>PVKZ01000245.1:0-600000 GCA_004027375.1 Macroglossus sobrinus
TTTTTTTTTTTTGTCATTTTGTTTTAGGTGAGCTGACCCCTTTCAGCATTTCCTGTAGCACAGGTCTCATCGTGGAGTATTCTCTCAATTTTTGTATGTCTGGAAAGGTCTTAATTTCTCCTTCATATCTAAAGGAGAGCTACCTGGAAACATTATTCTAGGCTGGTAGTTCCTTTCACTTAATAGTTTAAATATTTGATTCCATTTTTGTCTAGCTTGTAAGGTTTGCACTGAGAAGTCTGATGATAATCGAATAGATTTTCCTTTATAAGTTACCTTTTTTTTTTCTCCCTAGCTGCCCTGAGAATTTTTTGTCGTTGGTTTTTGATAACTTTAATACAATGTGTCTTGGTGAAGTCCTTTTTGGGTTGAGATAATTGGGTGTTCTGTTGGCTTCTTAAATTCTGAGCACCAGCTCATTCCTTAGATTTGGGAAATTCTCGTTCACTATTTGTCTTAAAATGCTTTCTAGTCCCTGCTCCTTTTCCTCACCTTTGATAATGCTCATTATTTTATGTTTCCTCTCCTGATGGTATTGGCTAGTTCTTGTATTTCTCTTTCATTTTTTTTTTTTTTATTCTTCAGTTTCAGTTTCTCTCTCCTCCTTCTGATGCATTTCTAGATTTCTGTCTTCGATATCACTGTTTATATTCTCCATTCGGTCAACTGTATTTCCCAAGCTTGCTATTTTATTTTTAAAACTTGCAGTGTTTCTTTTTTATCTCTGGACTATCTATTGTGTTCTTTTTCAAGGTTTTGGTCTCCTTGCTCTGCTCATCTAGTTGTTTTTTCAGTTTCTGAAATTGTTGACATGACTCATCTCGGAACTCACTGAGTTTTTTTCAGAAATACCATCCTGAATTCTCTGTCATTTAAGTTGCATATTTCTATATCTGTAAGTTATTTTCTGGAGATTTTTCTCTTTCTTTCTGAGATTCCTTGTCGCTTTGGTTGTTCGTGATGTTTAATGGACTATTTCTCCACCTGGGCATTAATGGAAGTGTATTGAGCTTTTTCTCCAAAAGATTTATTATATAAAGGTCCCTCTTTAGTTTCTTGCAAAGAAGGCACTTTTTGGGGGGTTTCTAAACTTCTTGGATCCCTTCTTTATATAAAGCTTTAATAATGCCTTTTTTCTTTTCTTGTAGATATTTAATTATACTCTCTACCCTCAGTTTCAATTTTGTCAGTATCAACGACAGTCTCTGCACTGTTTGCTCAGATTCCCCTGGGGCTCCACAATATAGGTCTCGGATGGTACAGGGTTAGGGACCCTCTGCATTGGGAGTTGGGAGCCACAGCTAAGCCTGTGTTTTATAATTATGCTGGAAAAAATCAACTGTTGTTTTTCTGTAGTCCCGTCTCACTTCTCTGCTTTCTGCCCTCATTACTGGGTCCTGCTGCCAATTACTTGGAACTCAGAACTCTCTTGCTGTTTTTAAGATTCTTTTTTTGTCTAACTTTTGGATATTTAATTATCATGTGTCTTATTGTGGGCCTCTTTGGGTTCATTTTGTTTGGGACTTTCTGTGCTTCTTGAGCTTGTATTTTCTATTTTCTTTGCCAGATTAGGGAAGTTTTCTGTCATTATTTCTTCAAATAAGTTTTCAATTTTTTGTTCTCTCTCCTCCTCCTCCTGGTACCCCTATGATGTAAATGTTGGTATACTTGATGTTGTCCAAGAGGCCTCTTAAACTATCCTCATTTTTATATTCTTTTTTCTTCTTGCTGTTCTGATTAGGTGTTTTCTGCTACCTTCTCTTCTAAATAGCTGATTCTATCCTCTGCACTATCTAATCCACTGTTGATACCTCCTAAAATATTTTTCATTTATTACTGTATTCTTCATTTCTGACTGGTACTTTTTTATGTCTTTTATCTTTATTTTTATGTTTTCTATCTCTTTGTTAAAGTTCTCACTGAGTTCATCTTCTCATTCCCTAAGTTCTTTGAGCGTCTTTATAACCAGTGTTGTCAACTCTGCATCTGATAGATTACTTGTCTCCATTTTATTAGGCCTTTTTCTGGAGCTGTGGGACACATTTCTTATCTCCCCATTTTGGCTGCCTTCCTGTGTTCACTACTTTTTAGATAGGGCTGCTATGTCTTCCAGTCCTAGAGTCCTAGAAGGGTGGCCTTATGTAGTAGGTATCCTGTGGAGCCCAGTGGCACAGACTCTCTGATTAGCTGAGCACAGTGTTTCAGATGTGTCCTTTATGTGAATTGTGTGTACCCTCCTATTGTAGTTGAGCTTTGGTTGCTGTTTGTTTGCATGTGAGTGAGAGGGATTGACCCTCCAGCTGATTGGTATCAAGGACTGGCAGTGACTACAGTGAAGTTGTTGTGCAGGGCTGACCCTACAGAGTGGGATTCACTTGATCAGTGCTCTGGTGCCTGCCCAGTCTGCCCTTTAGGTATATAGTCCTCAGATGCAGCCCTGGGTAGTGCTCTGGGACTCCAAGGCATGCTGGCCATGAGGACTCCTGGAGGGGCCCTGGAGCAGGCCAAGTTCAGCTGCATCCTGTGCCCTGCATGAGGCCACCTGGCATGAACCACCAAGCAATCTACAGTCAGCCCAAAGCCCTCTCTGGGCTTTCAGATGCCACAAGAGGCCAAGCCACAAACGGAGGCTAGCTGCCGTTTGTACCCATGCCTGTGGCTGTTCAGCAATAGGTATGGGGGCATACTGAGGCCAGATACCGCCTGTTTGAGTTTTGTGAACCTTTAAGAGATTTTAGGAGAATCTACAGCATAAGAAAAGACAGGCCTTTTTTTATGGAAAAGCCTCATGGGGTAGGGCCTTGGAATTACCAGAGCACAGTGACCCATGTTAGCCAGTTTGATGGAGACTAAGATATGGCACTTACCTGGGTCTACATGCCAGGAGAGGGGAGGGCTCAACGAAGTAACAATGGCTTCTTCCAGCACTCTGTCTGGTAGAAAGCTGCCCCTCTAGCCCCCATTCTCAAGCCAGATAATTTAGCTTCTCTCCTTATGCCCTTGATGCCTTTCAAGCTGCTGCCCTAGCACTGGAGCTCAGAGCAAGTGAGTTCATCAGCAACTAAGTTTGTGTATGGCGCCTTTAAGGGGAATGCCTGGACTCCTGCAGCCCTTGTTACTCAGCCACAACCTCTGCTTATTTTCACAGCCAGAAATTAGGGGGACTTATCTTCCTGGCTCTGGTACTTTGGGCTTGGGAGCCTGGTTTGGGCCTAGGACCCCTCCTTCCTCTCATGGACCACTGTAGCCAAGCTATCCCTTTTGATTTTTAACCACCATCTGTGGGTGTGGGACCAGCTCATTCTACATCTCTGCCCCTTCTTCCAGTTACCAGGTGGCTTCTTCTTTATGTCCTTAATTGTAGGACTTCTGTTGAGCCAGACTTCAAGCAATTCTCACTGATGGTTGGGTTGTTCTGTAGTTTAGTTATGATTTTGATGTGGTCATGAGAGGAGACATCTTGACTGGAAATCAGTCATATTATCTTACTCCAAAGGAAAGGTATTGACTTCCAAAAATCCAGGATAATTAGCTGCAGGTATGACTGGATCTAGGGTTATAAAAAAAATCAACAACAACAACAACAACAACAACAACATCAGCAGCAACAACTTGCTTTCAGTCTCTTGGCTATGCTTCTTTCTATGATGGCCTCACTCTCAATGAGCTTTTGCTACATGGCAGCCCCCCTGTATTTTAAGGTTTACCCCTACCTACTTCAATTCCAGTGAATAATAAATAGCCTTTATTCTCTAATAGTTTTAACAAAGTCCTGGAATTGTGTTTCTTTGGCCTGACATGCCATAGGCTCAACTCTGAAGCACTACAAGGAATGAAGGATAGATTTAAACCTAACCAAATAGAAAATCTGACAAATGGAAAGCACATTAAACAAGAGAAAAGAAACGTGCTTTTTAAGGAAAATCAATATGCTCTTCCAAGACCAAAGGAAAATGAATTGCAGACAAGCAAAAGGAGGAGCTGTCCATTATTTGTAATTAGATTAAGTTTTTCTTCATAAAATGACACCACATCTGGCACACTTAATAATATAGTTCCTTTTGTAGAAGAAACATTGGGAGTGGCAGAAGGAAGATCTAATTGTATGACCCTGACTAAGTTTGGAAAGTCTTTATGAGTCTATTTTCTTCATATATAAATCATTTTAAAAGTATATTCATCATTGTAATTCTATGAATGCTTTGATGAAGAAAATAGAATTTGGTAAATAAAAGCTCATATGCCAAAAATAAAAGCAGGCCTGTTATATTACAGAACTTTATAGGTCATTATTCACACAAAATACAATAGAAGAAATGCAGCAATGTCATCTATCAAATGGGGCCAATAATGCCATTTTTACAATGTGCTATGAATATTTAGTATGATAATGTATGAAAGTGCCCAGTGTAGTGCTGGCCATTGTTACAGATTGAATTGTGTCACCTAAGAAGATATGTTGCTGTCCACACCACTAGTACTTTAGAATGTGACCTTATTTGTAAATATAGTGGTTGCAGATATAATTAGTTAAAATGAAGTTATAATGGAGAAAGGTGAACCCTTAATTTAATGAGTGGTATCATTATAAGAAGAGAGACACTCTGAGAGGAGAATACCATGTGAAAACAGAGATATAATGGGGTAAAACAGTCATATGAATATGGAAGCAGATATTGGAGTGACATATTGACAAGGTAAGGATCACCAAGGATCACCATTTTTAGAAGCTAAGGGTGAGGGACATGGAACTAGAATCTTCCTGACAGTTCTCAGGAGGGATCAAAATTGCCAACACCCTGATTATAGGCTTCTAGCCTCTAGAACTGTGAGAGAATAAATTTCAGTTATTTTAAGCTATCTACTTTATAGTACTTTATCAGCATCTCTAGGAAATCATGACAGCCAAACTGGAGTCAGTCATGGTTAGTTAAATTTGAAAGTATTTTAATGTTTTATAAATTTAGTATTACATATTTTAAGTTTATTGATATTTTAAAAATAAGAATATTCAACAATCATTGGATTAGTATTGGTTATCTCATTCATTCTCTCTATAACACTTGCCACTTTTGCTATTCCCTTCTAGAAAGCCTCTCTTGTATTACTCGATACCTTTCTCTCCCTGCTTTCTTCCTATTTCTATCACTAGCTCTTTTCTCTTTTTTCACATCCTCCTTTTTCTATGCCCTTCAGTTTTAGTGGAGTCCAATATTTTGCAGTCAATCCTCTTCTCTTTTTACTATGGGCATTCATGACCATTTATGGATTAACAAGTTCATAATTACAATATCACTCTCCTGAACTCCAAATATACAGTGGGTGGTTGCTTTTTTCCATTTAGATATCAAATGCATGGGTCAGATTATGTCCAAAATAGAAGTCATATCTTTCCCCCAAATAGACCCTCCACCCACATAAACTTGGGAGTTATCATATATTGTCCCTTTCCCTGACTCCACACTTAATCTGAAGCCAAATTCTCTCATTTCTACCTTCTTCATTCTCACATCTCCATTACAAACAATTAGATTTTTCATCATTTCTTTCCTGAATTATAGAGAATTACATAACTTGTATTCCTGCCTCTTTTTGTGCTATCCTCCAATTTATCCTAACTTCTGCTGCAGGAGTGATCTTTATAAAATGCAAAATAGATAAAATTACTCCCTTATTTAAAATCTTCAAGTTTTCCAACAGATTTATGTTGTCTAAGTTCTTTGGCAAAGTATTCAAAGTCTCCACTGATCTGGCACTTACCTCCTCTCTAGGATCATTTTTGCTAATTGTTGTGATGCTCCGGCTTCTGTTCAACCATGTAAAGCTCTCAGAGAGCACTGTGCTCTCCAGAGCAATTCCTTCTGCCTGAAATGCCCCTCTCCTCTATTCCAGTGGCAAGCTTTTCCTTTTTAGGTTCAAATCAAGACTTACCTTTTCTATATGGAATTGTGACTTTCTTTTCTCTCTACTCAAATTGATTTTATAGTGTATTATTTATTTTCTATTGCTTTCATTTTCTACTTTAATATCTAACATAGCGCTTAAAACACAATAGTACTTGTATTATTTTATACATGTTTGTGTACCCAAGTACCTCATGAAAACAGAGATTCTCTATGATGTATCTCAACATATGGCACATAATAAATATTCCGTAAATGTCTGCTAAATTAATGAAGAAAATGAGAAAATAAAGTAATAAATGGAAAAACAAATATAAGAGTAAATACATGAGCTTAATAGTCCCCCAATGAAGAATTTCACTTGAAAGTAAATAAATGTTTGTTGCTGTATAGAGTAGTTAAGAACACAGACTCTAGAGTCAAGTTGATTGGATTCTCTGCTTGATTACATATTTAGGTGACTTTGGACAAGTTACTTCATTTCTCTGCAAAGCTTAGGATGTAATAGTTCTTTCTTAATTGTTTTGTTAGGAAAATTAAATGAATATATATTTATATTATTAAGAATGTGCAATTAAAATTAAATAAGAATATAATAAATATTATATACACTGTTGTTAAAAATACTTTTAATGACATAAGATTAAAGGCAAAACTTTTTTTACTTGGAAATAATTATATTTCTGCTTACATATATTAAAAACTCAAATTATTATCAACAGTATTTCTGTAGTTCCCAGTACTTCTCAATATACACATAAAAATGCACTCATTTATTGAAAATAACAAAGGTTCTTTCTTTCCTGGTATATGTTGAGCAGATGGTTTCTGTGATCAGTTTTTACTCCTTAATGACTTTCCTCTGTACTGGGATACAGGTCCAGAGAAGGATTATATAAATCATGATAGTTTTTCTTGAAAAAACCCTACTGAATTCTACATGAAAAAATATATATTCCTTTAACATGCAGAATTTACTGGTACTTTTACTGGGGCTACACTACTAATTTTTATTTTACCCCAGCTGCCACCAGCAATTTCACAATTTAAGTCCACAATAAGTAGAATAAAAAATAAATCATAATAAAATAAATGTACGACACAAATACAAATGTGATGCATTCATAGAAGTGAGTGGTCAGGAAAACTTTATGGAGAAAAGAGCCACGAAAGGGGAGTTAAAGAATACCTGGGAAGAAGATGGAATGGAAGGCACTCCAGGTAGGGAAGGTAGTGTGAACCAAGGTACAAGGCAAGAACATTCCTGTATTTTGGAGATGGGGGCAACTCAAATTGCCTTAAGCATTAGGTTTATATAGGTAAGAATTAAGATATAAACTGGAAAGATCTGTTAGATCATACTAGGGATAGTCTTAAATACTAAACTATGATATTTTAACACTACCCAAAATGTAATAGAAAGTTTTATGAAGATTACAAAGTTTTGAAGAATAGCAAGATGAAAATTTTTCCTGAAAGGGATGGTGTGCAAAATTGCTAGGATAAACTAGAGGTTAAAGTCAAGCCACACTTCAAAGATGTAACCTCTTTTCACCAACAATTGTATACTCTAGAAACTAAGATGTGGCAGCAAAGAAGTCACTTCAGATTCTATTAAGAACTAAAGGTCAGACTAAAATAGTTGATTGACATAGAGTCAGGGAAGAAGAATTTGAAACTTCCTTGAAAACTTAAATTCAGAGTAGAGTCTGAGATGAAAAAAACTGGGAACATGGTGGGCAGAGACCAGATCAGATTATGTTATCACATACAAATATATCAAATGTTTCACAGTAGGAAGTTGTCACCTGGGACAGCAACCTCACTTGTTACAAAATATTGCTGCCAGGGTGGCCTGGGAACTCAATAAACCCTAATAAGGAAAGAGTATAAGCAGAGGGACCAATTAGCAGCCTATTGCAGTAGTCAAAATTAAGAGTAGTAAGAGCCAGAGGTAAGATGGTACAAGTGAGATTTTAGAGGTTGACATAAAGAAGACTTATGAGAAATACACTCCTTAAAAAAAAGTTAATGTTATAAAAATTTTTTAAGTAATTCATTTTTGTCAGGTAATTTCTTCCAAATTTAAGTGCTAATTGATAGATTCTAAAGCTGACTTGCAAGCTAAATTCTTTTACTTTTAGAAGAGTCACTCTCTCAATGACCTGGCTACTGCATTATCATTTCAAATACCATTTTTTCATATTATTTCATTATGATGTAACCTTCAAAGGACAAAAATTACATGTTAAGTCATAAATCTTATTTCCCTAAGACCAAAAGAAAGTCAGCCTTGAAACGTATAATAAAACTTTTTCCTCTATTTCACACCACACAGCAGATATGAATTAGACCCCAATTTTTCTGTTGCTCGAACTCACTATGAATTTGCTGTTTAAATAGCATTTAATTGAGATCAAACGTTAAGAACCTACAAAGAAATGAATTTTCAGTTCACAAAGGACTAATTGCTAAGCCCAGCAGCATTTATAAGCATCAAGGTCAATGCGAAATGTAGAAGGTCAATGAAACTTGCTTGCAAAAGAGCTCTGGTCTCAGAACCACCATTGCAATGTACATAGCATACTAGCAGTTTTTCAGTATACCTCTACTGCCTCTTTCTGTGAAACCATAAGGTTATTTTTACCCAGTTTTACTTTTCTCCTTCAGTTAGCATTTTATGCATGTATGCAAGTAATCTTCTTAATCTTGGCAATTTAAAGTAGAAGCTTTCATGGACCAAAAATCTATATGGTTATGATCAATGCCCTGTGTCACCTTAAACACTATTCCCTTAGTTGCTCCTTTTCTCTGCTTTCTGATATTTTAACATGCTTATTTGGTTATAAGGTAGTCATGGTAATATAAGACCTTAACCAGGTAATGGCATATAATCAAAATAAATGATACCCTACATGGTTCTTGGCCTTCTGTTCCCAGATTTTAAGTCTTCTGTATGAGATTTTTCTTTTTTAATTTCAGGATTCTTGTGTTGATATATAGCTGGCTCAGGAGAGACCAGCTTTTCTGATATGATTTCCTTCTCATTTACCTGTTATATACCTACTATGTGCCAGGTACTATGCTACACATTTTTCATAACTAGTTTTATTAATCCACACAAACACTATAAAGCTAATTATTATTATTTTACTGATAAGGAGCTTTATTCAGAGGTGTTAAGTAACCTGTTCAATATCACTCAGCTTGTAGATGGCAAAGTCAAGATGTGATCCATATCTATCTGACTCCAAAGCTCATACTTTTTCATTATTTAGGTTAAACTTTCTACTTTCTGCCCACATCTTCATAACGGAATTCATATAGATTATATTGTGTCATTATATGTATGACACTGCTGAATTAATTATAAGAAAATAGTTAGGTTTCTTATTAAAGAATAATACCTGACTCTTAATACAGCTTTTTAGTAACAACTGTGCCTCCCAATGACTTGGGTTGGAAATTTTTGTACTATTTAAAGGATAGAAAGTGCTGATGAGGTTCTTAATCTTTTTCTTGTTTGTGTGCAAGGAATTCAATATGCCTGACAAGAACCAAAAAAAGCAAGAGGAACTTAAAAGAATAAATCTGAAGCAGTCCGCTTTTAGATTATGTTAAGCAGAGTATGGCTTTAATGCTGGTCATCTGAAAAACACCAATGGATTTTTGTTGACCACAAGTTCAATAATAGAAAGCAGTATAAAATGGCTATTGCAAAAAATAAAATAAATAAATAACTACATTTAAGTTCTAATGCTATAAAAAAAAAAACATTTTTAAGGAATGAAAGAGTCTTACAATATACATCTGGCATGTGTTACCAGTTCCAGATGACACATTTTAAAGGTAACATTGACAAGTATATTTTTCCCAACAGTAGTTAGATTTTAAAATAGGCTTCTGATCGATTACAATGTTTATCCTACAGTCAAAACTGCGAGAGGAAAATAACAGAGAAGATAATATATCTTTAGAGATATTATTTGTGTAGTCACAAGCAGCTATTCAGGCTAACAGATGAAAACTTCATAAAAATAACTTTTGTACTGATTTTATATTAATTAGGAAAGCCAAAATGAAACAGACTGACTCGCAAAGCACTGTCACAGAGATGCAAATAGAATAGTAAAAGAACATTCAGAATGTCCAGGCACTTCTCAATTCTAAGATCCCTTGCCATGATACTTTTTTAATTTAATTTTTATTTTTTTATTTTTAATTTTTTTAATTACAGTTAACATTCAATATTATTTTATATTAGTTTCAGGTGTATAGCAGAGTGGTTAGACATTTATATAATTTATAAAGCGATACCTCCAATAAGTTTACTACCCACCTAGCACCATACATAGTTATTAAGTATAGTTAACTATATTCCTATGCTGTACTTTACATCCCCATGACTATTTTGTAACTACTAATTTGTACTTCTTAATCTCTTCACCTTTTTTCACCCAACTCTCCCAAACCTCTTCACATCTAGCAATCACTAGTTATGGTCTGTATCTATGAATCTGTTTCTGTTTTGTTCATTTATTTTTTTTCTTCAGATTCCACATACAAGTGAAATCATAAAGTATTTGTCCTTCTCTGTCTGATTTATTTTACTTAGTATAATACTCTCTGGGTCCATACATATTTTCACAAAAGTAAGATTTCATTCTTTTTATGGCTGAGTAATATTCCACGGTATAAGTACCAGTCTTCATTCAGTCATCTATTGATGGGCACTTAAGTTGCTAATATGTGATGGCTATTGTAAATAATGCTTCAGTGAACATAAGGTGCATTTATCTTTTTGAATTAGTGTTTTGAATTTCTTCAGATAAATACCCAGAAGTGGAATTGCTAGGTCAGAAGGTAGTTCTATTTTTAATTTGTTGAGGAATTTCTAAACTGTTTTACATAGGGGCTGTACCCCTATGTAATTTGCAGTCCCACCAACAATGTACAAGGGTTTCTTTTTCTCCACATCCTCACCAACATTTGCTATTGGTTGATTTATTAATAACATTCATTCTGACAAGTGTGTGTGAAATCTCATTGTGATTTTAATTTGCATTTCTCTGACAATAGTGACATTGAGCATTTTTTCATATACCTATTTGCCACCTGTATGTCTTCTTTGGAGAAATGTCTATTCAGGTCCTCTAGCCTATTTTTTAATTGGATTAATTTTTTGTTCTTAAGATGTATGAATTCTTTATAAATTTTGGGTATTAACCCCTTATTGATGTATCATTAGCAAATATCTTCTCCCAATTGGTAGATTGTCTTTTTGTTTGTTTATGATTTCCTTTGCTGTGTAAAAACTTTTTAGTTTGATCCAGTATCATTTGTTTTTGTTTGTTTGTTTGTTTCCCTTGCCTGAGGAAATATAGCTGATATTTTTTTCATTTTATTTATTAACCTATCATAAAATGTGTACCAAGCCTCATTTATCCACTTTTTATTTAAGCAACTTAGAATAAAATATTTATTTAATTACTTTAAGAAAGAATTGTGCATTTCTCTTGGAGAAATCTGTATTTAATTACCCAATAGAGAACTGATTGTAATAATCTATACTAAAGGTTGAATTTATAGAGTCATTCAATCAACAAACATATATTGAGCAGCTAATAGGATACTAATACCAATAAGGCTTAGTCTTTACTACCAAGGAATATATAAGTCTAGTAGAAGTGACACAGAAATAGAGGATTAATACTTAGGTACAGTAATATGTGGTAGACAAGTAATGAAGTTCAGCCTAAGCACAAATGATTTATCTAAAGAAGAATGAGGATAAAAGAAAATGTTCTAAAGGAAGTAACACTTAAGCAGAATCTTGAATGAGTAGGAGTTAACTTGGTATTAAAGATGAAGACAGGATATATTATTATCACGAAAAGCATATAAAAAGAAGTTGCAGAAGTATGAAACTGGTTAATAGGTTTACGAACCTACAAACATATTCTTATTGAGGGAGCAAAGAATGTATTAAATCAGTTTTTATAGATATGGCCAGAGAGATTAGCAAGTAGAAAAGCAATTAATAGAGAGAAAAATTGTAATATTTATTAATTTTTGCAAATCATTTTTAAAAGAACTCGATATATAAAATGGACAGCCAATTTGCATAAAAACAAATATAATCAATAAAAATGAGAAAATATATTTAATTCCCAGAAATATGTATTCAGTAATATAGAAATTAGAAGCAAAATTATATCATTTTTACCTATCTAATTAGTAAAAATGGAAGCAATAGATAATATCAGTGCTAGGGAGGGGGCAGAGAAACAAGAACATACTTGTCATTTACTATTGATAGGAGTATCAACTACACAGACTTCTGGTGGATTATTTCAAAATCTATCATATTTTAAAATGAGCTTATTGCTCACCTCAGAAACTCCACAACTGCATAAATATTCTAGATATACATACAACAACCTAAATTCTCACCAGGAAGGAATTGATTAGATGAATTATTGTATATTTGTACTAGTGAATAATATGATACAGTTAAAAAGAAGGTAGATCAATATTATGAAGGGCCTTCAGAACATGTTATCAAGTACAAAATATATTCTATAATCTCATATAGCATACTAAAACATCTGAGAGAGCACACAACAGTGGCGGGGGCTGGGATTAGATGAATGCTGAAAGGGAATTTTTCTTGTTCTAAATTGTTTAAATTTTAATAAGATTATATTTGTGCATTATGGCATAATGTAAATAGTTAAGCATTATTCATAAATCTATGGGGAGCTTTTAAGAGGTTTTAAAAAGGAGAAACATAAATACATTTACATCTTAGTAATATTCTTCTGCCAGATGAATATAAGGGGGATTGAAGATAAGGGAATCAAATAAGTGATGGCAATACTCCAGAGTATTGGAGAAAATAATGCTGGACTTTAATAAGGTCATACAATTGTAGTGAAGATAGGAAGAAGGAAATGACTAAGAAAGATATTTACTACATAGAATCCATAGGACACCATCCGTTAGTATAGGATTTTGAGAAAGAAGTCTAAATTACACTCAAGTTTCTAACCTAACAATTAGCTGAATAGTCAAGTCCATTTACTGAGTTTACTGAATTAGGGAATAGAAACAGAGAGAGAGAGAGTATGTGTGTGTGTGTGTGTGTGTGTGTGTGTGTGTGTGTGTGTGAGAGAGAGAGAGAGAGAGAGAGAGAGAGAGAGAGTGTGTGTGTGTGTGTGTGTGTGTGTGTGTGTGTGTGTGTGTTTTGAGAGATAGATTATAGGAAGTGTGATTCTTAGATCTTTGTTATTCTGAGGAATTTGGGGTTTTGAATAGGAGGGCCATCTTAAAAGACTTTTTCTATCCATTTTTTTCCTGAGATAAAAGTATCCATCTTCTATAGAAGAGGTCGCTGGCATATGAATTCTATCTAAATGTAATTAAATTACTACAAAGTTTCAGAAAATTTCTAAATTCCACAAATGTTGTTCAATAGATTTTTCCCTTGAGTAATCAGTCCAGAGAGCAGCTATATTTACCTGTGATAGGTACAGTATCATTGTAGGAAAAAATGTATCAATCTCATCCACTAAAGTGTTTGCACCTCTCCCACCTTCCCTCCATCCCACTCACCAGCCAGCCTGACCAACTAACATTCAGGTGGAAGCCCAAACTTTGGGAAATGTATTCTGTCAGAATGATTTAAGTGTACACTGATATATCAGTCTTGACAAGCTTGGATTCTTTGGGTCAGCAATATTTTTTGCCCTCAAGTTGATCCCAAAGTTATAGAACTTAAATGGAGGAAAAAGTCAATTCAGGCAGACTACCTGTTTTTCTAAGTTCAAAACATACCATCTTTTTTTAATCGATATGCTTTGTTTTACTGTTGAAAATGAAAATAAAAAATCATCCATGTATAATACTGCAACATTAAAATTAGATTACAAATGACCCATGAGATATTTGCATTTATTAATCAAAATTCATCCTTGTCAAAAATAAAAGGTTTATATCTAAATAGCAGTAGAAAATATATGATAAGAAAGATTCATTTGGTCATTCATCAGTTTTTAAGTGCTAGGGATACAATGAACGAGATCACATAATATTAGCTTTATAGAAATTACAGTCTGATGGTAGAGATGTAGAATCATCTAGAGTAGACAAAATGATCATTTTGAAGCCTGTTCAAACTCAAAGGGTAAGATGAAGTCATCATAGTATATTGACATAGTTTATTCAGGAACCAGGCATGTTAAGAAGGACAAATCAAAATATCAATTTATGGTTAGATTCTGTTGGGAGTTACAGAAAACCTCAAATAACAGTGAATCAAAATAAAAATTATTTCTCCACAAATGAGCAGTATCCAGATATAAGCAATTTATGGCTGATGGGATTGCTTAACGATTCCTTGAGTGACTACTTCAGCACAGTGCCCAGGATAAGCTCCATGCTTCAGAAGGTGAAAGGGCAAACATGGTTATATTTCCTCCTTCTAGGGACACTTTCCTTTATACTCAGTGGTCTGAACTTAATCACACAGCTTCATGTGGATGCATAAGGAAGCTGGAGCAATATGGTCTTTATGCAATATGGTCAATATGGCCAGCATGTACCAGCTCAAAATCAGGGGTTCTCAAACGAGGAAGAAGGGAATAGACATTTACAAGCCACTGTCAGTCTGCCACTGTGAGGTCAGATAGTGACTAGAGATGCAGAAACTTCCTCAGTCATCAAGTATAAACTGAGGTTGTTCCTTCTGTGGGATACTCAGCATGTGTTTCACAGATGGGATATTTTCACATATTGGAGATTATTGTTAAGTTTTTTTTCATAAAATATACATTATAAATTAAAGAAAAAATCTCAAGAAAATAAAATCTTTTGTTTTATTAAAGACTGAATGTTTGAAGAAGTCATACATTTATTGTGTGATATTTTGCTAAAGCAATACTTTATAAACACACAGACACATACTTTATCTTTACGCAATCATTTTTCTTTGATCTATATGTTATTTGCCGAAAAATATCTACTCTTCATTTTTAGTTCTTGACAAGTCTATTCCACTGTCTAGTAGTTTTCTTTGCCAGCACTTCTTTTTTTATAAATACAGTTTGCTAGATTATACTAAAATACAAACTTTCTAGGACTCTCCCTGAACTGAGAGTTTATGATTACAGTTAAGCATTAATATTGTCACTTGCTTTTTCTTTTCCTGAATATATTTTATCTCTTTCGGTCACTGCCATTCAGTGCTCTGAAAATGTGTTTTGAAAAGTCAAAATGGAGCTTTCTAATTAGGTCACACTCATTTACAGTTTCTAGATCCTGTACCCAACTCACCTCAGAGTTATATGCACACAATTAAAGAACATTTAAGTTGAGATCTATATGTCTTTGCATATGAATGGATTACTCTCAGTGATGGAGTTTGATCCAACTGCTCATTCAGCTGAAATGAATTAAGTCGGCTAGGGCACCAGGGTGCCATTTAGTAAATTACCTCATCCAGCACACTAAATTTGTCTCACATGGGTGAACAGCTTTCTTCCAGGGAGTAGTTTCATCACCTCAGCTCTCCACTGGCCCAACCTTATTAACGCTAAAGAGTGATTCATGTGACAGTATACTTACCCATGGCCTTAGATAATAAGACAACACAATGATCTGCTCCATTGAAGAACACATGTGCCAGTATGTAAAGAGTAAATGAGAGAGCTATTTTTTTTGGGTTTTTTTAAAATAAAAAATAAAATTTAAAAATAAACAAAAGTGCATTATTGTTCCCTAAACTCTGAAACTGTAGAATTTTGGTTATAAATTCACTACCATACAATAAAATTATTTGGCCCCTTTAAAACAACAAGCATCTTCCTCTTTAACTGTTAATACAACATGTACACAAATTGAGTGTATTTAAATAGCATTCAAATTGAATGTAAATTTTTATTTTTCACTTACAAGCATAAATGTTCTTTAAATGTTAACACTGTTCTTCTCTTACATGTTAACTACAGACATTTATTGTTTCATCTTTTGAAAACTAACATCCAGGGCATAAAATACTTTATTCGTGGCACACTAATTTGTTAAATAATGCTTTGAAAGTGAATGAGTGCCCAAAGAGTCCATGTAGAAATAAAATGCACTCAAACTGCTTCCAAATGTTTTCCTCTCCACATATATCATATCAGAAGCTGCCATTTCTCTCACACTGTCACTATATCCAAGAAGCTGTAATCATTTACCACCACTAGCAGAATATTTTAGCAAACTACCCAAATTTACATCCAAGCCAATGTTTAAAATGTAATAAAAGTGTGAATGTTAAGTGAACCAGTAATCTAATGATATAAGAGACTAAAATTGTCTTTGAACTAGCTCTGGAGAATACGTTAATAGCATTTTCAGCAGTGAATAATACCTGCTAGCTCTCCTTTTCTTCTTTTTCTCTTTATAAAATTCATGAGTTTCCTTCAACAATTTTCATGGAACAGGATGTACTTGGATTCTCATTTTGAACTCAGTCTAATGGCCTGCCGAGCATAGCCTAATGGTAAAGAGTAGTGAAAATGTTGGCACAGCTAGGAGCTGGAAGATTGCCAATGGAGGTATTATTTCAGGCATCCTGACATGACCAGTTCATATGGCTTAAGAGTAATAACATCAGCCTTCTTGGAGTCTGTTTCCTTTTTCTCTCTTATTATCAGGAATGATTATTACCTCAGATCAGATCAGAAAGTTAAATTAACATAGACCTCAAAAGTACCAAGTTTTAAAAAGTAATATCTTCAATAAAAATTAATAGATACATTAAACAGGGTAATGTCTGATTCTTTTCAAGCCCATTTTACACTATGGTTTTATTTGAAAAGAGAGCCTAACACACTGTTTTTAGTTTGCTTTAGGCCATAGTTGAGTTGCTGCCTCATACCTAGGAGAGTTAGGTCCACAGAAGACAAATGCTGAGTTAGTATCTTCCCTCACAGAATACCATCTCTAGTTCTGTGCCTCACTTTTCTCTTGGGCTTAAATAGTTCAGATTGATCTGCCCTCAAAATCTTCTTAAATATGTAAATATATGCAAACCAAAAGAAATGAAAGAGAGGATATATATAGAGGCCCCATGTCTGGCTGTTGGTGTCATTTAGTGTACATCTGTCTGTCTATTAAAGAACATATGAGCTAGTGAGAGTGGCTTTACATGCCATAAAATTATGACTCTAATGATATTTTTACTAACTTGATAAACCAATTGTATGACTTTTGTCATTTTACCCTTAGAAGTTGCCGTCAAAACCATCAATAACATTGTCTTGAATAAGGAAGATATAGATATGCTTAATAGTTACTGTTTTAAAGTTACCTTCATAGTCAACCCCTATATGCAACATGCCATGCCAAGTTCTACCAGAAATACAAAAATGAGAAATTCTTTAAGAAACTTATGCTGTAAACAGAATTATACTATAAAGAAAAATGTAGTAGTGTTATACGTGAAAGAGGAAAAAGCCAAGTAAGGTGGGTAGGAAAACCTTACTTGAGTGATTACCTTTTGCCAGACATTTTAGAAACACTGTCTCAAATAATTGTCTTCATGACAGACTTTTTTCCACAGGTTACCAAAACGGGAACTTAGACTCAAGGAGTTGAAGTGACTTGCATACAGTCATTCAACAAACTATGATTCAACAAAATTTTGAAATTGGATCCCTCTGACTCTAGCACTTATAAGCTTCTGATGGCAGCTTTGCTGCCTCCTGAGGAAGCACAGATGAGGAGGCAAAGTTATTCCATTAGCGGCAAGTTGAAAACCCCTTAAATGAGCTGGCATTTGAGCAGGGCATTTAGAATGGGTCAGGCCAAGATGAGGCAATATTATTTTTTGCTAAGAATGAGCAACACGTTCAAATAACAATGAATATTCTAATATGTTAGAGTAAAAAAAGTGAAGGATTTTGAAACCATTCTTATGTTTTGTGTCTGTGCTTAGAACTAAGGAGATTTTGAATTTTTTTTTAACTGAGGAGTGACATGCTCTGAACTGGAAGGATTTAGAAAGGTGTTCCCTTAAGTGTTTTCACCATACATGTTGCTGGTAGGGACGTGGAAGAAATCTCACACACTTTCCTCAAGCAAAAAATGGTTACCCTGAAAAGTGGATGTGTCTTTGCCACCACCACTACCATTATGATGTCACTTCAATCACACATTTATGATGTCAATATTGATGTAAAGTCATTAGGGTCTTGATTAGTTTTGTTCTCTGTTGGCTAATCTCAGTTATTTTCAAGAACAATCGTACTCCCAAATTATTTTCAATACCAATCAAATTTCAAAATGGTAATTATGAAAACAAATTGTCTTGACATCTAATCTATATCATGTGGATGACAAATGAGTACCATTCTGACCTGAAAAAGCTAACAAAACTTTGAAACATCTTTAAATATCTTAGCTTTAAATAAAAAATGCTTAGTATATATTAACACATTTGTTTGTAGATAACACTGCCAAGGTGTTATGATCAATATCTAGAAGAGAAACCAAATCCAGAACAATCTCTTTCATACTTTGTATATGAGGCAGCAACAGTGCGAGGTATGTATTCGCAACAGGGTACAGCAGGGTACGTATTCACAACAAGGGGTCAAACTAGTCAGAGGGCAGCCTTGGAAAATTACAAAGAAGTAGATGCAGACTGCCTCATGACCTCTCTATCAAGTGTGCTAAAGGTATAAACCTTTCTTTAATAATGTGACAGATATACCATAGTTCATAAATATTAAATACATCGTACACTTTGGCTGTGAAGATGAATAGATTAAGCTTTTATACACATTGATAAATGCTGCTTAACAGCTCCTTAGCTAACTCCTTGGCACTTAAAGTGTAAAAGCATCTTTTATAAAACATGTAGTTTAAAAGTCTTACCTCAGAAAGAAAAGGCTGGAATCCACCGCCCAAGGTCCTATGTGGTGGCTTAGTTGATAGGGTATACTTTTCAAGTTTAGTTAACCCCTTCACAACTTTTGAGGTAAAAGAACTCTAGAATTTTACAATTTTTAGAATTTTAGTCCACGTCTGGTTTCTAAATACTCATTCTTCATATGCATTTAAAGTATAAAGTCATAATTCTCATTGAACTATAGTAATTATATAGTTTTATATAATTATAATTATAATAATTATAATTATTATTATATAGAATATTTATATTATTGGGGTATAAATGGTTTTAAAAACTCTCTCATTGAGAAAACTCAGTCTATTAGTAGTCCTGAGAAAGCCAAACTACTTTCGAACTATTCATATAAAGATGATTTGAATTCAACTTGATAAATATTACATTGAGCTCCTGCCATATGCAAGCTCTGAGACCAGACATATAGAGGAGAATAAGACATGTATCACTCATCTCTGTTCTTAAGGGATCACAACCTAGTGGGGAAGATAGTCACCAACTGGCAGCCTGCAGACTGCAGTCAGCTAAGAAGTGTTTTGTTTGATTCCTGCAGTGTTCTTTTAAAACATTTCAATTCATTGTTCTTAGCCAGAAGTTTTGTCCTTCAGTTTGACTTAATGCCTTTGTCACCAACCTGATATACTTGTTTATTGCACTTGGTGAGCCCCTAAAGGTATTTGAGTTTGGTAGCATGAAATTGTAAACAAATAAATACTGTGCCTATGGTACTGTTCTACCTCTATTATAGCAGCTAAGATTATAAGAGGGCAGAGAGGAGGAAATAGCAAGTTCTGGGTATGTCAAGTGTATTTGGACAGAGACCAGAGACCGGAAGGGCCTTTCAGGCAGAAGAAGTATCATGGAGACACAGAGACATGTGTCTATGACTGAGTAGTAGATCAAGTTTAGGAAATTAAGATAGGGAAGGAGGAGAAATATTTATCCATCATTTATTAAACATTACTGTCTGGCACTAATAGACCTTTCCTATATCCACAATAAACCAATATGTGATATGTATATTATTAGCTCCATTTTTCAAATGAAAAAAAAATGAATATTAGGGAAGAAAGTAAATAAATTATCCAAGATTAATCAGCTAGTGGATGATGGAGTCAGAATTCAAATTTCTGCCAGGCCTCAATCCAAGGCAATTTCATTGTTAAATTCAATGGCTATATTAGCAGATTGCAAATTTTTTCAGAACACTTTTTGGTAATTAAGATTCCAAGTTCCACTGAATATAACCATAACTACACCACTGGATATAACCCACACTTGGGGAAAATATAGGCTCAATTCAATATAACAAATAAAATTAAAATTATATTTTAAAAAAACTTGAATTTAAAGGAAATTTAGGAAAATTCTAGCAACATTTACTTTTTTACAGGTGAAGAAACTCAAACATCTAAAATATTTATTTTAAAAATGTCAAAGAACCTCTATTTTAATTATAAATTGAAATGTATTTTTTAATAAATGCCTTATTTTTAATCAGTTTCAAAATATTTTAATTCTCTTTGTTAATGTAATGGTATAATTTTAACAAATAATTACAGCAACTGTAATTTTATTATATATCTACAAGTTTAAAAATCACTCAGGAAAAGCTGAAAATTTCTTTTAAAAATCAGGGAAGAAATAACATTAAAATCTAGGCATGAAAATGCCCTTTTTGCTTCAATATTTTTATTGTGACCTATTGCACAACAGGATGAGAAATCTATAAAATTCATATTGCAGTGTCCTGAGTGTTAAAAAAAAAGTCAAAAACAAAATAGTAATAGTTGCATGATCTTTAATTGTATTTGGTGCTGAAGAATATGCATGGAGATTAGCTGTGCAGGGAGAGAAAGAGGAAAATATTAATTTAATTATAGGCATAGTTCTATATAAGAATTTAGGAATGGAAAAAATTCTGAAATTAAGTCTTTAGCTTAGTTCATTTAGTATTATTTTCTGAAAATAATAATGCCATATCAAAATTATTTTATTTCCTGTTTTGTACTAGAAATATGTGTCATGGTACCAGGTTAAAAAAAATAGGTGTCTCAATAAAAATTCGCTGAATAAACTAATATGTTCATGAATGAATAAAAGGATAAACAAATGAGTTATTCATGAATAGAATAGTTATTTTTCACATTCTAAGCCTAATTGAAAATGAGCTATATTCCAGTCATTAAAAAGTAGCTATTGGCCTAGGAAGCAATTGAGGAAGCAGTTTACTTCCTTAGATTCCAGCAAGATATTTGCCTAAGAAGCAATCTGTCACTTTTCATTCAGTCATTTATCCACTTACATGTATTTAAACAGTACTCTGTACAGCTTCTGATGAAGTTAGAAGAGACTATATTAGGCTTCCAGCTGGCCCACCTCACACGTTACAATGAGGCAGGAATATTTTCCATATCAAACTAGATAGAGCAGCTTAGTTTTTTCACAAACAACATGTAATTACGTAAAAGACCCAAAATGAAGGTATCAAGGAGTAAAAGATGCATTTTTCCAATGCGTTACATGAAAATATCTTTTCTTAGTGTTGCTGGTTTTCCTCACTGATTATGTAACTGTTAGAGTCTGAAGTTTCATCCACCATCATAGAAAATTAGGAAGCATATACTCAAACAAACACAATGAGCTTATAGTTTTCTTCTTCTCTCAGTGGAAAAAAAAAATGTGTAAAGCTATAAATTATTGTAACAAAAAATAGAAGAGAAAGACACATAGGAGAGAAAACATGAGCTATGCAAGGAATAGAGGGAAACACACATAGTCTAACCAAGAAAGGACAAGTGAGATTAATAGATAGATAGGTAAGTAGGTAGGTAGGTAGGTAGGTAGGTAGGTAGGTGATAGAGATAGATATATTAGATAGATAGATGATGATAGATGATAGATAGATGATGATAGATGATAGATAGATAGATGATAGGTAGGTAGGTAGATAGATAGATAGATAGATAGATAGATAGATAGATAGATAGATAGATAGATGACAGATAGATAAAGGTGGAGAATCTTTGAAGATTCAGAAGTGAATATTTCTCAGGAAAAATAAGCCTTGGAATAGCATTCAGTTTAACAGACTGTTATCATTGAACTTTGAAGTTATTCATACTGTATCTCAGAAGTACCATCATTAATCTAAACCGTACAGTTATTGAGTGGCTACTACGTGCCAGTTACAGAATTCAATACTGGATATTTAAAAATAAAGAAAGGATTTCTACTCTAAAAGCATACATGCTCAATTCTCAGCTCTCCAGATTTTTGGCCACGCTTCTATCGGTAAACATTTTGAGCTGAAATGCTCTACTATAAATACTAATTTATTTATGTCATATATATCTTCTGTTTTACTGTATTATATTTTTTATATTTATTATAAAACAAAATATAAAATGAAAGAAATGAAATTAAAATATTTTGAAATATTCATTTTATATATTAATAGCACAAAATTTATTAATTTAAGTTCTGATTTAAGTTCAGTTTATTTTAATACTTGACTTTAAATAATATCCACACCACACATAGGCACAGTATACATAGAATGCTATATATTTAGGGCATGGTTAATTATGATATAATTGCAATTTTATATTTTAAATACTGTTTGCAATGACATTTTGTGATCTCTTTTTAGATCAGATTAGATCATCCTTGCGATTGATGTAGTCAACAAAGAACTCATTTTTGGAGTTGAAGACATGCATTTTACATATTCTAAGTACTTGCTTGGGCATTTATTACAAATTTTCTAATGTACATTCAGGGTTGAGAACCACTGTATAAACAGCAACTTAATCTTCTAGGATCATTGCCTTGGTCTGCCCTAATTGTTCAAATCTTGAGGTAAATTATTTACATCATGAATACTTTGGGATTTTTCTCACTGTTTTATAGTTTAAACAAGTGATCTCCAAAATTCTCTGATTACACCCTTCTAACAATAAAAATATTTGAGCACCCTCCACAGGGAGTAGTATGAGTATATTTTATTTCTAATGTGTTTAGTACACAGGTATGAGCATATATTGACCTTCCCAGTTCTAAAACATTTGTCTTTAATTAAGCCCGTGTATTCTTTGTCCTCATGTATTGTCTGCAAAAATACAACCTAATGGAAATAATTAGAGTGAGTCATATCTTAAAAGTTTATATTATAGGGATATTGCTCTTATTAAATTTTTTGGCATTAAAATTTAATTATTAATATGTAATCTTCAATGAAGGGATTTCTTCCATTAGAGATTTATGTGTTTATGTCGAAGGGTAGTTTTGCATTAGGAAATATAATCAATCTTTATCTCAATTTCTCATCTAACGGTTTCTTTTAAAAAAAATTATCACTATTTAATAATATTGTCTTATGTTATTATCATGTTACTTTCATTTAATTCTCACAGTCAGCCTGATGAGGTAGTCTGCTATTTTAATTTTAACAGATAAGGAAATTGAGGCACATCATAGTTTGTCATCTTTACATAAATTCTCAAAGGTACTTAATTTTCAATATAAAGTTATTTCAGGGAGATTGCTACAATATCAAATTTAAAATGCAATTTTGTCTCATAGAACTTGTGTTAAATATATTTATTATAATTCTTTCAAAGCCAGTTACTCTACATGCCAGGTCACTTTCACATAATCTGAGTAAGCAGTATCCTCCATTAACTGATCAAGCCAGAGATAATAATGCAGGTCATATCAACTGCTGCTTTTTTCACACTGTGGTCTCATTATATGACCATTGACTAGCAACCATTTTTTAAGATTATTTATTCTTATACAAAGTTTCTCAGTAGGCGTTACTAGCATTTGGGGAGAGAATTCTACTTTGCGCAGGGAGTACATCACTGATTGCTATGCCTTTAGTGTCCATCCTGACCACCACCCACTAAACCTCATAATGTCTTTCCCATTCACAGTTTGCAATGCTCCCTATGGGGCCTTGAGAACCACTGAGCTAATGAAAGACAGATAAATCACTGGCCCATACAGCCAGTGCCTTACATTACTTTACGCCACTAGGTAATAGTGTTTTTCGTCCATTCGATATCTGTGTTTGAAATTATATTAGAGTAGAATTGCCAGATTTAGCAAATAAAAATTCAGAATGCCCATTATTTGGTAACTTTATATTGGAAACAATATAATGCTAATGTCACATTCTCATCTCTCTTTAACCTACTGACTCAAGATCACTAACAAACTAGAAATGAAGTATTTTAGATTTAGAAAAACATGTGTTAAGTGACACATCTTATCCTTCAAACTTATAATGGCTAGAGGAATACTCTCATCACATAAAAATCTAATTTATATTAACAGGTTCAGAATGAGTGTACACTCTACTGAATGTAACTAAAAAAAAATATTGATGAAAATGTATATTTCTCTTGCTACAGATATTAGATGTTGTTTATTCTACAGCTACAATACAATTAATTAATAAATTTCACAATTACTTTTTTAAAAAGCCAAAGTCAGCAACTTACACAATAGAGCAAACTAGACTCAAATTATTTCATATCAAATCACAAAAGGTTCATGAATTTAATTTCTTGTGGACTAAAAGATAAGGGAATTATAACAAAGAATAATTTCAGTTTTTCTGATTGAATAGTGAAAATTTAGAGGTGTAGTGTTTCATATTATCCCTGTTGACATCATTGACCTTAAGGAGAAAAATGGTAAGGCATTATTATCACATAATATAATATTTCCAATAGATATGTATTCATGTACACCAGTTTTTCTGTTTGCTTGCTTGTTTGTTTGTTTGTTTCAGATATAAAAAAATGACAATTCCCTAAGGATGATATGCCACAACAAAAGAAAGACTTTTTAACCCAGAGTAAAGAAACATAGCAAAGACATTATGAATGATACAGCAAATTTAGGAAAATAAACTCTTCTATTAAATATAACAGGCTATCATAATAGCAAAAATAGTAATTAATGTAACCATAGTAATTAAATAATGTGTATATTTAGTTTCAAGGAGTTAAAATAATGAAAATTTTTTCTAAATTAGCAATTTTGAATAATGTTGGCAAAAATAACAAAAAATTTAGATAAAGTCTCTCAACATAAAGCATTTAATATTATTTCGTCACTGCTCTACATGCTTTTGTTTTTCTTCAAATCTCTTTTAAGATAGTTACATTTATACTCCTTTTTGTTTCTTGTGCATGATTAAGTTATTCTTTTTCTTTATGATGTAGTATTCTTAACCAGGCTTCCTATTACTTGGCTTCAATAAATCTATAATCAGCTAAAATAGGTTGTTTTTGCTTTTCACAGCATATAATGAAATCTGAATTTCATGTAATTATTTTCCCTCATGTAAAATCACCATTTCTTTTGTAACTTTAAACAAGAATGCCATATAAACATATGATATAATTATCTCCACCTGGTATTCAGTGATGCTCCTTTATTATGAGCATTTTCTCAGACAGTGATGAAGCAATGCAATGTGGAAAATGCCTTCTGTGGGAAACAGTACACGTGGACACGTATTAACTTTGTGCTCAGTGATAAATACCACATGCAGTAACAAAGGAGAAATTAGTTTCACTACTTGTGGAAAGTTACCTCTGAGAAATATCTGGCCTACCACTTGACACTTGAGCCACACCTCTTAACGTATAAGGGACTTCAGCCCTACCGGACTTTTCTATTAAAGCCCAGAAAATCAACAACAAAACCAGTTTATCCACAGTATATGATTTTCTTCATATGCTATCTTTAATCCAGTGCACAGTGCATACGACTCACCCATTAAAACATTCTTTGTAACTTTGTTATATCATAAGAACATCTTGAAAGAGCTAAGAAATCCTGGCTCTTCTTTAGTAACAACTTTCTCCACAGAAGCAAGATACATAGAGTGTAGTATACCAGATTCCCTTAATCCTGGTCAAAGTTCAAAGAAGCCTCAAATTTTAACTTATTTTAGGTGAAAAGTTTGTGTCAAGAAGTGAAGTCTCTTCAAAAATAAAGGACTTGCTAAATCTGAGCGTGGGAGGAGAATTTAGGTCTCTATATGAAAACTGCTGGGCCTGATGGGGTTTCAGAGGGCCTAAATGAGATGCATTTCTTACAAAGATCAGTGTAACTTGCTTTTAGGGAATTATTGCGATTTAAACTTAGATATACCCTATCAATTACCAGTACTGCCCTTGCACTGATACTACCTGTATATTAAATTTTCTTCTGAATAATTTTAGTGTCTTTAAGGTTATTGAGATACCAAATTATAATGCTACCACTGTTCCAAAGTGCAGGGTTTCTAATTCATATTCAGAGGAGAGCAATCTCCAAAATAGGAAGTGGCTCCTTATTTATTTTCAGTCTATAATAGAAAGATTTTATCCTGAGAGTCTGCCAGCTATGTGATATCACTTCCACACTACTGGCCTCAGTTTGCTGGTCTGTAAAATGAAGATTTTTTTGACTGGATGATCTCTAAAGTATTTTTTCACTCTGATATTCTTTTATTTAATTATATAGAAAAATTTTACAAGTAATTTACATTTTTTTCTGATCATAATTGCCTTCTTAAAAATAAAAAAGTGGTTTCACCTTTGCAAACTCTTGTCTTGTCCTATATAGAAAAGTTTAGAAATTAAAAATGGTTTATCTTGATTTTCTTTCCACTATTTCAAAAACATATATAACTACTGTATGATATAAAAGTTTTCCTCATTTTAAACTCTTATACTGATACACTTAAAGTAAAGCGCTGTTCCATCTAGTGCAGCATAGATCTCAGAACCTATCGTGGCTATTTTCTGCATATCTATAACTCTGTGGACATGAATTCTGCAAATAGACAACATCAATAACATATTTATAGCCTCCATCAAATGTAGGTTTAGAAACTTTATTTTAGCATTCTAATGCCTCTAAACTCTCCTTAATTGTAACTAAAGTAACTCTCTTTTCAAAAAACTAGGTTGATTTTTAAAATTTAAGAATAAAACTGCATTCCATTTTTTTTAAATTTCATAGCTTCCTTGTAGGATTTGATGTCTCTGTTGATTACAGGTTTTACTCTAATTAAATGGTCAACAACTTTTCCACAAAGAAGATTTTGATTAATGTCAATTTTTATCTTTTAAAAGGATCCTTCCCGGCTATTGGGGTGGAGACGTTTTGCCCCAGCTTCCTGAGGGCGGGGTTTTTAAATAGCATCCAGGCCCCGAATCCAGTTGCAGGGGGAGGATCTTTGCCCCCCAGGATTCCTGCTGGTAGGTATCTCAGTTGACATTTTCTGCCACCACATACATCAGAAGGTTGTGCTCAAAGTTGATAGATCCACAATACAAAAATAAGTATTTCTAAAATATATTGTTGAAAGAAATGCAAATGCCTTTTTAAAATGCAGAACCACATTTATGATGATACCCAATGCTGTGTAAATAACATAAAGGAAGTAGAAGAAAGATCTGTAGCCTGAGCACTCAATTAGCATAGTGCTGCCTCTTCTTCAGGAAAAGTTTTTACATAAGAACGAGAGTTATTCTTGTAACTCAAGAATAAAACAGGGATTTAAGCCATTTTTCCACTTAGAATTGACTAGAAAAGAGAATTAAAAACTGAGTTATTAACAGAAATAGTAATTTCATATCTGGTGAGTTTATAGAAATTTAATTAAAGTTTCATCTTGCTAAAGAAAAATGATTTAAAGAAAAGGCAGAAAGTAGCAAATTAGAAAGAAATTTTGAGAAAGAAAATTAATGTGCAGTTCTTCCGAAAAATGACAATCTGCTCAAAGCCTCATTTTATCAATGAAAGAAAGAAAATATAGAATATTGAACATTTTAAAATATGGTTTTAAAGTTTAATAATTCACTTTGTGAATTATTCATGGTATTATTATAATCACAAATTGTGTTTTCTCTGTCATTTTGTAAATTATCCAGCTGCCTTCTTCCCTTGTACCTGAAAGATGCAAACCCATTTTATATTTTATATGTGTCTTAATAAAATAACATTAGGATATTGATTCTTGGAATTCTTATAATCATAATTCTTATTGTTCTCATAATTAATAAATATGCTACGAATAATGGTGATTACATCAACATAATCAGGAGGGCTGGCCCAGCCAGCAATATACTGGAAACATTTGAAAAGACTGGGAAATTCAATAAAACAGAAGCCCAACAGGCACATTTCTTGCTTTTCTTAACAAAAATATACCATCAAATCTGAAGATTATTACACTGACATTTTTCTGTTGCCTTTTAATTAGCCTTGCCTACTTATTTAAAACATACAAAAAGTAATAGACTATAAATATGCTTTGAGGTTGTTTGGTTTTGTCTTTGGACAACTACTGACATAGTTGGAGGCTTTGTGGCCAACAATGTCACTGACAGAGTAAGAACCAAAATGATGTGAATTAAAAATCAGTGATTTTAAATTTGAATGCTTGCAACCTTCTTTAATCCATAGGAACAAAAAGGGTATTAGTTGCACAGAAATTTTGTTGTTGTTGTTGTTGTTGCAACAGATTGTCAGTAAAAATCTATATAGTTAAATTTTCAGAATTAACTACAAAATGTAGTTAATAAAATGTAGCTTTATTATATATTATTAATATCTTATTGATTGAAATTAGGAGATGAGTGGATTTTTATTATTATTTTAATGGCTTATCCTTAACTCAATAACAAATCTTGGTGAATTTAGGTATGTTTGGCAGAAATTACATAATAAAGTTGATAACTAGTGACTTGAATTATTCAACATCACTAGTAAAAAATATATATATATAACCCTTGTCATTTAGCTGCTGAAAATGATAGAAGCAAGACAATGTTTCGATAACATATCCACAGAGACAAATTTCCAGACAGGGATCTAAAAGAATATGCTAGCGCTCTATTCGTCTAGGCTTTAAGCCAAATTTGCCTACAGCTTTCATAAGAGAAAAAACTCAATTCAGTTTTCATGACTTGTTTACAAATCAGGTGTAACAAAATAGTTTCATAAAAAGTTTATAGATCTAAACTTGTTCCTGTTCCCTCAAACTGAAATTAATTCAACTCACTTTCCCTGGCTTATATCATTCTGATAAGTGATCCCCTGTATACTCTCATTATTTTTTGGTAATGGCTGCTATGATTTCAAAGATAATTTTTATCCTCTTCCATTAAACTGTATCTTATTTCCCAAGAATTTTCTTTATAATTTTGTGTAAAGAGAAATAAAACAGTAATCATGGGGTTTTTTATTGTTTTATATTAAAATAAAAGAAAACTAAAGTATTCTTTGTCATACAATAGCTGAACTGATGATTGTTCAAGTTTAGGATGTCAATTTGAGAGTAGAAAGCAGTTCCTTCCTTTACCTATACCATGGTAATGTAAACAGTTAGCCAAAGGTTGATGTCCATTGGGCACCAATTAATTTTCTTCTATCAATTGACTGTATGTCACAGTACTTGAGGATCTCAGAAGACATTTGCTGTGCCCTTCAAAGAATCATAAAACTTGTTCTAATGATGGTGGCAATTTAGTTCTCAATTACTTATCTTAACCAAATTTAAATGAATACATGACAATGTCGTGTATAAAATAGTGTCTTTGCATGCACATCACACTCTGCTATCAAAGAGTGATATCTTTATAGCACTACTTATTTTTATACTAACTGCAATAATAAGAGAATCATTGAATCATGAGACCCAGAAAGCAACAAGTTTGAAATCGGTATTTATGCGACAGTTATCAGTTGTTTACATTGTTTACAGTTGGCCTTCCACATCCAAGGGTTTTGCATCCATGTATTCAAATAACTGCAAATTTAAAATATTTTTAAAAAGAAATACCAGAAAGTTTCAAAAAGCAAAACTTGAATTTGCCATACACCAAGCACTACACAGAATTTATGGAAATGAAGTGATGTAGACACATACTTTTCTGTAGCCTATATGCAAATATAAGTTACATACAAATAAAATCTATTTAATATAAGGGTATTGATTGTGAATCATTGAATTTGGGTATCCTTGGGGGACCTGGAATCAATCCTGTGTAGATACTGAGGGATGACTGTATATGACCTTTCTCATTTCTAGAAAAGTCATAGTAAAATCTTATTATTCATAGTTTTAAATAGAGAAAAACAGCAAGAAGTAATTGGCTGAAAGTTGAATAGAAAGTTTATTTATATATTTAATGTGATTTCTTTTATGTAGTAGTCACCCAATGACATAAGAAAATCACAGGAGAGAAAAAAGAGGAAGAGAGAGAAGGAAAGAGGAGAGAAGAATAGATGGGGAAAACAGAGGGAAAATTAGAATGATATGACAAAAATTATATACATTTTTAAATTAAAGTCTTGTACACAGTATTGCTTCTCATTAAAATTAAATTCTACTCCTTGAAAATAATAAATTTGCCTATTCTAAATATGTTATCAGGCATATATATTAAAATGATAATAAGCTTGCTCTTTTTGCTCTACTTATTTATTTTTTTAAATTTAATTCTGTAGTCAAACAGTACTTGAATGTGGGATAGAACATTTTTATATGCCATAGAATATTGATTACACATAGAGTCCTAGACTGGTGGCTTACGTTATGATAGACTCCACCTCTACCAAAATTCTTTATATGTTTAAGGGTTTCACATGCTTACCATACACAAATTAAAGCAAAGAAATAAAGTTATTAAGAAAAACAATTATGCAATGATAACGATAGAGTAATATATGGAAATTTCACTGACTCAGTTTTCTCTATCACTTCACAAGAACTTTCCGAAATCATATGGTATCTTAAATTTACCTAAGATTCAAACACTACAGTGTGTCTTAAAAACTAAATTTATTTATAGAATATAAAGGAATACTCATTATATAATAATTACTCAGAAAATACTATTACAGGTGAATATCAACTGTAATTGAAAAATCAAAAATGGAAGTGGGGTGGTGGCAAAGGTGAATAAGAGATTCAAACTTTCAAATATAAAACAAATGAGTCATGGGGATGTGGTTTACAGCATAGGGAATATAATCAATAATATTGTAATAGCACTGTTCAGTATCAATCATTGCTGGGCTTATCATGGTGATACTTCTTTAGGTATATGAATGTTGAATAACTATAGTGTATACCTGAAACTAACACAATATTGTATGTTAGCTATATTTTAATAAAAATGCTTTTTAAATCACAATTTTCCAGAAAAAAAAAGAAAAGAATTTTCTAGGTTGAATATGATTGGATAAACAAAATTCTATCTTACATTTTTCTTTGTTTTCTGTCACTTTAAGGAGACTGGGAAATAATATTTTTCACTAATGAAGTAACTCAAATATAAGTATAGATTGGATTCTAGACCAAACTGAAACTTGTACCTTAAACTAATATGTTTTGTCAATTACAAGTGAAGTCTATGAAAGAGGAAACATTTAAAACAGGCAGCATGTGGGGTTTAGAAATAGATAAATTCTGAAAAAAAATCAATGTGGACAATCTCCTTAATACTTACTTTGTGGTTAATCTTGGAAGCTCTATAGTTATTGAGAGAATGTTCTTCTGAAACCATCCCAGTTTGTCTGCCTTCTTTAAATACAGTGCACATATATGTACCACCGCTTTTGACATTTTTACCTGAGCTACTTTTTGTTGCATGACATGTGTTAAGTTCAAAGTAAATGGCAAAGATGGAGTGAATGGATGCCTCTACTTTATTGCTTTGGCAATACCAAGAGAATCCATTACTTATTCTGAATCAAATAACAGGAGAAATATGAACACATAGGGATTCAAACACCAGATTTGCAAATGCTAAGTATATAGTTAATAATAATGTTTAGTATTATTTATTTTTTTACCCTTTGGAAAGAAATTTAAATGAGGCTTATACTCAAATAGCTAAACCTTTTCATATCCTCATTACTGCCCCTGATAACAATGTTAGGAAATGAATTTACAGTTTTCTAAAAGCCAGTCACAGATCCATCTGGACCATTTCTATAGCAGAGGGCTTACAGTGCTGAGCCAATAATAAAATGCCTTCAAAGTCTATTAACAATGATTATTAATATTTTCCTTTTTCATAGTTTGTGTGAAATCTTGGAACTGCCAAGAATCTAGGACCAAGTGACCATATTATCAAGTTTTGATGCGTATAGAGGATTACAAAAAAGCAGTAATACCAATATATAAGACTAGGGAACAGATTTTGGAAGAATGCACAATGAGTTAAGAAAAATTGTCATGAAATCAGTATGTCAAGGGACATCAACAGTGAAAGAGTATATACCTTTTAAATAAAATCAAACTGCAGCACAGAAAAATCAAAGTAAACCATTTTTATTTCTTTATATGTTTAGACATTCTTTAAAAAGTAACTTTTAGGTTCACAATTTGACATTTCAAAATTAATCATTTTGACAAGACAATTTCTGTTGGCTATAGTTCTTCTGAAGATGATTCTTACTATATTTTTGTAGTATTTGTGATAATTTACCTATTTTAGCTTTAATAAAATATTATAAAAATATAAAAAAGATAAGAGATTGTGCTTTATTTTTAAGAGATCTTCAGGGGAAAAACCTTTAATCGAAAGGTATATATTTTATCCCTTTCTACAGTTGAAAATGTTGCCAATTCCTGAATGAGGTATGTGTGAATCAGGGTTTGCATATACCTACTTAAACCAAAAGCTAATTATAAAAGAAATAGAAAAAACTGTATTGAATTAGCAAAATAAAATCTTGAATAAATGATTCAAAATGTAAACTAGTGGGAGGAAAAAAAAACCTTCATCTAACTTCTGGTTTCTTTATTCCTTGTCATTTGTGTGATTTCCAGCCTGAAGTCCATAAATAAAGAATTTCAGGTTCTTAAGAACTCAATGTTCTATATATAAAGTTATATTTAACTGACATAAGTGAGCATCATCATCTTTATATAAGACTGACAGTGCATTAAAAAGAAAAAAGAGAGAGAGAACTGCAGGATGCATTTGATATCATGGTCTTGAACATTTACAAAGAGAATTTCTTTCTTTTTTTTTTTTTACTGCCAGAAAGACATGAAAAATCTTTAAAAAGTCTTTGATTAAACTCCTGGTTTTTTTACTAGCTCTTTTTACTTCTCTATTTTCAGGTTCTTTAAATAGTTTTAGCCTTTGACCTTACTATGGCTTCTTAGTAGTATAAATTTTTCTTTCATCTTATTATCATTTGACTAAGTTTGAATCTTAAAAATCTAGATTTTATATATATATATATATATATATATATATATATATATATATATATATATAGTTTAATTACTCAGTTGAGATCATATCTCTCCCCATCCAGAGATCTTGCTTTATTATTACAAATTGTGCTATTTGGTCCTATTTAAAGAAACTATCAACACTCAAAAGATTGATCCAAGAATTTTTTTCTCACAAAGAAAAATTCTAAAAAAATTTTGTACAGCTTGCTAAATTAGCTGAGTCTCCACATGGGAATCATTGTTTAATCTGTGTTGGTTGTGATTACTGTGTCAAAGTTTCCACTTTAATTGGAAACATGACAAGAAACTGAGCTGCTCAAATGCCTCTTCCTTTCCAGAAAATCACCTTGATTCCCACAGGGCAGCATGCGTCCCCTCATGAGCTGCTGGGCCATTTAAGAACATAAGGAAAGCGAGGAGAGACCAGCCCTTTAGAAAACATGTCTCATCTTAGCATTTGTTCTTTCACCTTGTAGAACAAAATACAGTGGAAGTTGCCCTGTAGGACAATGTTGACTTTTCATAGTTCTATTCATAGAGGCATTACAGAGAGTGTATTTAGCAAAATTAATTTAAAAATTAAACCTTTTATGAGAGTTACAGGAAAACATTAAAAATAACTAACTTTCTTAGTAGGAAAAAAAGGAAAGTAGTTGGTAGTTTAATTTATATCATATGTATGATTTATTTAACAAATTTTTCTTCATTAGAATTAAATTCTCACCATAAATAACCTATGTAGTTAATATACATTAAATGTATCCCATCTAGATGCTTTTTTATTTTAAAATTTTCTGTTGATTTTCTTTTGATTAATGAAAGATACAGAAAACCTGAAAGCTGAATATTTGACCACTTCTGTAACCATAAGACACTCTTGAAGCCAGAAGTAAAGCACAGCATTTAAAATACTTCCGGAAAATATAATACATTTACTTTCTCACAAAAGATTCAGGACTCTTTCCAAAAACATTCAGAATGTTTTCTCCCAATGTCTTCAGAGGCTTTGCATAAACACATTACATTGCTACTCCTAAATGTTATGTGTGCCTTTCACAAATGAAATTTCAACTGGTAAAGCTCTGTTCTTTTAATCCTTATATGAAAGTATTAGATACGTTAAAATAAATTGATTTCTAAAAGGATCTTAAAATCATTATCTTATACTGATGTTAGGAAATAGGGAAAGCAAAATCTAAAGGTTTTTTCAGAATTTTTCCTCAGCATGTATTTCTGTTTATGAGAATATTATAGGGCTTTATGGGGCTTTAAAATCCTGGAACTTCTCAAAAACAAAACATATTTAGGAGCAACACAGCACCCAATCCATAACACCTTTCGAGGATGTGTTTCTAAGATGAGGTATTGAGATTTAGGGTAATATGTTATGTTCTCCAGATTAGTGATGGAGACCCAAGTATTCTTTTAGGGTATAACAAGATGGTCAAGCACTCTGACTCTGAGGCCAGATCACCTGGCTTAAAGCCCTAGCTTTAATTAGCTCTGCCAATTTCTCATTGTGTGTCTGGACAAGTTGAATAAACTTGGTGAGTTGGTGATCTTATTCTGTTAAATGAACTAGTAGTTTTACTCACCATAGGGGATAATGTGAGGACTAAATGAATTGACACATGTAAAGCCCCTAGAACAGTGCTAGTACATTGAGGAACTTATTTTTTAAGTTCAGTTATTATTACATATGTACTGATTTAGATATAGTATCTATTTTTAGATTATCTACACAAAAGGTTTTCACATAAACCAAAAACAAAGGAAGTATAAAATTATTTATTTGACGTGAAGCTTAATTTGGTTTTGAACTTAGACATTACATAGTTTTCAAGTCATGAGAATTCTCTGATGTTTTGTTCATTGCGACCTAAGAGTGAACTATCAACTATTACATAATCAATTATTTCTTTCATAATTAGAAAGCAAAATGTCATAAATCAGATAATTTCAAAACATGTGTTTTAGGTTGATTATTGTCATATTGCTTTTATAAATATGGATATGATACAAAATTGAGAAAGCTATTCTTAAAATTTTATGTTACTAAAATTTTGCAATGTGGTTGCAAAATTTCTTATAGTGAAAACACATTCTAACATCAGGCATTTTTGACACTAACTTTTTTTGTCAACAAGATACTTAATTAAAAAGAAATTTTTTTGCCCATATATTAATTTTCAGTAGAAAGAAGGACAGTACTGAATATTACTGCAGTTATTAGATGCAGGTGGTATGTCACTGCTCTCTGGAACTGGCAGGAAAATTATGTTTCTTTTCTTTAGCCTCTCACTTTTTATTTACTCTAAAAGAAATCTAGGTTAAAAAATGTTAGTGCTTTCATAAATGCAAATCACTCTTCCTAATTTCTGCTCAGCTGTTTTGTCACCAAATAAAATAATTTATTCTTTAGCATTTCTCCAATGATATTTGGGTCACCTCTAAATTTAAAAAAACAAAATGAAGAAATTAAGAGAACCAAATCAAAATAATTATTATAGAGACTTAGGGGTTTCAAATAGCTCTAAGGTTAAAATCAAGTCTAGATTGACTAGAAGAATTGTTGTCGCAGGTACAAATTTGTTGAATACAGAAGATACAACATAGGTAGAAATAAGAATCTACTTTCTACAGAAGCTATTCCTAAAAGACTACATATTATAGTATGTTTACATAATATTTACAGTAAGAAAATGTCTATTTGATTATTTTACTCTAGGAAAAACCATCTTGTTCATTAAAGCAACCTCAAATCTATTGATTTTGAGTAGATAGAATTTAAAATGACCCTTAAGACCAGCAAAAAAGCTCTTCATTTTTAGTAATGAACTCCTTAACTCTGAAAGCCAGTTTTTAACTTAGGATTCAACATCTAGTCAGTAAAGTAAGATATGATACTACATTAAATTTGTTCATTATTTAAGTTGCTATTGGGTGATTTAATATTGATTATCAGGTACTATTCTCCATATTTTAAATACATTATCTCATTTAATAACATCTCAGGCAATGGAGGAGGTATTAATTCACCTCTGATTATTATGTAATAAATAATATACAGCTATACAAATGAGGCGACTGAGGCAGTGGGACAATAAGTGAGTTATGAAAGCTCCCACACCCAAAGTGAAAAACATCTTCAATATCCTGCTATCTGACTCTAATCCTACAACTTCTAACTGCACTGTGCTGAAGTACACCAGGAATAAAGTAACTAGCCATTCCAGTTTGCCTGGGACATGAGAATCTCAGTACTAAAACTGGGGATTTACTATATCATATAAAACATGTAACTAGCAGTCATTTTTACTTTGCCATAGGATAAAAAGACATTCTCATTAAAAAGTGCAAAATGATAGTTATGAAATTGTCAAGGGGATGTAAAGTACAGCATAGGGAATATAGTCAATAATATTGTAATAACTATGTATAGTTCCAGGTGCATATTAGACTAATCAGAGGAAGAGGAGAATCACTTCATAAATTATATAAATGCCTAGCCACTATGCTATACCCTGAAACTATTATAAAATAATATTCAATACCAACTTTGGTTGAAAATAATTTTTAAAAAGATTTTTCATGTAAATACCATTCTACAGTAAAATATGAAAATGATTTATTTTTCATAAACTGTTTTTTGCTATAGAGCAAATATAATAAGAAGGAAGTAGGTATTTGTGTGTAAAAATGAAAGAAAGTAAATATTCAGCAACATTTTGAGTGCCAGCTATTGGAAGACAGTGTACTAATTATGTTTTCTCATCTAACCTTTGAAAAATCATATGTAATATATAATATTATCCTCATTTTATAGATGCAAAAATAGAAAGCTAAAATAATTTACCTAATATCATGCAGCTAGTATCAGAGCTGAAATTTGAATTCTGCTTTTTCTTCAAAGCATATATTTTACAGTACAAACAATAATTCTGCTTTTTTTCAAAATCATGTATTTTACAAGAAAAGTTACTGAAATAATAGAATGAAAATTATTGATTTATTGATTTTCATTCTGTTATTACAGTAACTGTTCTTGGTCTAGACTTATTCTTAGAGAACACCTTTTTATGAGTGTTTCTTCTGGCATTCCATTCAAGAAATATAATTGAGTACCTACTTTGTGCCTAGCTCCGTGCTCAATAGTGAACTTACGGAGAAGAATTAAGCACCAAGTCCTAACCTCAAGGGCATTTTAGAGTGTGAGGCAGACACTTACCTAGTTAACATCAACACTGTACCATAAGTGTTCTAAATTTTTTTTCATTAAGATGTAAAAGGAGGAGAATGTAAACAATCGAGTCTTCTTAGAAAGGAAACTGATTCATGAGAACAATGAAGGTGGCATTTAAGCTACGCTCTGTTTTAGTATATGTTTTTACCAAGTAGAGATATTCAGAAGTCAGTCCTTTCAAAGGAAAGAGGAAGGTACAAGTAAAGTCATACTTAGATAATTATGAGTTGCCTAAATAATTTGAAAAACAGGAGTTAGAGAAGGAGAAGGAGGTAAAAGACGACACTGAAAACAAAGGTAGAGGAGAGACTGCAAAGGAACTTAATTGGCAAACAGTTTAGACTTTAATCTCCTAGGGTTTGTCCTGAATTACAACTGGGGAGAAATAATACAGGCAATCTGTCAATCCAATTTATTAGCATAAATTGTATTACCTAGTAGACAATATAGATATGATATAATGTTAAGTAAGCTAGAATTGATTTAAATCTATAATAGAGTTTTGGGATTGTCGAGTTTTGTTTTGATTTTTGATATTACTGACTGTACATTAGAAATTGCCAAACTGATACAAAATACTGTGTCTAGCACAAATTCATTACTTATATGAAAATGTTAAATCTCTATAATCCCCTTCTTTCACAAAACATTGCTGAGACAAGTACGAAAAAATAATTCACAGCAAAATATTTCCCCCAAGATTTAAAGAATGCCTTTCTTTAGTTTTCTTTAACAGATAAGACTCTACTTATCACGATATGGTTTCTTAATACCACCTATATTAAATCATCTTAAGTAAGCTGCAAGATTAATTAGTCAATAGATCATAAAAGTTTTAATTAAAGAAAACAACTGTTCTCTAAAACAATGAAAATGACATGAAATTTTGTGATCCATTGTGTTGAAAATATAAGTGAGTGATTTCTTTTGGGATCTCAATTCTAATGCAGTTTAAAATATTTATAACCATTTCTAGGCCATTTTAGAAGAAAAGCCAAAGGAATTCACTTTTGTGTAACTGAAGAAATATTTTCAAAGATCTCTTTTATCACAATGAAGTCTTCTAAAAATAGGTCTGTGGCTTTTGAGACTTGACTGACTTTCAAGAATCCTGGAATTCCTCCATTGACTTTGGTACAATGCAACTACTAAATTAGTCTGTGACACAAGGCATAAGTGGCTAAAAGGAAATAAGTGAAATATTTTGGAAATGTGAAAGGAGAATTAATCGTCTCCAAATATATTTTCCAAGAGCAATAATGCAATACATAATTTTACATATTTAAAAAGAAGACAGAAAAAGCACTGTTTCTGGTAGACTTTTCTCCCCAGGCGCATATTTGAAGAATACTATCCTAACTTTCTTAATTTCTTATAGACTTATCTATATTCTTTATTATAAAATAATAAAGAAAATCATATAGATATGATTACCGTGAACTGTAAAGTTGCTTATAATCTTCACAGTGTAACTTCTTTGTAGAAAACAAATTACAGGTTAGATGCTAGCAGTATTCTAAAAAAAAATTCTTAGTATAATAACAGTTGTTCTTAATTGATGCTACTGGACAAAATACAAAAGATGCAGAGCTCAGGTGTGAAACTTTTAATTTACAAGAAACTGAGGGGTTCTTCATTTGACTCTTTATTATCTTTAATGAGAATATAAATCTTGTCACTGATGAATTTTAAGATTGCATAAAGTAGCTCCCAAGAATTATAGACAGAACTAATTTCAAAGTACTGTGTGTTAATGTAGATCAACATCTTGCTAAAATACTTCAGGTTTACTATCTTAGGAATTATAAAATCATTGAGAAAAATCAACTTGTTTCTATGAAGTACCTATTCTGCTTACCTATATAGAGTTGGCCTTAAGAAACCTAGTGTATGGGGATACAAAGCATCTGTGGGTTGATAATAAAGAAAAACAACCTAATATGAAACCACACACAACATTTCATAATGCAGACAAAGATGTAAGGAGAATGCAAATATAGGAAATATCACTGTGGGAAACTTTCAAGGGGCAGGTGCAGTGTATAAATTCTGGGGATTCGTGAAGTGTGATTAGGGAGAGATAATTCTAGCAGGGGAATACCAACAAGAAAGGCAGAGGGAGACAAGAATGACAAGTATAGGTGGTAACGACAGCTGAGCAAGCAGAAGATGATAAGGCTAGTTAGGAGAGTTCGGAATTGACTAACAGTGTCTTACAGCTTTGATCTAGAGATAATAGAATATATCAATACAAATGAAGTGCTTGCTAGCTGTTTTTATTCTTATAAGACTGACATTCCTAGGGAGAGTATAAATTTTTTAAATATATTTTTAAAATATTAAATATGTTTCTCTAGCAGAATGGTAAAGATAGGTTGAAAAGTTATGACTTTGGGCAGTAATCCTAGTAACCTTTCCCCCATAGCATCTTTCCCCTTAGCATCCATTACACTTCAGACTGAAATAGTAGTCTCGGAATTTTTATATTTAAGTATAAAAATGGCCTTTTATTTTTCTCTACCTTGCTAACCAACTGTTTGCATCAATCTCTCTCCAAGCTCTTTGAAACCAATGGCCAAATAAAAGATTTCATAACAAACTTTCAGATTTAAAACTCAATCTTCTAGATCACTGCCTACAAAATAGTGCTGACAGTTCATTTGACCTCAGTATTTTCTGATAAAGTTCTTTATCTGTATTTGGGTGAAATTAATGACTTTGAGGAACATTACAGAAGTCTAACACAATGGAGATCTTATTAAGGTGCTAATTCTATGCATGATAAATTAGGAACTTGATTACTACATTTAACCTTTAGCACATCTTTCTTTAAAATATGGATTCAAATGTAAAATCTAGCATTTGCAGACATTGTACTAATTTGTTACCATCACCTTTTCTAACCCACAAGGCTTTGAGTTCATACAAGGGACATTAATTAGAATATGAATTATAATCTAATATTTCCAGCATTGGTACACATAATTTCTTTCCAGATCTTTGTACTCATGAGGAAAAATTCTTTGTACAGTGCAGATTAAATTGCTCAAAATTCCAATGAGAAGCAAGAAATATAGAAGTAAAAAGTAAATATGTCATACATGTTTATTTCAGGTAAATAATATTTTTCTTTCATCTGAAATGAGTTTATCTTTTAAACTTTGGAAATTGGGCAGAACAAATAGATTCTATTTTTCTGAAACAAATCAAAGTTATGTCAAATATTCTACCTAATAGAGGTGTTAGGAACTATAACAATTTCAAATAGATATGATAAAAAAAAATAAATGATGTTTAGTTTTTCATTTTAGCTTCTGCACTAGATTACAAAATCAGTTACTTATTTTTCATATACTGTCATCATTGTTCTGTTGATCTAATCTATATCCAATAAAGAAATGATCAAGAATTATTATAAATCCCATCAACTTTGTTATGTACATTAATCTATTGGCACTTTTTTTATACTTAAAAGCCCTTACAAGCAGACTATGACCAATGGTTTATAATTTCTTAAAGAGAATTTGAATTTCTCTTCTCTGCTTGGTTCTAGGAATATTTTGGAAATGCCCAGTTTAATATAATTTAGCCCTAATTACTATATTATTATAGGAGAAGATATACCACAACTGCCAAATCAGCTATAGGAACTATTTAAACCCTGACTTTAGCTTATTGATTGTCTTTTAAGGAAAAGCTCAGGACAAAAAGAACATAAACAAGTGATTGCAGGGCTCTAGAAAAGGACGTGTTTAATCCCTTTGTAATTCATAGTGTAAATCATGGTTTTTTAATTAACTCAAAAGTAATAATGCTATAAAGAAATGGAGAGATGCATATGTATTATATGAGTGCTTTAATAGAAGCATGTTAAAAAATGAAACTTCTGTTAATAAAATACAAGTAATATAGCTGCCACAGCTGGAAATCTCTAATTGCAGCACATATTTCTAATTGCTCTGATCCTTGCTCTTTTTGCAGGCCGACCAGTAATGATTGTGGTGGAATATATGGAAAATGGATCCCTAGACTCCTTTTTGCGGGTGAGGTGCTTTTTTTTATGACATTTAAATAAGCCATTCTGAGTTCTAGATTTAAATCATTTATCATAAATTATTTTTTGCATAATGTTATTCATAGATTTTTCTATGAAGAATAGCATTTTCTCTAGGGTATATTATTCTGATACTGTGATATATTCTGATACTGTATTACTAGGGGGAAGTATATACACGTAATGATATAACTAATCCCTCCTATAAATTCACTTGTCATTTTAATATATATATACATTTTTTTTAAGAAATTTATTCTTAACAGTATGGTGTATGCAAAAATCATTTGGTTACATACAGGTATACCTCACAGATATTATGGACTCGGTTCCAGATCATCACAATAAAGCAAATATTGTAATAAAGCGAATCACAATTTTTCCAGTTTCCCAGAGCATTTAAAAATTATGTTTATACTATATTGTAGTCTACTAAGTGTACAATAGCATTATTTCTCCAAAAACAATGTGCATACCTTAATTAAAAAAATACTTTATTGACAAAAATGCTAACCATCATCTGAGCTTGCAGCAAGTCATAATATTTTTGCTGGTAGAGGGTCTTGCCTCAATGTTGATGGCTGCTGACTAATCAGGGTGGTGGTTTCTGAGGGCTAGGGTGATTGTGGCAGTTTCTTGCAATGAGACAACAAAGGTTCCCACATCGATTGACTCTTTCTTTCATGAATGACTTATCTGTAGCATGCTCTCTGATAGCATTTACCCACAGTTGGACTTCTTTCAAAATTGCAGACAATTGTCTCAAACCTTGCCACTGCTTATCAACTAAGTGTATGTAATACTGTAAATCCTTTGTTGTCATTTCAACAATATTTATAGACTCTTCACCAGAAGTAGATTCCATCTCAAGAAATCACTTTCTTTGCTCATCCAGAAGATGCAGTTTCTCATTTGTTAAAGTTTCATAATGAGATTGCAATAATTCAGTCACATCTTCAGACTCCATTTCTATTCTAGTTCCTTTGCTATTTCCACCACTTCTACAGTTATTCCCTCTACTGAATTCTTGAACCCCTCAAAATCATCTAGGAAGGTTATCATCAACTTCTCCCTAACTTCTGTTAATGTTGCTATTTTGACTACTTCCCATGTATCCTGAATGTTCTTACTGGCATCTAGAATGGTGAAGACTTTCCAGAAGGTTTTTGATTGACTTTTCCCAGATATATCAGAGTAATTACTATCTATGACACCTACAGCCTTATGCAATATATTTCTTAAATAATAATACTTAAAAGTCAAAATGACTCCTTGATCCATGGGCTGCAGAATGAATGTAGTGTTAACAGGCATGAAAACAACATTAATCTCGCTGTACATCCCCTCAGAGTTCTTGGGTGACCAGGTGCATTGTCAATGAGCGGTAAAATTTTTAAAGGAACCCTTTTTCTGAGGAGCTGGTCTCAACAATAGGCCTAAAATAGTCAGTAAACCATGTTGTAAACAGATGTGCTGTCATCCAGGGCTTGTTCCATTTATAGAGCACAGGCAGACCAGAATTAGCACAATTCTTAAGAGTCCTAGAAATTTTGAAATGGTAAATGGGCATTGGCTTCATCAGCTACATTAGTCCCTACCATGAGAGTCAGCCTGTCCTTTCATGCTGTGAAGCCAGACATTGACTTCTCCACTCTACTTATGAAAGTCCTAGATGGCATCTTCTTCCAATAGAAGGCTGTTTCATTTACATTGAATATCTGTTGTTCAGTGTGGTCACATTCATTACTTATCTTAGCTAGATCATCTAGATAACTTGCTAAAGCTTCTACATCAGCACTTGCTGCTTCATGTTGCACTTTTATGGTATGTTACGGAGATGGAAACGAATTATTTTCTTAAACCTCACAAACCAACATCTGCTAGTTTTAAACTTTTCTTCTACAGCTTCCTTAGCTCTCTCAGATTTCACAGAACTGAAGAGAATTAGGAGCTTGCCCTGGATTAGGCTTTGGCTTAAGGGACTGTGTCTGGTTTGATTTTCTATCTAGACTAATAAAACTTTTTCCATATCAGCAATAAGTCTGTTTTACTTTCTTATTATTTATGTGTTCACCACAAAAGCACTTTTAATTTTTTTCAAGAACTTTTCCTTTGCATTCACAACTTGGCTAACTGGTGCAAGAAGCCTAGCTTTTGGCCCATCTCCATTTTGACATGACTTCCTCACTAAGCTTAATCATTTCTAGCTTTTGATTTAAAGTGAGAGATGTGTGACTCTTCTTTTAACTTGAACACTTAGAGGTCACTGTCGGGCTATTCATTGGCCAAATTTCATTATTGTGATGTCAAAAGGAGTAGGGAGGCTGAAGGAAAAGGAGAGAGATGGGGAACAGCTGGTCAATGGAGTAGTCAGAACATACACAACATTTATCAATTAAGTTCACTTTTTGTGACACCTCAAAACAATTACAATAGTAACATCAAAGACCACTAATCACAGATCACCATAATAAATATGTAACAATGAAAATGTTTGAAATATTGTGAGAATTTCCAAATATGACACAAAGACATGAAGTGGGCAAATGCTGTTGGAAAATGGTTCTGATAGACCTGCTCATGGAAGGGTTATCACAAACCTTCAATTTATAAAAATCAGTATCTGTGAGGTGCATTAAAGTGAAGCACAATAAGACGGGGTATGCTCTGTAGCAGTACAGAGTAACAGAGCTGAGAAGGCACCATGAAGCTATATTTCTAAATATATGTATATCTTTAACATTTAAAAAGCCATTATATTCAATGAAATATATTCATTAAAATATATTCATAATATATAGATAGATATATAGATTAGATATATAGATATATGCATATAGATGTATAGATATGTATATAAATATATATGTATATAAACATAATATATATATATATGCATATAAAAATAATCACTAGAGTAAATTTTTTTCAGCCCCAGCAGAGATCACATATTTATGTATTTATATGTCACTGTATTTTCATAGAATTCTTTCTCATGAGAGAGAGAGAGAGAGAGAGAGAGAGAAAGAGAGAGAGAGACAACCATTTTTCTAATAAACTGACTAGACTTTTGCTATTTATAATGTGTTATATTCAATTTTTTCTTCATTTTCATAAGAATAAACAGTCTCAAGTATTGTTTCTTCACTTCATTTTTTACTCTATGTTATTTGGACAAGTTCTGTGTGTATCTCATCTTTCTCTCTTGATCTCATTTTCATTTTTTTAAATTCTATGCCTTTTTTTAAAAACTGTTCTCAATATTAACAGTGATGACACATTTACACTGTGACTGGACTCGTCCAGATTCAATGCTAAAAGCTGAATTCAGCAACATCAACATTATTATAAAGCAATACTCCTCACACAAAATAAAATGAAATTCATATGTGTTTGGGGAAATGTACTATTTTGTGGCTTGTATTCATTTCTCCTGTAAATGTGCTAAATTATTTTAGAATAATTTATCAAGACCACCTATGGTACTTGAAATGCAGATATACTTATGTCCTTCTATTATATTTATTCAAAAAATCATTTTCATCAGATATATATTATTATCTAATGATGCTTATGATAGGTTTTATTTTTGTATCAACCATGTCCTAGAGTGGAATATAATGACAAATAATGTAGCACATACTCAAATCTGAATTGCCGCAGCAAATTGGATCAAATAACTGCCACAAGCAAATTAGGAGAGAAATGTTAGCTTCAGATATACTTTTTATCCTGTCAAATCATGAATTAATTAAAATGTATTATAAAGAAAAGATAATATATTATAAATAAAATATAGATTATGAACATCCTACTACACATTTATAAGTGGTATATTTCATAATTTAAAATTTGAAAACTAATATTTTTCAGCTTTCATTCACCATGTGGGTAAGACACCATAAAATCTGGGAAAGAACCTGAAAATTGTAATTGTATTAACCAATGTTACCCCAATAAACTTAATTTTAAAAAAATCTGGGAAAGAATAAATGTTCAATTGATGGTAGCTACCATTACCACTACTTTGAGAATTTTAACATGTATTTTCTTAGTTCATCTAGGCTCTGCCACTTACCGACTATGTAACCTTGTGACTTAGGCAAGGGACTAACTTCTCTGTGCCTCTGTTTACTCATCTATAAAATAGGAATATTAATAGCATCTACCTCATACAAGTGTTATATGGGTTTTATTGAGTTGATTATTGTAAAGCTTATAGAATAATGACTGACACATTGTAAATGGTAGAGTGAGGAATCAAATTCAAGTTTCTGACTCAAAAGCCATGTTCTCATACTCTATAAATTTTATCTTTTTATTAAATTACTTATTACTTATTAGTCTATTTTCATCTCCCCATGTGGTCATGTGTCGCCTCTGCACACAGAATCTCTATTGAAATGAAAATGGAGGAAAAATAAGGCAAAATGCTCTCTTTTTACCCTTCCTTAATATTTTTACCCTTTTGTATAATCATATCTCTTTTATCTCAGACCCTCAAAGTGCTTTATAAACTTTATGTCAACAGCAGACACTCAACTCCCCATGGCAAGCAGAAATAAAATATATAAATATATATATATGGCCCACAAATTCTCAAAAGTGAAGTCATTTTTCAAACTACTGCTGTAGAATTTGATAATCACAGCTTCTATGAGCATAGAAAAAGGAAGTGGCTAAGTGTATTGTGTAGTAGAGAAGCCATCCATGACTCATTAACAGCACTTTGTGCTTGCTAGAGGCAGAAAAGATTTCCCTTTGGTCTCCCACACTATTTGAAAATCACTTCAATTTACTGTTTTATATGAAGGGGTGGTAGCAAAACTAAGTACAAGATTATAATCTAGTGCCAGTGGTAGTGGCTGGCTGGCTATAATATTAAACCAAATTCATAAATCTTCTACTATTTGGGATCCTTGGACATTCCCTCACATATATATTTTAGGGGTGATGTAGATAACTGCATCTATTTGTGAGTAAACGTGTGTGTCTATGTGTGTAGAAGGGAGTTCAGGTGGGTATGCCACTATGCATGATCTTCTATTTAAAATAAAATGCATTCTGACTTAACAAGTAGAGCATGAATCTGGCTTCTTGGAAAGTATGACTTCACTGATGTGCATATCTTCCTAGCTTTTCCAAGGAAATACTCTAGTGTGAATTAAGTGTAATCCTGGCATACATATGGATTTAATAAACACTTTTTGTGATATTTATCTGACAACCTCTTGTATCCAAATTTTTTGACCTTCATTTTTATACTCTAATATTAACTAACAATCTAAATGAAAATAGTTATAAAACATTTTGAAACTTTTAGATTACATATGTCAACCAAAAAAATTATTCTGTTATTTTATAACATTTGTTGGATGTGGATTTGTTTATCTTATCCTAAAATACAGTTATGCAAAAATATAATACCACAGTTTTGAATTCAAGATGATATATTATGTTCATGCTGCAGGCTTCTGCTCCCATCTTGAATTCTTCAACACGTGAGAAGAGATATACAGACATTATTTAATAAAGATAAATGCAAACGGTTAGATTAAGTAAGGAAACCATAGCCCAAAATATGCTCAGGAAAGGATTCCTGGAAGTAAAAAGAACGTGTGGAAGGTGGTGCTACCAACTGAAATGAAGATACAGAGGAAGAAGGGCTGGTTGTTGGGACAGATGATGAGTTTAATTGGTGTTACGTTACTCTTGGGATGCCTAAGGAACATACAGGGAAATGTCTAGACAACAATTAAAAGTACAAATCTGAAGCTCAGTGGAAAAATCTGGACTAAAGTTAAAGATCTTAGAGTCAGTAGCATAAAAGTGATTATTAAGGCCAAACCATGATATTTCCTAGGAAGGACTTTTAGAGAAAGGAAATTTGTTAAGCATGGTTGGAACTCTGTGACATTAGCAGGACAGCAGGACAGCGCATTTGGAAATCTGAGACATAGCAGGACGGCATCCCCAAAGGAATGAGTGGTCAGAGAGGAGGTAGGAAGGAGAGAAGGACGTGGAGTCCTAAACCTAAGAAAATAGAGTATTTCAGGCAGGAGCAAATATGCAATTATATCAAGTGCAGCAGAGAAATTCTGGGAGACAGAGACTAAAATCATCTGTGGGATTTAACATTTAAGAGGTCCTCAGCAATCTCAACTATAGCATTTTTAATGGGTTGATTACAGGAAGAAGCCAGACTGCAGAGGGCAAAATGAGAATGAAATATAAATAGGATTTGGTAGGTGGAGACCATTTTTAGGGAAAAAGTGGGTGCAGTAGCAAGGCAAGAGATATCAGATGCTCATAGACAAAAAAGAAAAACCAAGGTATTTTTAAGGTAGAAAAAAAAATAGATGATTTATACACTGAGAGGTAAACAATTAAAGAAAATACATTGCTAAAGCATCCCAGAAGATGGTAAGGCACCAAATCAAGGACTCTGGTAGAGAATTGACTTTTAATAGCAGAAGCTCGCACAACTTCCATGACTGAGGGGACTGCATGTTATGGATCTAGAAAGAGTTATGAGAACAAACATTAAATTGAAGAACGTGATACCTGATGGTGTTTTATTTCTATATGAAGTAATAAGACAGAGTTATATGGGTGTTTTGAGGACAAATTTTTATTTAAAGTGAATATTTAGAATAATTGCTGAAGTTAAAAAGAAAAGTAGCTGATCAGGAAAAAATAAAATAAAAGCAGAACCATGAGGAGCAGTTTGTACTCCAGGAACACAGTTTTTTCAGGGCCCCAGAAAGGGAAACCAGCTAAAAATCTTTACCAAGGTTTTTAATAATATACAGCATAAGTGGCCAGAAAGAGGATCTTCTGGCTGCTGGCCCAATAATTTTTATTTGTTACATTCACTCATGGGAGATCCCATCTTTGGTAATGGAGAAAGTAAAATAATTAACTAGTAATTCTTATATCCAGATGATACTGGAGAACATGAATGTATTCTAGCAATGGTGTGCATACTTCCATAATTTTTTTCAAAAACAGTCAACCCCCAAATGTAAGAATAAAGACAGTAGACATCATGGTTTGTAAGGCAGGTACAACAGAAAAACAAGAGCACTAAATGAGAATCAGGGTGGTGCTGAAAGAATGTTTCAGGTAAGCAACTGATGAATCCAGGCTAGATAAAAAAGGAAATAAAGAGACTGACAAGTTAAAAATAAACAGAAATTTTTATTGGCTGGAAGTCTTTATTATGTAAAAGAGGAAGTCTAATTGTATATGAGGTGAGAGAACTGAAGAAAAATAAAAATGTGGCCAGGAAGTAGAATAATAGCAGAGGTTTATTATAGCCAGATTAAACCAGTTTCGAAGAGATGATTATTAAATAGTCAGAAATTTGGGGAGCTGGTTGTTAAACTGTCAGGACCTTGAAATTGGCAATGATGGGAATATTTTCACCACATAAATTGGCAAATGCTACAAATCAGGGTCAGTTTGCTGACATACTAGATTGATATTAAATATTTCTTAAGTGAGGCAATTTTAGGGATGATAATTTCCAGGTGTAGACCTAGGAATCTCAGTGACTAAAGTAAAAATGAAGATGATCTATAATTAATGTAGATAACATTTATGGGGCTCTCTATGAGTCGGGCATTATTCCATTCCCACACATTAACTCACCTGGTGGTTACAATGACATTTAGGGGTAGATGTTGCTATTAACCTCATTTTACCAATGAGAAAACTGAGGTAAAGCAGGTTAAGTAAATTGCCCTATGTCAGCTAAAACTCCTAAAATAGTGTCTGGTGTGTATGAAGAAGTCCATAATGTTATCTATTATTATTATAATAATAAATTTCAGAGGATGTCACTAAGAGTCTTTAAATCATTTTTGTTACTTCTTCTAGTAGCTAAAAATAGCTTTAATTTTCACCATTTAAAAAAAATCTATATATACCTCATGAATATGAGTATTTAAATAATACATGTAAGTACACATCAGCATTTCAAAAGGAATGTATGTCATTTGAAGAGTTGTCCTGAACAAATGTAAAGCAAATATTAATTTAAAAAATTAAAGGGATCTTTTAAATATTTATGTACTCAAATTATAAATCCAATAAACATGGCATTTTACCTTATGCTAGTTATATATTAATAATGAGAGCTGTATTTTATTAGCACACTTTTCTCGTAAATTGTGTTGTATGGAGTTATATTTGTGCTGGAGTGTGAGAGCAAAATTAATCTACATTACATTCATTTTATATTCAACAGTGGAAAAAAAAGTGAAGTTGCATTTATCCACCAATACCTGTTTTTAAACTATAAAAGTTATGGTTGAATTACATCCTATTAATTACATTTTTTCAGAAAAATAGTATATGTGAAACTTCATGTAGATGAACTTTATTATCATGCTTATGCCAGCTTAATGCCAAATACTGTTCTAAAAATAATGTGACAGCACATTTAAATATATGAAAGTATGGTGTGTTTGGAACCCAGTGTAGAGTTGGCTGAACTTTTTATTTTTTAATTAGAAGTTAGAGCACAACTTCTAACAGCAAATATCTTATGTCCTTTGTAGTACCTGGTACCATGAAACTGTATTTTATAATTTTCCTTACTAATTCTCCTTTTATATCAGGACTTTACATTGATTTTTTAGTATATAATTTGTAATTATAGTGATATATGCAGAAATTTCATGCATTTTTCTGAACTTTTCTATGGTTATTCTTATATCATCCTATTTTGGACCATACAGGAGATTTGGTATTTACAGAACTAAAGATTAGACTAAAAACTCATGGTTCTCAACCATGTCTGCAATTAGAATCACTATCCTAGAGAGATTGTACAGGTTTACTTTGCAAAAACGTCCCCAAGAAATTCTGATGCACTCTAACAATGCTTCATCAAGACCTTGGCTCTCTGTGACACCCTGCCCCAGACTGCCCCAGATGCCAAACAAAAGTTTATGTTTCTCTGGCATTATTTAAGTGCCACACATGGTAGCTAGTATATATTACCTTCATGCAAATCTAAGCAAAAAAAAAAATTAAATTCAGTAGTAAGCTTTTTAAATTAAGCTGTATTATATTCAGATTCACTTTAAGCTCTTAAAATGTAATTCTGAAATCCAACTGTCAAGTTTCACAAATCTACATCTACTTTTTTCTTAGATTTTTTTTAAAGTATATTAGAAATGACATTGTTAGTTTTCTTATGATTGAAATTTCTGATTCCACTTTTGGTGGCCTCTCCCTTCTATCATTAAAAAATATAACTCTGCCAAGTTTAAGTCTAAATCCATGATAACTACAAAAGAAAAAGCCTTGGAGGATTTAGTAAATATTCTACAGGAAATTATAAGATTTGCAACTGGGGAGGTCACAAGAACTAAGACTTCCGTAAAAAGGAGACCCTGACTCTTATTTGTTCAGTGGTTATTTTAAAACAAGAATGATTTGGTCTTTTCAAATTTATAAATAACCTTAGCCATTTCTTTTTCAAATTCAGAAGCATTTTTTAAAGTCATAGCATGGTCACCTTTCTGATTTAGAAACATAGAAAAACTGAATCTTAACTTTAAACTTAAGTTATGGAAGCAATCCTCCAAGGACTGTTGTCTGTAAAGCCACTTATAAATCAATTGTTGAGAACTCAGAATGCATCTTTCCATAAATATTTCTTTTTAAAGACATTGCTTAAGTCCCTGGACAGATACATAAAAACCCCTTTAACACAGACTACAGCTAAAGAATGAAACTTCCAATACATAAGGGGGCCAAGAGTTTCCTTTAAAAAAAAAAAGTGTGTTTTCCTTCCCTGTACATGACTTCCTTGGGTAAAATCTTTGTAAAGGCCATTTTTCTATGGCATCCACTCCTTTCTTTATGTTCTCTTGTAGCACACCCTCTCCACTTTCTCTTATTCCCAGCCTAGGCCCTTTCCACCTCATAAAGTTACCTCTAACATGGACCCTTATGACCTCATCCCTATCTAAGTTTCCTCTCTTTCATTGCCACAGATCTTAGCTGGATATAAAGTTAGACTAATTCATATTAGTATGTGATTCACAAATACTATTTTAATTTCTTTATATGAATTTTGCACCTTTTAATTGAACTTGTAAGCCCAAATAGATTTTATTTTATTTTATTCTGACAATAACACTTAATCTGAGATTTACGTTCTTGACAAATTTGTACAATACAGTATTGTTGAAAATAGGTATGATTTTGTGCAGCAGATCTCTAGAACTTACTCATCTTGCTTAACTGAAAACTTACGTCCCCATTGATTAGTAACTCTCAATATTCCTCTCCCTCCAGCCTTTGAAGCGATGGCACAAATAGACTTTTAATAATGGAATTTCAAGTAACAAAACAGAAAGAAGTGGAAACAAGCAGACAGTGTGAGTGAGGATATTTTTGGACTAAGGGGCAATTAGGAACACAGGGTTAGCTCCTGTCTGACGTAGCTCTTCATAGATTTTCATCTTTTGCTTCACAAATTTATTATATTTCTGACATCTAGTTTTCTCAGAAAGACCTCTGGCAACACCAAAGTAGGGGACCAAGAGACTTATAAAGTGTTTACTGTTTATATACCTTGATCTTTTGCAAACCACTTAGTAAGGTACCTTTTCTGCATAGCCATTTTATAGCTCAAGTCAGAGTTTTGGAAGTAATAATTTTATAAGTCTTCAGATAACCATTCTATTTTTGTCATTCTTTTTTGAAAGGCCGGTGCCATTTCTTATTATTTGTGGTTAGAGATCCAAAACAGTCTTTTGACATACATATGAATCACATTTTCATCTTTCATTTTAGAGCTAAACTGTCATTATCCAAAAGTGTTTATTACACCAGATTATGAGGAATCTTTGAAAAATGATTTATTTATTGTAGGTAGCCAAGACACCATATAGCAAATTGGATTCTCTGTAAATGTTTGTTAAATAATGATGTGCAATTTTTATGAAAGCTACTCTAAAATAGCACCTTGCCATCTACTAGGTGTTGTACTATTTATCACTCATATTTAACATTTTCAGGACACTGAATCACTGTAACTATTTACTCCCTACAAAGAAGTACTGTACACTTTTCAACAAGATAGTTGAAGGTACTGATTTATATTGTGATTCACAGACCTTTGATAGTTTGTACAGCTATTATGTTGTTGAGCTCAACATTACTACTATTCTCCAGTGAAGACCTAGAAAGAAATATAGCAGAAATCTGTATAACATATTTAGCCCCCTTTTTCTCACTCTAAATATAAGAATTTGGTGATCATGATTAGAGCCAAACCAGAGTCTTGCCCTCAGAAGTAAAGATGATTGCAAGTGTAGTCAATACTTCTCATTTACTCATGATTTACACAGAGAATCTCTTATAGTAAATCTAACTTTCCCTGAAAAATGCTTTAAGAACATCTCACTACTGACTAAAAGCTTGAAGTACTTCACTTCATTAAGAGAAAAATAAATAAATTCAGTTCAGTTCAATCAGTGAATATCTGTTAAATATCTATCGTGTGCCAGGCAAGATGTTAGGCCTTGAGATGAACAAGACAGGTATGCTCATTGCCTTAAATAAGATTATGGTCACACCAGGGGGACAGACACATACACAGTTTTAGCCAACATTCATATAGACAGTTGCTTCAAGTACAATAAAGAAAGAAACTTGGTCCCACTTTATTTCTCCACTTTCCTGACCTCTAAAATAGATCTCAAACCTGACTTAAGCCTCCCATTTCTTTCTCCTGTGTTAACTCTAATAACTTTAAAATTGATCTCTCCATTTCCATTCTCCATACACAAGTCAGACTATATCACTTCCTAACTAAAATTCTTCTCTAACTTCTCATTACTTCTAGAATAGAGTTCAAACCCTTCACCTTGGCTTACAAAACCCTACCTGATTTTGCCTCTGCCTACCTCTTTGGTCTGTCTCTTCCTCTCTCACTCAACAAGTTCCAGCCTCATTGGCTTAAGTCATTTGTACATGCTGGAAACTATTCTCAGGTTTCACATGTCATTCTTTATACACATTTTATTTATTTTGTAGTTTCTCATTATCTTAAAGTATTTCATTTATTTTTTACCCATTTATTTTCTGTTTCTCTGCCTCCAACTAAATATAAGTACAACTAGAGCAGACACCTTTCTCTTTTGCTTCCCACTCTGATTCCAGCAATTAGAGTAAATAACTAGCTCATAGTATATGTTCAATGAGTATAGTTTGAAAATTTTAAGTTGGCGATTCAGCAAGTCCCTCCTAGGACAGATGATACTTATCATGAAACTCAGTTGACAGAATACTAGAAGAACATTCCTGGAAGAGGGAACTGAATAAGCAAAGCACATTAGATATGAAATAACATGTTATAAGGATAAAGTAAACACAAAAAAAATTGAATTAGAATAAGGTTATGAAAAGAGGTAGAAGCAAGGGACATAACTTTGTGCTGAATTCTGTACTTTATTTTGTCATAAGGTCATTGAAGTATTTTAAACAAATGAGTGGCAGTGGTGATGTTTGTGTTTCATAAAATATATTTTTAAACATATTTATTATATTGAATATATTTATTTTTAAAAAATGTTGTTAGTCAATAATGTGATGACTTCAGCACAGCATGATACTCAGACCCTGCATTTGTCCTAAGTACAGGCTAAGTCCCTGAGGTCAACCTAAGATGAATGGCTGTTGAGAAGTTTAAAGAGCCCGTGGATCACAATTCACATGGAAGGGCCTTGAAAGCCACCATCAGGTGCTTGCATTACTGTAGAGATAATGTGGAATACCATTGACAGCTCAGATCTGGTGGATACTGTGCTCTGGGGTCAGAGAGAGGGTCTGATGCAGCTCTGCAGCTTTGGAAGTAGCAGATATTATTATGTATAGCTTTCAGAAAACACCTTCCCATCAGGCTAACCCTCTCTGTCACTTAGAGGTTAAGCTCCAGATTTCTCAGCAGTCAGGTTGAGAGAGCAAAGAAAAAGAAGAATGAAGACAAACTGAATTCTAGCTACTAAGCTCTGAGATGCAGTATGTAAATATGCCACATTCTCTCTTTCATTTGAATCTGCCTTCCTGGGAAAATAACCATATGTCATAAAAAAGTTCATAGTTTCTTTTTGATTAATATCTGGTAGGAAGCCCAAAGATATTAAATCTCAGTGCTCTCACATTTTTCTCCTCCCCTCATAAACAATTCAATTCAATTTGAATTAATATTTATCAAGTGCTGACACAAGCCATAGCAGAATAGTGGAAGCTGTGATAGAACTACTACATAAAGGAGAAAATCCATACCCAAACTTAAAAAAAGAAAACAGTCTTTTTTTATACAAGAAAATAGGAATAACATAGCAATAGCAACTGGTGCTCTACAAGATAGTATCAAAGCCTATTTAATTCAGTTACCATTTATTAACCACTGATAATATTCAAGAAAACTAATAGTCCTAAACCACACTAGAGAAGGCTATGTTGATAAGGACTAGAAAAAGAAATATATATTTTGTTTGAAGGAGAGAGTTGCATTATTTGTAGAGAAATAAATTTGTGCCATACCTCATGTATGAATAAATGGAGCTATTTCTCTCAATCAGACATAGATAAATAAATCCTTATTTGTTAGTTTATCTGGAATGTTCTTGTTTTTTTTTGTTTTGGTTTCATAGTCTCAGAGCTTTTTTATACCTTGCTTTATTAAGCAAAATTATGCTACCCAAACTGGGTCATTATGGCAACGTTTGGGTCAACTCTTTTTCAGACAACTCCATTTAATAAGAATACAAACTCTGTATTACACAGTCTGCATTCAAATTCTGACTTTATCATTTACTATGTTATTAAATCTCTGTCCTTCATTTTGACCATCTATAAGATGGAGAGAATAACTACACTTAAATCATGGAGTTCTTGAAAAGATTAAATAAGATAATACCTGTAAAGAGCTTATTACTGTGACTAGTTTGTAGTATTTAAAGAATGTTAACATTTTTTCCCAAGAAAAATGTGGCAATAATTAAAATATGAATTTCCAAAAAATATATAGAACTATTTTTGGAACTTCTCTTTCATCAAACCCACATTTTATAGATAGCAGATAGATAAATGATAGATGATAGACAGATGATAGATGATAGATGATAGATAGATGGGTGAATGGATGGATGGATGGATGGATGGATGGATGGGTGGATAGATGATAGATAATAGATAGATAGATAGATAGATAGATAGATAGATAGATAGATAGATAGATAGAATGATAGATAGATAGACAGATAGATTATCACAGACTGGGTAACTGGGAAGCAGATTCTTAAAAGGAGATTTGCATGAAGGAACTTTCTTGTGGACAACTCTCAGGATCAGCTCCTTTATTCCTATAGCTTCTGGAATTTTGGAAGCTGATAGTTTCTAGCTGAGACCCTCTCTGGAAAATCCCCTTCATCAGAGAAACCCATCTCACCCAAGGCCATGACACCTTTAAGGGGTAGTCTGCATCTAGTGATTTGTTGATGTGGGAGTATAAAGACCCAGCCCTTTTTTCCCAATTTGGACCAACTCTGAAAAGTTTTCCCAGATCCAGAACATTTCATGGAATATACTAAGGCCATTGCTGTGAATGCACTGCACTTTAACTTCTGCTGCTGCCCTATCTTGCTTTCTTCTCTCCCTCACAGATATTAATTATGAGAGTGTGTAATCAAGGATAAACATTAATAAAATTAATGAGTTTTACTGTTTCACCAAGTACATTCTTATATAAAACTATCCTATTTTGTTTGTTTGTTCATGTGGCAGAAAAGAATATGAGAATACTAGTACGGTTTGGTGTGGTGCTACAACCATGATTGTGTTAAGGCTTCTGCAATTTTACCCAACAGAGTTTTATACCATTAGTGCAAATGTCAATATAGTGCAAAAGAGCAGGTTTTTATCTTAGTGTTATTATAAAAATACCTTTTACCTTATGGATTCCTGAAAAGATCGTGGCTATTTGAATTATAAATAAATATACTACATTGTATAGTCCTATGAAAAAGAAAGAGGTATATATTCTTTTCAAACACTGAAATCTCACTTTTAAATGATGCCCTATACTGTTATTAGAACCATAATTGCTATGTTGCTGAAAAGAACACAGATAATTCAAGTCTTTTCAAATATCAGTAATAAGAATAGTTAAAATAATTTTTAAAACAACTTGTATGAAACGGAAGAGGAGAGACTACTTTCAAACTTGTTTTACAAGGCCAGCATCATCCTGAAAACAAAGCCAACCAAGAACAATCCAAGAAAAAAACAACTACAAGCCAATATCCCAGATGAAATTATATGCAAAAATTCTCAACAAAATATTAGCAAATAAAATTCAACAGAACATTAAAAGTATCATACAACATGATCAAATAGGAGTTATTCCAGGAATGGAAGGATGATTCAATATCCATGAATCAATTAATGTGATATGCCACATTAACAAAACGAAGGAAAAAAATAATATGATCATCTCAATAGATGCAGGTAGAGCATTTGACAAAATTCAACATCCACTTATGATAAAAAATCTTCTCAACAAGTGAGTATAGAGGGAATGCACTCAACATAATAAAAGCCATATATGACAAGTCCACAGCAAACATCATATTCAACAGTGACAAGCTGAAAGCTTTTTCTCTATGATTAGGGACAAGACAAAGATGCCCACTCTCATCACTTTTGTTCAATATAATATTGGAAGTTTATGCTAGAGCATTAGGCAAGAAAAAGAGATTAAAAGGTATCCTAATAAAAAAAAAAAAGCAGTAACACTGTCTCTATTTGCAGATAACATGGTATTATATAAAGAAAATCTTAAAGACTCCACCAAAAAACTAACAAACTATCAGAAAGAAAAATAGAATTTATAATTTAATCAAAAAAGAAAATATTTAGAAATAATTTTACCCAAGGATATGAAAACTGTGACATTGATAAAAGAAATTAGAGAGGACACAAATAATGAAAAGATATTTTGTGCTTGTAGTTTAAAAAAATTAATATCATTAAACTGTCCAGACTATGCAAAAGCAATTTACAGATTTAATGCTATTCCTCTCAAAATTTTAATTGCAATTCTAACAAAAAATGGAAAAATTAATCTTTGAATTTGTTTGGAACAACAAAAGACCCCAAATAACCAAAATAATCTTGAGAGAGCAAAGCTGGAGGCATCACACTTTCTGATTTCAAACTATAATACAAAACTGTAGTAATCAAAACAGTATGGTATTCACCTAAAAATTAACACATATCAATGGAACAAAATAGAAAGCCCATAAAAACACCCACGCATGCATGGTTTATTAATTTAAGACAAAGGAGCCTAGACTATACAATGGGGAAAACAAATTCTCCTCAATAAATAGTGCTAGGAAAACTGAACAGCCACATGCAAAGGAATTAAACTGAACCCCCATTATACAATGTACAAAAAATTAACTCAGAATGGATTAAAAATTTGACTTAAGACCTGAATCTTCTTCTAGACGAAAACATAAGAGGCAAGATCCTTGGCATTGGTCTTAGCAATGATTTCTTGGATTTGGCAACAAAAGCAAAGACAACAAAAGTAAATAACAAATGCCACTACAACATATGAAAGCTTCTGCACAGCAAAAGAAACCATCAACAAAATAAAAGGCAACCTGTGGAAAGGGATAAAATATCTGCAAACCTATATCTGATAAGGAATTAACACCCAAAATATATAAGAAACTCATACAATCCAATAATAGAAAACACAGCTCAATTTTTTTTAATGGGCAGAGAACCTAAATTGAATTTTTTTTTTCAAAAAAAGACATAGAAATGAGCAACAAGTAGATGAAAAGATGCTTAACATCTCTGGTCATCAGGGAAATGCAAATTAAAACCACAAGATATTATCTCATACCTGTAAAGATGGTTATTATCAAAAAGACGAGTAAAACTTGTGGTGAGGATGTGAAGAAAAGGAAACCTTTGGACACTGTTGATGGGAATATAAACTGGAACAGCAACTATGGACAACAGTAGGGAGATTCCTTGGGAAATTAAAAATAGAACTGCCATATGATTCAGCAGTCCCACTTCTGGGTATACATTCAAAGGATACTAAATTATTATCTCATAGAGATATCTGTACTTTCATGTTCACTGCAGCATATTCACAACAGCCAGTGTATGGAACAACCTAAGTGTCTGTTGATGGATGAGTGGATTAAGAAAGAATATGCAAAATATAAATACTCTGCATATATATATATATATATATATATATATATATATATACACACACACACACACACACACACACACACACACACACACACATACACAATAGAATTTTATATATATATATAATGAAAATTATATGTATATATGTGTGTGTATATGTGTATGTGTATATATATGTGTGTGTGTATATATATATAATATATATATATGTGTGTGTGTGTGTGTGTATATATATATAATGGAATATTATATATATATATATATATATATATATATATATATATAATGGAATATTATTCAACCTTAAAATGAAATCCTGCTACTTATCACAACATGGATGATCTTGGAGGATATTATGGTAAGGGAAATAAGTCATACAAAAAAGCAAATACTGCGTGGTATCACTTCTATGTGGAATCTAATAGAGACACAGAGGTGGAAAGGAAAGGAAGGGAAGGGAAGGGAAGGGAAGGGAGGGGAATGGAAGGGAAGGGAAGGGAAGGGAAGGGAAGAGAAGGGAAGGGAAGGGAAGGGAAGAGGAAAATGGGAAAGAAAAGAAAAGTCAAACTCAGGAACAAAACAGAAAAATGGTCACCAAGGTTAAGGGGAGTGTGAGAAATAGGTTTGTACAAACATTCAGTCATAAGATGAGTAAGTTCTGAGGATTTAGTGTGTAACATAGTAACTATAGTTTATAACACTGTATTGTATTATTTAAGGTAGAATTAAATGTTCTCACAAAAAAAGGTAAATAACCTTCAAAAAGATCTTGTATGATAGCCAAAGAGTGTAGTAACTGTAATGTCTGTCAAATGATGAACAGATAAACAAAATGAATAAAATATTACTCATCAGAGAAAACAATAAAGTACCAATACATGCTATTACATGAAGGAACTTTGACATTATACTAAGTAAAGGAAGACAGTCACAAAAGACCACACATTATATGATTCAATTTATATGAAATACCTAAAATAGGCAAATCTATAGAAATAGAAAGTAGATTAGTAGTTTCCAAGGGTTAATGGGGGGAGCTGGGAAAAATATGGATTGATTGCTATTCAGTATAGGGAATGTTGAAAAGGTTTTAAAATTGATTATGCCGATGGTTACACAACTCTGTGAATACACTAAAAATAATTATATATTTTAAAAAGCATAAACTGTATGGTATGTGAATTATGTTTCAATAAAACTGTTGTAAAAAACTTGGAATAAAATATTAGCAAATTAAAGCCAATATTGCATAAAAGAATTATACCCCACAACAAAGTAGGATATACCTTGGTAAGCAAAACTGATTCAACTTTTAAAATTCAAGTAATGTCATTAATCATACCAAAATCTAAACAAGAAAATTCACTTGATTATATAAGTAGATGAAGAAAAGCACTGCCAAAATCCAACACTAATTTATGCAAAAGAACTCAAAAAATCTCAGTAATCTAGGAATAGAGGAGAACTTTCTAAACTTGATAAAGGCTACCTCCAAAAAAACCTGCAGGTAACATCATTCTTAATAGTGAGAAACTTGAAGCTGTCCCACCAAGATCAGAAACAAGGCAAGGATGACCACTCTCACTACTCCTCTTAGATATCATACTGGAAATACTAGCTAATATAATAAGGCAAAGTGGAACAGAGGGAAGCATACAGATTAGGAAGGAAAAAGTAGAACTGTCATTATTCACAGGTGACACATGATTTATGTAGAAAATCTAAAAGAATGAATAAAAAAAACTAAACTAATAAGCAGTTATGGCAAGGTTGTAGGATACAAAGTTAATATACAAAAAAAAATCAATTGCTTTCCTATTAACAAGCGAAATTTGAAGTTAAAAATACAATACCATTTATGTTACCACCCCAAAAAATTAAATATGTAGGTGTAAATCTAACAAAATATATATGTGATGTAAATGAGGAAAACTACAATACTCTAATAAATAAAATCAAAGAACTAAATAAATGGAGAGATATTTTATGTTCATGCATGGGAAGACTCAAAATTATTAAGACGATGTATAATTTTAATGTAATCCCAGTCAGAATCTCTAAGTTATTTATGGATATCAACAAACAACTCTAAAGTTTGTATGTAGAAGCAAACAACTCAGAATGGCTAACATATTATTGAAGAATAAAACTGGAGGAATGACAATACCCAACATCGATACTTATTATAAAGCTACAATAATCAAGACAGTGTATAGCATGGATGAAAGAATAGACAAACAGATCAATGGAACAGAATACAGAGCCTATAATAAACAGAGTTAATTGGTCTTTGACGTAAGAGCAAAATTAATACCACAGAGTAAAAATAGTCTTTTCAATAAATGGTGCTAGAACAACCTGCATGCAAAAAAAAAAAAAAATGAGTCTTGACTCAAAATCTACATTCTTCACCAAAATTAGCTCAAAATGGATCACAGACCTAAATGTAAAATGCAAAATCATAGAACTTTTAGAAAATAATATAGGAGAAAACCTAGATGACATTGGATATGGCGATGACTTTTTTAGATAAAACACGAAAGGCACAATCCAAGAAAGAAATAGCTGGATTCATTCAAATGAATGGACTATTCATTTGAGAAAGGACTATTACCCAAAATATATAAAGAACTCTAAAAATTTAACAAAAGAAAACAACTCATTGAAAAATGAGCCAAAGACTTTAACAGACAGCTCACAAAAGAAGATATACAGATGGCAAATAGGTGCTTGAAAAGATGCTCCAAATCATATGTTATCGGGGAAACGCAATTAAAACAATATAACGCTATGCACTTTTTAGAAGCCCAAATCAGTAATACTGACCCAAACACTGGTGAGGATGTGGAACAACAGGAACTTGCCTTCACTGCTGATGGGAATGCAAAATGGTACAGCCACTTTGGAAGATAGTTTGGCAGTTTCTATAAGACTAAACGTTCTCTTACCATACAATCCAGCTATTGCCCTCCCTGGTATTTACACAGGGGAGTTGAAAACACTACCACATAAAAGCCTGAAGCTATAAATATGCTTTAAACACAGATGCTTATAGCATCTTTATTTATAATTGCCAAAATTTAGAAGTAACCAAGATGTTCTTCAGTAGGTGAATGGTTAAATAAACTGAGTACATTCAGCAATGGGATATTATTCAAATACAGCACTAGAAATAAAAGAGTAATCAAGCCGTGAGAAGACATGGAAAAATTTTAAATGCATATTATTAAGTGAGAAAAAGACAATCTGGAAATGATTCCAACTATGGACATTCTGGAAAAGTCAAAATAATGAAATCAAAAAGATGAGTGATTGCCAGGATTGGGAGTGGGGGTGATGAATTGGTAGAACACAGAGGATTTTTAGGACAGTGAAAATGCTCTGTGTGATACTATGATGGTGTATACATGTCATTATAAATTTGTCCAAACCCATACCATGTAAAACACCAAAAGTGAACTCTAATGTAAACCATGGACTTTGGGTGATTATGATGTGTCAATGTATGTTCATCAATTATAACAAATGTGCCATTCTGGTAAAGGATGTTGATAATGGAAAAGGCTATGCATGTGTGTGAACAAAAGGTATGTGAGAAATCTCTGTACCTTATTCTTAATTTTGCTGTGAACATCAGCTGCTCTAACATATAGTCTTTTTTTTTAAGAAATAAGTTGGTGCTTTGTGCCACCCTCAGAATAGATAGAAAATTGAATTTCAAACTGGTGTTAAATAACTTTTCATTTATAAGAGTTCATGTTACCAATTTATTTTTCAAGAAAGTGAATTTTCTAACTTGTATTACAGTTACAAAACTACATATAATTATAATAAGGTTTTGTTAAATAATTATTATTATTTAAATAAGTCGGAGCTTCTCTGTGTGTTTTGTATGTGATTCTCACTACAGCTCTGACTTGGATTATTTTACACTCATTGTACAGGTAAGGAAACTAAGGCATTCCTTAGTTTTCAGATGGTCCTTTAACATTTTCTGCTATGCAGAAATTTTGCATTGACAAGAACTGTGACACCAGGAAACTTCATTTCTAATAGCTAAAAGAACAACCTCTTTAAATTTAGTGTAATCCTTTCTAGGCCAAAGAATTTATGCTTTTAATTCTACTCAAAGGCTTTCAGATCCCTAACAGTGGAGCGGTAGGTAAGATTACATGATAAAAGAGGCAGATTTTATCTAATAGTGCACTGTCTAAGAAGATGGATTGGAAACATAAAGAGCTAATAACACTGAAGATTTTCTCTGCTAGGCTATCTTTTATACATTAATTATACAGAAGAGCCTGCTTAAATGGATACTCTTGCTGTAGAATACTTCTTTAAAGAAAGGCTTCTTTTCCTTACTCTGCACTTGAGCTGGGTGATGTTATTAGAGAGCTTTCAAGGAGATAAGTTGATATAGCGAGACAAAGTTTATCTCATTTATACTATAAGCTTATTCATTTAACTGACCAATAAATCATCACTGTGTAGGAGACTGTCGATGATATGGTCAAATCATCCCTGTATTTAAGGTAATCTATAGTTTTAAATAGGATATCCATGAAAACTGCTTAACTTTGCAAAAATTTAGGATACTTTTATTTATGCTTCTACCATACTATATAAGGCAATGTAGCCCTATAATCTCTTGCTAGATATTCATTTTTAAAATCATTCATAAATAAATGTTACCTGATATATAAAACCAACTTCAGAATCTTTCATGTTTCTCTATATCTCCACTAAAAATGACAATTTCTAAATAACTGAATAAAACAATATGCATTGTTTTTTAAACTTAAAATATTTTTATTTTTATTATCTCTAATCTCCAGAGTACTATTTGTATCTGGTTGTATTGGTGCACACATCTTGCGTGGATGACAATTGGATATTTTTTTATTATATATTATTTTAAAATCAAAGTGAGAGGAATAAGTAGTCAAGGGATTGACTAATACATACCAGTGCTGTACCTGGCTTGTTAATTTAATGCATGTTTAATTTAATCTTTCCAACTGGGAGCTAAAATAGTTCTGTTTTCAGTCAGTTGACAATAACTTCCTATTTGCTGTATGTAATGAAAAAATGGGAAAATCTTGTTATTATCTGTTTGCATGGTTCCCCGCCCCCCACCCCCCAGTAGCTTTTTTAAAACTTGTTTCTGGTGTATGCAATCAATTTTTTTTCACTGTATTATCAGTTATCATAGTTTCATACAATCCTAAATTTTGCTGACCCATATGACTGGTTCAGAGCTCACACTATAGAAAGCAAATTCTGTTTTCTTGATAGTCATTGCTATTACTTTATTCGACTTTATTTCCCTCTTGTTACTTAAAGTTTTTGAAATTATTTTTTCCGGAAGTTAATTTGGTTATTCCCTTCTATCCTTTGTTTGTTCTCCTTCATCACTTCCAGCTAGATTTTCCTTTCCTTTAAATGTTAAATTCTTACATTTTGTTAGGAACATAGTTAATGCTCAGAAAACTTGATGCTTATATTCACTGTACTCAGTATAATAGTTTCAAGGATTTTATTTAATACTACTGACACACACACACAGGTATGCATACCTGCTTACACACTATATTAAAATAAATCAATGTAAACAGTTGTGATTCTCTTTCAGAAACATGATGGCCACTTCACAGTCATCCAGTTGGTTGGTATGCTCCGAGGCATTGCATCAGGAATGAAGTATCTGTCTGATATGGGTTACGTTCATCGGGATCTAGCAGCTAGGAATATATTGGTCAACAGCAACTTAGTATGCAAAGTTTCTGATTTTGGTCTCTCCCGGGTGCTGGAAGATGATCCAGAAGCTGCTTACACAACAACTGTAAGTTCACATGTTCTTTTCCAATGTAGTTTGTTTACTTTTATTATTTTTAATGTTATTAGACTAATCTGTTTCTCTTTTTCTAATTTTCTGCTCTTGTTTATAGTTTTTCCAATTTAACCATTATTATTTTTCCATTATTATTTAATTGAAAAGTATTTGCTTTATCTGAGAGATTGGTTGAAAACAAAGCAGAAAAAAACTTTTATAGTTAACTGTTTCTTTTCTTCCATTGTACTGGGACAAAATACCTTTGCATGAGGTATTTTTGATGCTTCAATAATGTCTCTTTTAAATGGAATCCTGTGCATTGAAGAACAGTGCAATCAATTAAATCAGTGATAGTGAAAAGTCAATGGTTATAAAATGACATTTTTCTCTCTCACAGCAAATGCTATGGAATAACCTGACTGTACTTAAAAATAAACAACTTAGGTCTCTGTGGAGATGTAAATGTATATTTTAAACCCTTTTTTGAATGATATTTGGGGAAAATGTAAACATGAATAAAAAACTAAACTTTAGAACGAAATTATCACATCTAAATTATATGATCTCAACTCATGAATAGTTTAAGCATTTCTGAATGCCTCAAAACCAATTTATCCCATTGATCTCTCTGGTTATTGTTTCGATGAATTCAGTCTCAAAGTCTTTCTTTAGCTATATTAAAGCTCATAATTTGTAAAATTATACTATATTCCGTTATTTTTTAAACAAAACTCTCACCATTGACTCATTTGATAGGCAACTTCAATGAAAAAGAAATCAGTAAAACTATTCAAGATGTTTTATTCTCTTCCCTTTTTGTAACCTTATACATTATTTTTAAAGAGGCAAATCTGTTATTTATTTCCCTTTTAATTCATTTTCTATGAGATTCTTTTGAAAATTCACTGTATTCAATTACTCCAGAATGAATGCAAGTTTAATATTATAAATGACACATGTTATACCCTTACTATGTTTGCTTTGTAAAAATGGTCTACATTAATTTATCAATAATATTTTTACTAATTTGTCCAACAAAGAAATACAGTTCTAAGGAAAATAAGTTAATCTCTCAGAGTCTGTTGTATAAGGTAGCAGTATCTATTGATCTTTTAATTAGACTGAAAAGCTTCATAAAAATAAAAGTCTTCAAGTCTGAAAATAAATTGTATATTTTAGAAGAAGCAGTATTTTCAACTCCATTTTACTACTGGAAAATGTGATAATTATTTTTTAAGGCCTTTATTTTCTTCTCTTTTAGTTTTATAGCTATATAACTTAAAGTATATTATTTATGGCTATATAATTCTTATGCATATTATTTCCAACCTTAGAAAATAGTGTTTAAATTTCTTATGTAAATATTATAAAACATAATATTTATAAAAATTACAACAAATATTATCCACAAAAAGAATAAAGTAAGGTAGGAACTAAAGAATGAAATAAGTAATAACTACTAGACTCTGACTGTATGACTATATAGATACACTTGAAATCCCTTCTGAAACAATTATTTACTGCTTTTTAAAACAAGACACTCATAGCTAAATTTAAGATTCTAATAAAATTGGTAGGCTAACCCAAATCTTAAAACATATATGTGTTTTATTGGGTCAAATTTGATATATAAATTTCAGGCATGTTCTTCTGTCTTATATAATTCTAGAGACCGAGAGGCCTAGAACAGTTCTGTTTTAATATAAATCTGACTACAGAATTAAACATTAAATTAAGAAACCAGACTATTAATACTTAAACAGTGCCCCTTAAAGCTATAGATTGCATTTAAATTAAGAAATAAGTCTCTACAATGGAAGTTTCCATATATAGATGATTGGATAAAGAAGATGTACATATATACAAAGGAATATTATTTAACCATAAGAAAAGATAAAATACTGCCATTTGCAACAACATGGAAGGATCTTGAGATTATCATGCTAAGTGAAATAAGTCGGGTAGAAGGAGCTGAAAACCATGTGATTTCACATATATGTGTGATATAAAAATAAAAGCAATAAGCAAACATGACAAACAGAGACTCATGGACATGGACAATGAATTAGTGGTTATCAGATGAAAGTGGGGAAGAAGGAGTTAGATAGGGGTAAAGGTCAAATATTTGGTGGCAGAAGCAAATTTAACTTTGGATGGTGAACACACAATGCAATATATATTGTACACTTGAACCATATTTTATTTATTAACCAATGTCACTCCAATAATTTTAATAATAAATAAATAAATAAATAAATAAATAAATAAATAAATAAATAAATAAGTCGATTGGTCTCTGGCTTCCAGTCAAGATGGCAGAGTAGGTAAACACTGTACTTGCTTCCTCTGATGACTGCATCAAAATTACAACTAAACTACAGAACAATCATCATTGAGAATCACCTGAAATCTAATTTAACAGAAGTCCTACAACTAAGGACATACTCAAGAAGCCACTCAGTGACTGATTAGAAGGGTGGAGCAGGATAGTTCTACACCCACATGTGACAAATTAAAGTTAAAAATCAAGAGGGCTATCTCAGTGGTGGAGGTTCCCCTGGAGGAACAAGAGATCCCAGGCCCAAACCAGTATTCCCAGTATAAGATCCCAGTGCTATAAAGAGAAATCCTGACAACATCTGGCTGTGAAAACTGGCAGAAATTGTGGCTTAGTGAGATGGAAGATAGCTGGAATTCCTCTTAAAGGGCCCATGCATGGACTTACTTGCTAACAAACTCATTCACTCTGAGCTCCAGCACTGGGGCAGCTGCTCAAATAGCACCAGGGATATATGAAGAGGAACTAAATTGTCTGGCTTCAGGGCCTGTAGGGGCAGCTTTCTCTCAGGCAGAAATGCTGGTAAAAATTTACTGTATTTTTGTTGAGCAGCACCCTCCCCGCAGCGTGCCGATGCAGGTGGTAGTTATATCTGAGTCTCCAAGTCACTCTGCCCAGGTAATTCCCTAAGACCGCAATCCAACTTGCAAGCTCACTCAAGCTGTTTCCAGAAACTTTTTCATATAAACATCTCTTCTTTACTCATGCTGCGGACTTTATTAAAATTTCTCAAAGGAACAAAAAACCCAAGCAAGCAGCATCTGAATTCAGCATGTCTTGTACATCTTGCTGAGCAGCCCAAGCCCGACAGTAACAATAGCCACCCTCAGGTCATGCCTTATCTTCTCTAGGCACCTCTAAGCCCAATGCAGGTAGAGGCCATCTGTGGATTGCTTGGTATCTCATGCTAGGTTGACCTCAACAAGGCAAAGGCTGTGGCTGACCTTGGCCTACAGCAGATCCCTCTGACCCACTTCAGACTGAGCTAGAGTACCACCTGAGGCTAAAACTGAGGACCACACACCCAAAGAACAGACTAGGAGGACACTACAGTCCTGCTAAAGTAAATTGTGTAGAGTCAGCTCATCATTGGCCACTTTTCAACATCGATCAGCCCAAGAGTCAGTCCTGCCCACTGATTTGTAAATAGCAACAAAGGCTCAACTACAACAGGAGGGCATACACAGCTTATACAAGGGACATGCTTATAGTACCCTGCTCAAGTGACCAAGGAATACTGTGCCATCAGGCCTCACAGCACACCTATTGTATAAAGTCACTCTATTGGGAGACTGGGAGATATAGCAGCCCTACCTAATACATAGAAACAAATACAAGTAGTCAGCCAAAATGAGGAGGCAAAGAAACATGTCCTAAATAAAATAACAGAACAAAGCTCCAGAAAAAGAACTAAACAAAATGGAGACAAGTGATCTATTAGATGCAGAGTTGACAACACAGGTTATAAAGATGCTCAATGAACTTAGGGAATGAGCAGATGAGCTCAGTGAGAACAACGAGATAGAAAATATAAAAATGGAGATAGAAAACATAAAGAATTAGTCAGAAATGAAGAATAAAATAACTGAAATGAAGAATACCATAGAAAGAATTAACAGCCAATTAGATGAAGAAGAGAACGGAATCAGTGATTTAGAAGGTAAAGTAGCAGAAAACACCCAATCAGAACAGTAACAAGAAAAAAGAATACCAAAAAATGAGGATAGTTTAAGGGGCCTCTTGGACTACATCACGCATACCAACATTTGCATGATAGGAGTACCAGAAGGAGAAGAGAGAGCAAGGAATTGAAAATCTATCTTAAAAAATAATGATGGAAAAGTTCCCTAAACCAGCAAAGGAAATAGACATACAAGCCCAGGAAATGTAGAGTCCCAAACAAGATGAACTCAAAGAGGGCCACACTAAGATACATCATAATGAAAATGCCAAGGATTAAAGATAGAGAGAATCTTAAAAGCAGCAAGCAAAAGCAGTTAGTTATATACAAAAGAGCTCTCATTAGACTGTCAGCTGATTTTTTAGCAGAAACTTTGCACGCCAGAAGGGATTGGCATTCAAAGTGATGAAAAGCAAGGACCTACAACCAAGATTAATCTACCCAGCAAAGCTATTATTTAGAGTTGAACGATAAAGAGCTTTCTTAACAAGAAAAAAGCTGAAGTTCATTACTACCAAACTGATATTGCAAGAAATGTTAAAAGAACTTCTTTAAGAAGTAGAAAAAATACTTTCAAAATATGAATAATAAAATAGCAATAACTACATATCTATTAATAATTTCTTCAAATATAAATGGATTAAATGCTACAAACAAAAAATGAGATGGATAAATGGGTAAGAAAACAAAACCTTTACATATGCTGCCTATAGGAGACTCATTTCAGATGGAAAGACACATGCAGACTGAAAGTAAAAGAGTGGAAAAGTTATTTCTTAAAAATAGAAACAAACAAATAAAAAAGCTGGGGTAGCAATACTTATACCAAGCGAAAAGACTTTAAAACAAAGACTATAAGAAAAGACAGTAATTCTACTTATGGGTATTTATCCAAAGAAACCCAAAACACTACTTCAAAGGGACATGTGAATCCATATGTTTATTACAGCATTACTTACAATAGCCAAGATATGGAGGCAACCTGGGTGTCCATTATAGATAAATAGATAAAGAAGAGGTGGTACATATATACAATGAAATATTTCTCAGACCTAAAATATCTGTGTGTGTGTGTGTGTGTGTGTGTGTGTGTGTGTGTGTGTGTGAATGAAACCTCGCCACCTGCAACAACATGAATGGACCTAGAGGGTATTATGTTGAATGGAGTAAGTCAGACAGAGAAAGAAAATGCCAGATGAATTCACTTATATGCAGAATCTAAAAAAAAAAAACAAAATAAATGAGCAAACAAAACAAACAAACTCATAGATACAGAGAACATTTTGATGATTGCCAGATGGGCAGGAATTTGGGGATCTGGGTAAAAAGGGGGAAGAAATTTAAAAGTACAATTTGGTAGTTAAAAAATAGCCATGGAGATGTAAAGTATAGTATATAGTCAATAATATTGTAATAATTATGTATAGTGTCAGATAAGTACTAGACTTATTAGGGTAATCATTTTTAAGTTATATAAATGTATAATCCCCATGTTGTACACTTGAAACAAATATAATATTGTATGCCAACTGTATTTGAAAAATAAAAATTTTTCAAAAAAATAATATCTCTGAATTTAACAGGTATGAATTAAATGGTAAATAAGGTAATCAAGCACATTTGTAAAAGAAACTGCTCAGACAATCCTGGGGTACAAAATGTCATACACTCATCACTTGACTTTATAACACAAACATTCAGTACTTAAAATGGCACAGCTCTTATCTTCAAAGAGCTTATTCTTTGACCAAGTGAATAAAATGATGCTTTCTTGCATTAAGTGTTGTCCTAAAGGTCTGAAAAAGAAATATAGAAGTTCCAAAAAGCAGAGGTCTGGAGAAGACTCCACAAAAAGATAAAATTTGAACCAAACGGTAAAAGATTTAATTGGGCAGACAGCTGGGGAAACTTTCCAAATAGAGTAAATAGAAAGAGAAAAAAATATAAAAATTTGGGGAAGCAAATGTTGATGGAAATGAGGACAGTTGGAATAGGGTCAGGAGCAGTGGAGGAGCCACACTGTGAACGTGTTAAGTGGCACTTGAAGAAATTTGGAGAATTTTCTATAGCAATTAAAAGACAGACTGATTGATTTAAATAGGGGAATAACAAAATTCATGCATGCCTTAAAAGATATTATTGGCAACAGTATAAAGGAAGGAAAGATTGAAGGACACAAGGACTGGTCACCAAGAGACTATTTAGGGCACGATTGCTGTAGATCAAAAAGGCCATGTGGCTTTAATTAGGTCAGTAGTGGTTGGAATTAAGAGAAGAGAGAATTGAAAAATTATTATAAATGTATAATTTTTAAGAATTGGTAACTAATTAGATATAAATTATAAGGAAAAAGGATTTAAAGATGACATCATGTTTATAGATTAAACAACTAGTTTATGAAGATGCTGTTAATCAAGACAGAGAATCCCTGTTAGAGATGGCTGGCTAATGGCATTAGATTTCAAAGCACTATGATAACAAAAGGTCACCAGTACTCCGTCTCAGTTTTCAAGATAATGCCGGATTCAACAGTGGTATTCTGTTGAAATTTTGTGTAAAACTTTTATGAATTTATTTAAATATATGTAGGGCCTCCAAATAACTTTTTTAATTTCCTGTTAAAAGAAACTAGATGGTTAGAAAATTTTACTACCTACCGAGGATATACCTCAATTCAAGCAAACCCTGTATAATAAAATATAGAAGAATAGTCATTTATTTGAAAAATCTTTGTTTTATATAAACCTTTACATGAGAATAACTTCAAAAAGCAAGCTCCCTTGATATGTTTTTTAAGTATAATTTCACTTTTTAAAGCTATATTTCTTAGAATATATCTTTTACCTTAAATTATTTAGATTTTTTTCTTTCTGTATAAGTATAATGTTATTTCCTCAATATTTATAAAAGTCCTTATAATCTCTGTTAAAAGGGGTTAGGAGGAAAGAAAGTCTTAGGAAGGGTTTTTAAAACAAGAACACACTATGGATAAAGATTATTTTTTGTAATCTTTAGGAAAATAATCTTTAGAACGGTACACTCCATGGAAACCATACCTTTCTGATCAAAATAGATGCAGAATAAATAGACATTTTCCATTAAGATGACTTTACCAATTTAAAGAGCCACATATCACAGCAAAGAGCAGTAAGACCTAGTTAAAAAAACAGGCTGGCCCTGAGCCACCCAGAGTAGACTCAGTGTAAGATACATTTTACCGAATGTTGTATTTTAGTACAGTGTCAACTCCACCATCAATGACCTGACAAACAGAGAATCCTGTGGTCGAATTTCAAAGGATAAAGTTTTATTTTTCTAAAACCAAGAAATCAGAAACATTTCTCAGTACAATTTCTTTTAGTCAATACATCAGTTATTATATGATCTTAAATGAAAGCATTTTAATTTTTTCTTACTGCATAACTTTTTATAGTTAACTTTTATTTAAAAGAGACAAAAATGAGTGAAAATTTTGATTATATTTTACTAGCAGGTTAAATGTGATCTTCAGGCAAATCTCAATTACTTATGTTAAATGAAAGTACTTAAAGGCAGATTAATAAATAGTCTAAAATAATTTAATTCCACTTTCATTAAAAATATTAGTCAAACTAGATGTGTCTCAAGATTTTAAAATTTCTTTCAAAGAGTCAAGCAAATTTATAAACACTTGAATTAGGTAATAGAGGAAGGTTGCTCAGATAGCCCCCTAACTTTAAAATACACATGTTAGTATGTCCTCCTCATACTGCTCCATTATTTGCTATAATTACCTCTGTCAATATAAACTTTTTGTAAAGAAAATTCTAGTGAATTTTTAATATTCTCAGAAATTAGTGTCTTCATACTTTAAGTGCAAATGCCAGAAAACAAATTTACAACAAGTGAGATGAAAGGGCAACAAAGCTTTATACTAAACCAGAGAGAACATGTGTTAAATGCAAAGCAAGAGTCATCTTCAATTATCATCCAAGAGGTGAACACCACATTCACCAGCTTGGATAACAGTCCAAGAGACACAAAATCTTAATGGTAATTGTGTGGGATAATGGTATCAGAAGGGCAAAAACTACTTTGAAATGTGCAACTTAGGTGAATTGACAATGGCAAATCGTGAGCATAAGATAGAAATGGGAGTCAACAGTACTGGAGGAAATTAAAACTGAAGAATCATTTCCGGGAAAAAGCTTCATCTCCAGATCTTAGGAAACAATGATTTGTGATCATTTAAAAAACTTTTATAGTAAAACGAATGAAAAATCTTTGGTAATTATTATCCACAGAGGAGGAAAGGACTGAAGAAATGATTAGCTGTATCAGAAATCTGAAAGATAGAGAATACCAGGTAGCTCAGTCATACATACAATTAAGAAGCCAAGCTATGCTTAGAGAAAATCTCCATTTGTCATTGGTGCAAAGCATGTTAGAAAAATAAACCCTTTGTAGGTGTAAGCCTTGTGTCATTCCAGTACACATTGTAAAGCAAGGACTCTAAGGCCCTAGACCTAGGAAGGCCTTATTGAAAACAAGAGACCACAAGAATGGTTGTTTTGTTTCTAAAAGTCATGTATCCTTTAGATTTGTTTAAAATTCTGGAAAGCAGGAGATATTTATCTTTTACATTTTTTAAAGTTTTCCAATATCTAGAATTATACAGTACTTACCAGCTGCTTGTTTAATGCTGATAATTAAACCAATAAGAAAAAGGTAAAAAAAAAAAAAAAGTGATGGGAACTATAAGAACATTGTTTTCACTAAAATTACACTGTTTTCACATAAAATTAACAGATCACTGTTAATACAACCCCCAAATGAGTAAGCCTGAAACAATCTTTAATGCATCCTAAAGAGATGAAAAAATTGCAATAGAAAGCAGCAAATGTTAAAAAACATTGAAGCACTTGTAAACAATGAATCATGATATTCGCAAAGAGAGGAGAAAATTCTGCTTTTAAGCCTCTGGAAACATTCTACCAAATGCTTTGAGCCTACAGCATGGATAAGATGCAAGAAAAATGGTTCAAAAAATCACATAATACATAACATTTTAATACCTAAGAACATCTATAATACATGCAGTCGTTCTAACCTAAAAGCTAATCAATGAGGAATAATCAAATGCCAGTTACTGTTCTCAAGGTGTTCAGCATTCATCCTGATTATTACCCAATAACCACAGGAAATACCAAGGGCTTTTGTTTTTGTTTTCGTAACACTGTCTAATTCAGAGTTACTCTCCCTGCTCCCAGTGATTTTAGAACAAACCCAGACTAAATTGATTTACTGGGAAGATCAATCAGCAGATGTTCAGCAAGCAGAAAGTACAGTGTTCACTGGCCCATTTTGCTTGTGCAGAAAAAGGACTATGACAGTGAACACAAAGTTGCTGACTTTAAACCTGGATTTTCAAAGATACCACCTGAAGAAACAGTTATTACTAAAGCTAAATTGCAAGTTTCATCTCTGATATCGAAAAAAATGTTTTTTCCCATTAACAATAAAAAAAACCGGAAGGGAAAACATTATAAATGCAGAATAAATTATATGAAAATTCTATGGAAAAGCTAACTTATTCTTAGTGTAAAGAGATTCACATCAATGGCAAATAAAAAGAAAGAAACATAGAAAAGGAGTGAGATTGGCAACTTCTGGAAAATTTTCTGGCTTAAGGTTTACCAGAAATAGGCTTAAATGGAGAGCTTTCTAGCACTGGCTCTTTCTCTTTTTTCATTGCCTTGAATATATTTTTGGAAGGGTATAGTACCTGGAGCTGTTACAGCCATCATTCAGTCATGAGGCAACAAGCCTAAGGAGACAAACATAATGCTGAGGATGGCCAAATAGGAAGATCAAATGAGCCTGATTGTCTAATGAGATTGTTGAGCTTCTGTGTCAATACAAAAAGCACTTACTCCAGTAATTTCTTTAATTAAATGTCTCATTTGCTTGGGCTCCTGAAAATTAGGCATTCTATGACTCTATGACATATCAGAAGACATTCTGATATAGTAATCAACATATGTAAAACTTTCATATTAATAACATAAATAGAAAAATGACAAAATGAAGAATTTAAGTAAAACATCACATCAGTTAAAACATCACAAACTGACTAGACTAAGTGGACTAAATATACAGTTAATTTAAGGATGCAATAATCATAATTTATTTATTTAACTTGTAATCTTTAACATTACTAGGCAACAAATTAGACAACAGAGATAAAAATGCTTAGAAACTGGGGAAAAGACAGACATTAAATAATCATGCTATTAAATGTGTAATTATAATCTGAGATTTTATATAACATATGTGTATTGAGTGCCTGCTCTGTGCCAGACTGTTCTGGTATTGGAGATATTCTAGTAAATAAGCTTCTCTTATGGAGCTTACAATCTTGAGAATAGTGGGGGGGGAAGATAATAAAGTTTAAATAAAAAAAGAAATCTCAATCTCAGATAGTAATAAACACTGGATATATAGTAAAATAAATAAATAATAAAAGTAAGTAGTTACCTTGGAAAGCATGGCCAGGAAATACCTCTTTAATAAGGTGGCATTTGAATGAGACCTGAAAATTATAAGAAAGATTTGAAACCAGATGTTCTAAAGTAAATATAAATCATAAAATGAGGACAAGGTTGGCATATTTTAGGACTAGGAATAAGGCCAAGATTGTTGACACATTGAAAGACAGGAGAGTGGTGGGAAATGAGGACAGATGGCCCAGATCCTATAGAAATGCAAAGGTCATAGAAAGGAGTAGACATTTTATTCTAACTATAAAGAGAAACCATTGGAAGATCTTAAACAGATAATAACATAATAGAATTTGTGTTTTTAAGAGCTCACTTCAGCTGATATGTTGAGAATGAATTCTAGAGGGTCAAGGATAGAGAGAGCGAAGAGACACATTTGCACCACCCTAGACAGGAAATGATCGTAGCTTGGTATGAACTGGTAATAGAACAAATGAAGAGTGGTATAGAGACTTGGGCTAACTATGTCAATAGCTCCACCTAGTTGTGTGTGTATTTAAAAAGAAAGGATGATAAAATGGAGACTCAAAGAAATTATGCAACATGTACAAGTCACATGGCTAATACGTTGGAAAGAAACTGTGTCAATTAACCATTGCAATAAGGGAAAGTGTCTGTCCCACAATTGAATCCTCCTCCTCCTCCTCCTTTTCTTCCAATACTTCACACTGCAAATTTCTTCTGTCATATGCAAACTCCCTTCTATCTCTCATCTCTGCAGAGTCTATGAATAGCAATAGGTGAAAGTCTTTGATTATTGAGAAAAAAAAGAGAATGATCTCTTTGTCTTTGGTGATATATGTTACAAATACAAACATATTTCTAAATTTCTTTTCTTTTGCTTATCGAACTTTTTAAAATTATCCTGCAATGAATATTTTACTTTTATGATAAGAGAAAAAAAAAACAGTATATGTTATAAGAATAGAGAAATAGCTCCTGGCAAAGTTCCAAGATATCATTCTGACCAGTTAATTTAAATATCTTCTTTCTGGTATTAGTCAGTGACTAAACAACATGTTTATTTGATTCTTGTAATGTGAGTTGTCTAATCAAAAAGATGGCTGGAAGTCATTTCACTGGGCAACATTTATTTTTAAATGAAAGATAAAGAGATTAAGGAAATGAATATTACCATTACTGATTTTTTAAATGGAATTCTAGGCAACATTCCAAGAAATCTCAGACTCTTCCAAAAAGTTTTAAATTCCATAACTATCCCTTATTGTCACCCCTATTATTAAGCCCCTCAATCATAAATTTTTCTAAGCTTGACATCAAAGGCTAGAGAGATATATTTCAAACATTATAAAAATTTATCAGCACTTTTGTTAAGAAATGCTTTTTTCCTCTCATTGACTCTTTCTCACATGGCTATTCTTTGGTTAGTTTATGTTAGCTATTTACCACTCATGTTTTCACAGGGCAGACATTGCAGCATGGTTCATTACAGGAAAGCAAAGAAGGCCACTGACAAAGTGGTTACAAAGAGTTTTCCCCAGGCTCTCTCTTGGGCCTCTCTGTGCAAAGAACAGCTCTGAAATTGTCCATGATTCATCAATATTTTCAAATATTCAGACCTGTTTGAATTAACATAAACACACAAAATTTCTCTGCACCTAGTTTTGCTTCCTTAAATTTATAGTAAGAACAGGGCATTATATGAAGTATGCACATTATTCAGCTGTTTGACTATACTCTTAATCAGTATATATGTCACAAATAGGCAGCTGCTAAATGAATTATACATAATGTTTTCTATATTACTCTTGCCTGTGTGTATTGCATAATTTAACACATTCTGGTCCTTAATTCTCTTCTTTTTACAGAAACACAACCATTACCTTCTTTTTAGTGGTTCAAAAATTTTTCATATATGCTATGAAAGTAAGATCTCTTTAAGACAATATTCTTAATCTAAGCGTTTATAACCTATTTTTTAAATGCTGAGAAAATTGTTTTAAGTTTTCTGGCTATGGTTCTTAGTTAAGTTGCAGATACATCTGCTTTTAAAAAATAATTGCTACTGAAATAAAAGCATCAATTTAACAAAACCAGTTGTACTCTTACATAAAGTACGAACTGACAAATCAAGAAATAAGCTATTATATCTTTATATTCACCCTGCCCTCCACAGAGTTTCATAATGAAGGCATTTCAATAGCCCAATATGCATATGGAATCATTAAGTTATGAAGAAAATATTATAAGCATAATATCATAGGAAAAAAACATTGTGTTATAAATTTAAAGCTATAATTTTAATCTTAGGTTGGCCATAATTCAGTGATTAAACATGAGTCATTAATTTAAAATCCTTGTGTCTCAATTTCCACATCTGGAATAGAATTAATAATAAAACTGTCCATTTTCTACAGAAATACTGTAACAACCAATAACATAATAATCTTAAGTATGGATCATAGCCACTATCAAGATGAACACATAAGAATCACCTAAGGCACTTATTTAAAATACAGATCCCCAGTTTCCAGTCCTACAGATTTATTTTTATTCAATAGGTTTTTAGGAAGTAGCAAGTTATGATTGGCAAATCTGAATTTTTAATAAATACCCAGATGATTGTAAAACAGGTTATCTGAAGGCCCCTTCTTGATAAACTACTCTAATACGATCTAGACATAAATTCAGTTATTTCTTCTTCTAGCCTTACACATCACTAAATAAGATAGCATTCACAAATAGTGAAAAGATTTTCTAATACAGTGGGAGAGGAGGGAAGGGTATGGCATGGACAACGAGAGGTTTCAGTTATTGTGGTTACACTTATACAAGAACATACCATACAACAAAATTAATAGCTTCTCCGACATTGTTTTTCAAACATGCATTCTATGTAGCACAAATATTTTTTCAGTTTATTATAGAACGTAGTTTTCAGTGTGAAACATGCTTAATAAGAAAGAATGAAAGAAATTGTTAACCCTAATTTTAATTTTTTTTCAGTGTTATATTTGTTGTAATGGATTCAGTAGTCTTTACTTTGCTACCCTCTTGCAGTTTCTTCTCTCTAAAATATCTGTGATAATCATTTTTCTCCAATATTGACTGATGTAGCAATATATACCCCTCTCCATGCACTTATTGCAGACCTATAGAATTTTGTGAAAATACTTTAAACTATGATGTAACTACAAACTGGCCAAAACATGAACAACTTTTCTCAGAGAACAAAGTTATTTAGTTGCTCAGGCGTTGAATTTTATCTCAGAGTCTTAAACTATTACATATTAATATAAATATTGCCTTTGAGTGTTTACTATCGCTAAAGTTGAAGGGGTTTCAGGGTATTTGGAAATTATTAGGTTTTGCTTAAACTTCAATATGCATTATGGGAAAAAGAAGGAACCGCTGGAATTGCAGTTGCTAGATTATTGACCTAGAATATCTCTTCTGGTTCGAAAGTGAAATTCTTTCTTCATATTCAGCATTAGAAACTACAGCAGTCTTAGGGTCACTTTATAAAAACCATTCATGTTGAGAAAGAACAAGAAAACAAAGGCATGATAAAACAAAAGAAAATTTTAATACACTCCCTTGTGGTGAATAAATGGAACACAGGACGTTGAAAAGTTTCTGGAAATCAAGGAAGAGCATCTTTGTTTTTCTTGGTTTAATATTATCTGAGCTAGAAAAGGTACTTTTAATTAGCTCTGATCTATAAGGATTTTACTTATGTGTTATTTATTAAAGCTTAATAACTGAACTATTTACTCATAAGAAGGAAGGGAGGACCAAAAAAACTGACTAATTCCTAATATTTTATGAGGAAAAATATTTTTATTAAATAAAAATTGTATATTTTTAGAGATTAAAACATGATTAAATCATTTTATAGTTTAATTTGGAGTCCTAATTTAAATGAGGAAGTTTCATCTCTAAAAATTAAGGTATGAGTGGAAACAATTCCAGTGAAAAAGATCAAATGTAAAATTTAAAAAAGTAAATTGCTAGATAAATAAACACAGTTTGTGTTCAAAACAAATCAGGTAAGAAACAGAAAGAAGTAGAGAGAAAATTAATGGAAAAGAAAATAAACCACACAGACTTTTATTGACATTATTAATGTCAATGCTAAGTTTTCTTAAATTTAAGCGAAACTCATAGTTTGAGAATATTTACAGACCATGACAATATTTCAAAGGGAAAAAGGGCAACCATGATTTTACAAAGAAATTTAAGACAATGAGAGATTCTTCAGATTTGAACTTAATAACTCAAATTGATAGTCAAGGGTTAAACCTGAAAAAAATATTGAAATATAAACTAGTCCAGTGGATTTTCTATTGTATTGAGAAAATTATGAGGAAATAATAATAGCAATTGCAGGCACTACTTTGAAAAATAAATGTTATATATATTTTTTATGTTTTCTTAAATTTGTTTTGGATATGAAGATAGTAATACATAAATTAATTTTGAGTAAAACAAGTCTAAATTATTTTCTTACATTGACACAAAGTATGCTTTAGGTTATATAATAAAAGCATTTAGACCATATAAGTTCAAGTAAGAATTCCCTCATGCTACCAACACTCTATTACAATTTATTTAAATATTAGAAATAGCCCAAAAAAATATAAGCCATTTTACCACCTAGTAAGATCATATGGGAAAATATAAGTAAGTGGTCATTTTCCTTATCCTGAAATGAGGGAATATAAAGAAGTCTCAAGAACAAAACTACTCTTTCCATGAAATTTTTAATTCTGTTTCTGGCTAAATATTTTTCTCTTTTTAAATTCCTACTCTTGAAAATTTATAAAACATTGACAGAAAAAAAGATTATAATAACAATCTTAAGGGATAACACCATTGATTTTACTCCTTTGGTATTTTGCACTGTTCTCTGGGTTTTAAAAAATATTATGATATATTAACTTTTATTAGTTTTATTACTTTGAATTTTTGAAGTTAATCTAGACACATTTCCATCAATACAGTTCCAAAGAAAAGATTATAAAAATTTCTCCTATCTTTCTATTCTCTAAATTATAGCCATCGCCCCATTCACCTTGACAGGAAATGTAGTACAAATAAATCTAGACTTCATAATTTGAAAGGTGTTGGGACCAGACTGTATAGTCCCTTTGTCCCTCTCTTTACACAGCTTAAATTTAGCTTGCCACGAACAGTGCAAAATGGAAGAGAGGATAAGTGAAGTCGGCCACAATTTACAAGAGATAGACAAACAAGAATAAGAAAAACAAAAATTAAATATGAACATGGCACAATGTGAATGAAATATGTCCAGTTAAAACAACATTCTGTAAGGTATACTCCCTGTCTGATTTTTCCTGCACTGGCTATTATATTCAGAGAGAGTCCTCCACTAAAGATATTCATAGATGGCAATATCTGGAGAGTATTCTACAATTCTGGATTCATTGGGATGACAAAAGGGTTACTTAAAATAGCCTGAATCTATGCTATGAGAATAAAACCAAGTACATTTACCATATATTAAATTAACCATTGATCTATTCAGCATACAAGAAAATAACATTCTAATACTAAATCCCAATTTCTTCTTAGTAAAAAGTTGTTAAAGACATTCAAAACAATAATTCTATTTTGGTCTAATCTGACTTCTTCCAGTTTTCAAAGACTCCTTTCTATATTTTGTCATTTCTATCAGTATATTTGCCTAAAGTTTAGGAGCAATCTTTTTCACTATATTTTCTAAGGTGAGTTACTTCCTAAAATAAAGTGGAAAATACAAATTCCCTGATGCCTTTAAAAATCCAGAAATAAGATCTTCTTGTGCCGTAGCACTTCCAGTCTCTTTCTGAGTCCTCATATTATGCACTATATTTTTTCATATAAATGGAAAATATTGATAAAGATATTTTTGGTATAACATTATCTAAAGAAGTTTGAAGAGAATTTAACTATAATTTAAAGAATTATAGTTAAAATTTGGCTCCCTAATATTGGTCATCTTACTTGGAGATGTTTCTAGGCCCCATGTTCATCTTAAAAAAATATACAAAGTTCAAATGCTCTTTCACTGGCTTTGAAATCTCAAGAAACTTTATAGAACACTGGAGTTTATGATAGATGGGGCACTGTTACTGAGACATTGTATAGTTCATAAAACATTGGTTTGTAAGCTGCAAATTCTACTGCTATTTAGTATAACCAGGTTTGTGGACATCTAGACTCAGACACCTATTGGGAATTTTGTCAACCTAACTCTTAGTCAATTCGGGCTGCCCTAACAAAATCCCATTGACTGGGTGGCTTAAACAACCACAATTTATTTCTCACAGTTCTGGAGGCTGGAAGTCCAACTTCAGCTGGACTTTTATTAGTTCCCTGGTAAGGACTTTCTTCACGCTTGTAGACAGCCAACCTCCTTCTGTCTTTATGTGATTGAAAAAGAGCTCTAGTCTCTCTTCTTTTTCCATAAGGACACTAATCTCATCATGGGAGCCCCACCTCAAGTTTATCTACGCCTAATCACCTCTCAAAGACCCCGTTTCTAAGGACCATCACATTGAGGATACAGGGCTTTAACATACGAGATTTGGGGAATACAGATATTTACTCCATAATACTAAGCAACTAATTAAGAGCCGAACTGGGAGAAACGTAAAATTCTCCTTTGAAAGGAGATTAGTTTATATTCTCTGTGGTGGTGGTTTTATGTTGGTTGGTTATTCTTAAGCCAAGACATTAAAATGGAAATCCTAACATATGATTAAAAGAATCCTAAAATTAAAGTTGTTATAAGGTTTGCTTACATTTCAGAGGTCCTCCTTAAGCATGACTATCCAATCACACCCTTCAAAACATCTCTATGGGATTTGTACAAATGTACACAAGCTGGAGGTTTACACCATTGCATTTTCACTCATGGATATCCTCATAGTCTTTGTGTACAGAGCACATGAGCTGCTTGCTCAAAATCAGCACTGCTCTTGATTGCTCCTCAGCAAATCTGTGAAAAGTACTTTGTTCTTTGGGTGGAAAACTGCTCCCTTGGTATATGCTGAAATGTCAAAAGCATTGTTTATGTATGATTTAGGCTGCCAGCTTATCCCACAGGGCTTCCTTTAAGGTCCTGGAGACCATCTGGCACTCAAATAGGAGACGGAGATCTTTTTAGTATCTTAAAATCTAAGAACTGAAAAAGTGGAGAGAGGAGGAAGATGAGGAAGGAGAAACAGATACCAAGACTCTTTAGTTTTGGGCTCCAGCAATCAGCCTGTTCCTTAACACAAATACCTGCCAATGCCCATTTTGAAAACAAAACAAAACAAAACAAACAAAAAAATATATATATATATGTATGTATATATGTATATGTATATACATATATACATATATACATACATATATATTAATTAAACATATACATATATGTATATATGTATATATGTATACATATACGTATACATGTATACGTATATGTATACATATACATATATGCATATATGTATACATATACATATACGTATATATGTATACATATACATACATATATACATATATATGTATATGTATACATATATACATATGTACATACATATATATATATATTAATTAAACAAGTGAGAAAAAAAGATGGTTAAAATGAAACATGTTTTAAAACATTAAACAGAATAACCAAGGATTAAGCAAGGTATAAGCTGGAAGGTTAAAAAGGACTTGGAAATAGTCTGGGAAATAGATCCTTCTTTGAGGAGAGTCTTTAGAAGGCCAGTACATGGCCCCGTCCTTTACTGCAGCAAGGAGCCCATACCTGCAGTATTAAGACCTAAGGCATCAAAATAAGGTTTCCTCCTAGCTCATTTTATCTCTGACAATCCAGAATGAATAGTCTCCCACCCTTCAGCTGATTTCTCATAGAATTATATGGAAGAAATTATTTCTTAAATTGCAATATAAAATAAAATAAATCTTCAGGTAATCCTTAAAGATGCCTGTTTTTTTTTTATGGCATACTCTTAGCATCTACTATTAAAAACTAGAATAAATATTCACTTGAATTAAATGCCCACCAACAAGAAAATAGATAAAGTGTGGTATATTCATGTGATGGGGCATGTCACCAATATTGACAGTGTGCTTCCCATATTTCTCATCTTCCTTTACCATTATTATCTACCCAGGCTCCAAATATGCATTTACTCCAACAGTCAATACCTACAACTTTATCAGAAGGCTGCCCTAAAGAAGGTTGGCACTCACTTTACCTGTACAAAAAGAGGTGGAAAGCCGCTTGTAACTTACATCTCCCCAGGGACAGCCTTGGACCGATAACTGATAGGGGCAGAGGTATAAAGACTCCAGCCCTCTTATCTCTGATCTAGATGACACTGGAAGGAAATACAAAAAGTAATGCATGAAAATCGCAAACACCAAATTCACAGTATGAGATAGCAGAAGTGGGAGTCAGGGATAAGGATGAGATCTGTAAGATGAAGTCTGAGGCTTCAACTGTATTAAAGCCAAGTTATGGATATATGCATGATCCGTGTATTAGTCTTTATATGACTTTTTTGTCTGAAATATTTTATAATAACTTTAAAGAATTTTTAGAAAGATTGACAAGTTAATGACCACATGATTTTATTAGATTTAATACATATATTGGCATATTAAAGGTGATAAAAAGATCCAGCATTCTCACATTTGTCCTTCAAAGAAGACATATCTACCCAAATCCAGTGATAAAAGACTAGAGGTCTTTAAAACAAAATTCTGTAACCATCTAATTTTCCACCTTTCCCACTGACCCCATTTTTCCTATTTTTTCCAATTTATTGAGAAATAATTGACACATATCACTGCATAAGTTTAAGGTGTACAGCATGATCCTTTGATATACATATATTGTGAAATGTTTACCACAGTAGGTTCAGTCTACATTCATTTTCTCACATAGATACAATGAAAAAAATAAAGAATGAAAAAAAGGAAAAAATTTTCTTTGTGATGAGAACTCTTGGGATTTACTCTCTTTACAACTTTCCTGTATATTATATAGCAGTGTTAGCTATAGTCTTCATTACATCCCTAGTACTTACTTATCTTATGACTGGAGTTTTGTACCTTTCCCCTTCCCTCCGACCTTCCATCTCTAGTAATCACAAGTTTGACCTCTTTCTCTATGATTTTGGTTTCTTTTTGTATTGTTTTGTTTTTAAGATTCCACATTTAAGTGAAATTATACAGTATTTGTATTTCTCTGCCTGACTTATTTCATTTGGCATATGCCTTTAAGGTCCATCCATGTCACAAATTATAGGATTTCCTCTTTTTTCTAGTTGAATGATATTTCATTATATATATATATATATATATATATATATATATATATATATATATATATATATATATATATCTCACAACTTCTTTATCCTTTCATCTGATGGACATTTAGGTCATTTCCATGTCTTGAATGTTGGAAATAATGCTGCTGTGAACATGGGGGTGCATATATATTTTTTTGAGTTAGTGTTTTTATTTCTTTTGGTTACATTCCCAGAAGTGAAATTGCTGGATCACATGAGAGTTCTAGTTTTATTTTTTTTTTTTAGTATCTTCCATACTGTTTTCTATAGTAGCTGTATCAAATTGCAATCTCACCAATATTGCTCAAGGGTTCTCTTTTCTCTACATCTGTGCTAACAATTATCTCTTGTGTGTTTTTTTTTTTATCATGGCCATTCTAACAGATATGAGACAATATCTCATTCTTGTTTAAATTGTCATTTTCCTAATGACTAGTGATGTTGAACATCTTTTTATGCACCTGTTGGCCTTTTATCTATCTTCTTTGGAGAAATGTCTATTCAAGTCCTTTGCCAATTTTTTAATTGGATTGGTTTTTTTTGCTATTGAATTGTTTGAGGTATGTATTTTGGATATTACCCCTTTATCAGTTATATGGCTTATAAATCTTGCCCATCTGTAAGTTTTCTTTTGACTGTGCTGATAGTTTTTTTTCACCAAGCAAAAGCTTTTTATTTTGAGGTAGTCCTAGTTATTTATTTTTTTATTTTGTTGCTTGTGCTTTAGATATCATATCCAAAAAGTCATTACCAAGACCCATGTCAAGGAGCTTTAGTCCTATGTTTTCTTCTAGAAGTTTCATGGTTTCAGGTCTCACTTTTAAATGTCTGATTCATTTGAGTTAATTTTTGTGAATGATATAAGATAAGGGTCTAGTTTTATTCTTTTACATATGACTATCCAATTATCCCAGTACCATTTATTGAAGAAACCTTCTTTTCCCAATTGAGTACTCTTGGCTCTCTTGTCAAGTATTAGTTGAACATATATGTTTGGGTTTATTTCTAGGAACTTGGTTCTGTTCTATTGGTTTATTTGTTTGTTTTTATGCTAGTACCATACTGTTTCAATAACTATAGCTTTAGAGTATGGCTTAAAATTGAGAAGTGTGTAATGCTTTCTACTTTGTTCTTCATTGTCAGGGTTTTTTTGACTACTTGGGGTCTTTTGTGGATCCATACCAATTTTAGGACTATTTTTCTACTTCTGTAAAAAATGCCATTGGAATCTTGACTGGGATTGCATTGAATCTATAGATGGCTTTTGGTAGTATTGACATTTTAAAAATATTAATTCTTCTAATCCATGAACACAAGATAGCTTTTCATTTTTTGGCTTCTGTTTCTTTCATCAGTGTCTTATAATTTTCAGAGTAGAGATTTTTCTTCTCCTTAGTTAAATTTATTTCTAAGTATTTTATCATTTGTGATGCTACTGTAAATGGGATTGATTTCTTTATTTCATTTTCAGAAAATTTAGTATTAGTTTGTATCAAAATCCTACTGGTTAATATACATTAATTTTGTATCTTTCAACTTTACTGAATTCATTGATTTGATCTAACAGGTTTTTACTTTAGTCTTTAGGATTTTATGTGCAAAATCAGGTCATCTCCAAATAAAGACAATTTTACCTCTTTTCCATTTCAGGGCTTTTCTTTGTTGGGAGATTTTTGATTACTAATTCAATCTCCTCAGTGGTGATTGGTCTATTCACATCTTCTATTTCTTCTTAATTCAGTCTTTGTAAGTTATATGCTTCTAAGAACTTTTGTCCATTTTTTCTCGGTTGTCCAGTTTATTGGTATACAGTTGTTCATAGCAGATGTGGAGAGCAGACCAGCTAGCTACCCAGTGTTCTATCCTCCTTTGCTAATAGTTTTTTCTGCATAGTCAAATCACTTTTGAAACTCTCTAGAGAATGCTTCAGTTCAGTTACTGTATTTTTCAACTCTAGGATTTCTGTCTGGTTGTGGTTTGTTTGTTTGATGGTTTCTATTTCTTTATCAAGCTTCTCAATTCTTTCATGCCTTTTTTTCCTAATTTTATTTGTATGTGTTCTTGCAGTTTACTAAACTTCCTTAAGAGAATTATTCTGAATTCTGTCTGACAATTCATAGAACTCCATTTCTTTTGAATCAGTTATTGAAAATTTATTGATTTTGATCGGTGGTGTCATATTTACCCCATTTTTCATGATCTTTTATTTCTTACAGTGATATCTTTACATTTGAGTAATTAGGCTTCTCTTTCAAATTTTTACAGGTTTACTATGACAGAGATGCATCTTCACCAGTCAGCTCAGCTTGGGTTTCTAGGTATATCTGCTGGTAATATCCTTGAGTAGGTGGGGCCTACTGTTTTGGTCTATTTTAGAGCAATGCAAGTGTTTGAGCTCTGAGAATGGGTGAGGGGATGCCAGTGGTTGGAAACAAAATTTGGATAGGACTGCTAGCTTTGTTCCCTACCCAAATGAGACTATAGGATGGACTACACCAGTTGCCTTGATTCTCTGGTCAGGTTTACAATCTGGTCGGGACGAGGTACTATGCATTCAGTAGTAGATGAAGCAATGAATTATCCTCCTTGCCCTGGCATGGTAGTAGGATTGGTCCCAGTGCCTGTATAAATTGTTGTTTGGAGACCCAAATCAGGCCATAGTGTGCACTAAATTTCCTGTTCTGGTGAGGTCACCAATTTTGCTCTGCAGATAGGGAATGCCATAGGCTGTGCTCTCTGTTTAAGTACCACCATGTATAGGGCTGTTGAATGGCTATGCAGCTTTCTGTGTGCCTTGGTTAGGTTCTTTGGTAGGGTATTCAAAATGAGCAGGGCTACAGATTAAATTTCCTGCCCGGGCACAGCAGGAAAAGCAGCTCTAAAGCTGGTGAAAATCTTTGTTGCCTTAATTCAAAGACTGTGGGTTGAGCCATTCTTCTCAGCAATCCTATAGTGTGAAGTTAGAGTAGGGGCTCTCACAAAGAGACCCATGCTGCTGAGGAATGGCTAGTTGTCCCCCCAGATTCCCTTTTCCCACAGAGTAACCAGAGGAAACTTCTGCAAGTGGTACAATGCTGGCATTGAGGACCAAAGCAGTCAACATGTGACCACTTCTCTTACCATACAGTCTTTCTTAGTCTCTGTGCTGTAGGCGTGGGCTTCAGCTCACCCCAGTGTTCTAGAATTCTCTCAGTGGTGCTTGTTCTTGAAAAGTTGTTGGATGTTCTTTTTGTGAGTGGGAGCAAAGTCAGGAACAACCTATGTTGCCATCCTGGTAATGTCACTCTCTACTTTTCCTAATCTTGATATAGATCATCAGTGCACATACCTTTCCACGTTATTTTTTCTCACGCCTTCCCATCCTTATCGCATAGTGAGCCATTTCAAAAATGCACATCATTGCCTCGAATCATCTGTGCCCTTCATCTTCAACCTCATGAGCCCTGGGTAACATACATTTCCCCTTTTACCTAGTTCTGTTTCTAGGCTTCTAAATGTTGCTATTTATATGACAAAACTTTGCCAATAGGATTCTCTACTTTTACAATAGAACAACTGTTTGTAGTTACTTTGAGGATAGAGACTGTGTCTTCACTGTTATTTCTATCCCTGTATTAGTTAGCTAGGGCTGACATAACAAAATATCACAAACTGTGTGGCTTAAACACAGTTCTGGAAGCTAGAAGTCTGAGATCAAGGACTCTACAAGGTAGTTCCTTCTAAGGGCTGAGAGAGAAAAAATGTTTCATGCCACTCTCTTAGCTTCTGGTGATTTGCTGGCAATCATTGGTGTTTCTTGACTTGCAGAAACATTATGCCTATTTCTGCTTTCACGTTCTGCTATCTACAACAGCCCTATTTCCAAGTAGGTTCATATTCTGAGATACTTAGGGTCAGAACTTCAACATTGGGATTTTGAGGAGACACATTTAACCCGTAACAATCCCCTATGTCTGAGATCAGAAGCAATGAAAGGTTATCTTTTCCTCAACTAAAAACAGCTCTCTTCTCTTTCAGCTAGAGCCTTTTACTTCAGTGAATGTTCTGCTGTCATATGCAATCTTCCAACTAGTTTGTCTTTAAGTATTTTCTTACCTACCTCTTTCCATTACCTTTTTTTCCACACAATATAGCCTTGGAACACTATCATATTAGTTTCCCTAATGGGTTCTTCTGACTTACAAATGTCAGGTTTATTTTGGCTTGCATATGAAGTTTGATTGCATGCATTTATAACTGAGTTTCCCTTTTGATTTATTAATCAGAACTATCATATCTCAAAATGATAATTATCTGGCAACTTGTGGCAAACATATACAAAGTTATTTATAGATATCTCCCACTTACTCTCTGCATGTTAACATGGTCTAATAAATTATATATCTATGAAAGTAACCAAATACCCAGACTAAACATCTTCTTTTTATTGAAAGTGTAACATTTTAGAGTAACATTCTTACACATTCAAAATGTCTATGGTTTAATTAATCAGCTGCTACAGAATTTGACTCTTTACGATTTTTAAATGACTTCATAGGTATTTTCACCATTCAACAGGGAAGGATGTTGGAATACAGGTTCTGAATTTATTTTATACAATATCACCTCAGAAAAGATGTTGCTATATAGATATAGATACTTTTCCATTTTCCATTTACAGTTTCACTTATACTGTAGAAAAACAAATTATCATATAACACATTTGAACATTTTTATATCTGAGTGCCTATATATAAATAAATGTGAATGGTAGTAACTGATATGACTTCTTTTCTAGGCAGATATAATGAAAACATTTGATTACTTCAAAATATTTAAGCAGGAAAAAATGGGGAATATACAATTGATTAGCTTTCAATTCTTTTTTTTTTTTTTAACCAGCAATTACTTGGGGAACAGAAGGTATTGAGACAGTAAAAATAATAAAAAAGTGTCTTTTGTAAAGAATGCCCTGGGCAAGATCAGAAATAACATGGAGATCATGACCCATTAGAGAGTACAGTGGTCTAATGTCTGAAATGTCAAAATTCTATCCCTATTTCTCATATTTGCTTTTTCTCGTGGAATGAATGACCCAGAAGAACTGTATGCATTTGGAAGCTACTTCTATTCAAGCATCTGTTGACCCTTTCATATCTTTCTTGTTCCAAAAGATCTGTACAATAAATAAACTCACCAGCTTTACAGAGAGAGCACAAAAATTTTAGGTTTTCTCAGAAGAGAAAGATCACCAAGATCAAGGGTCACCAAATTCCTCTCCTAATAGGTAGGATTTAATTCTTTTACATTTGTGTTGAAAATTGGTCTATACTAATGGATCATGATAACTCATGAAGTCTTTTTAGTATATAACTATACCAACCAAAACACTTGAATGACTGAGAATGAGCAAACACACAATAATTTGCTTCAGGTTAAAATTAGAGCAAGTCAGAACAATTCTGCCTCATATATTAACATTTATCATACAAACATTTATTAACAAATAGGTACAAGACATTCACATAATCTGTTCTGTGAGATTGATGAAGTCCCAACTCTCCATTCTTTTAGACGATTCCTAAACATGATGCTTGACAAAATATCATTCAAAGAAGGTTAAATAATACCCCAAAGCCTCTGAGATTCTGTAGCCTTATAGGCCGGGCAATCAGATATCTTCATATTCATTATCTAAACCACCTAGGGAGAAATTGAGATATCAGAATCCATCACCCAAGTGGCAGGATAGCTACAGGCTTCTCTGAATTTCTAACTCTGACTATGCAAGAAGAGGAAACTATCTCTAAAATATTTTAACCAGTCCACATATTTGAATGCCACTAATTTCACCAATGAGGGCCACTTCTAATACTTATTATGCTGGTTAGCAGCCCACCAATTTAACCAGTGGAATTCCTTTTCCTGGTGTTCATTATGCTAATTATTAAAGCTTCTGGTATCAATTCAGTATAAGTAGCTGAATCAGCTCCCTCTGAAGTCTGGGCTTCCTTTGAGAATGCTAGTGAGCTATCATTGAACTGGGAGATCTCAATAACTGTTCACATCTAAAGTGTAACATAAACTAACTGTAATTTATAGGTAACTGCAGACATCATAGCATTATAACAAATCTCTAAGTTACTAAGATCTTTTATGATACCATTATTCTATTATCTATCCTCCTCTTTTTCTTTTTCTTTATTCTCACACTTTTCTTTATGATATTAAGCATTCTCTTTGGGCTTCTCTTTCTTCAGTTTGTAGATCAGTTTATCTGATTTCCTCCCTTATGCTTCTAGGAAATAAACATTTTCTGATATGATCTCCATTCATATTTTCACCAAGAGAAGTCCCTAGACCACCTGCTTCAGAATAATCTGAGCAGAAACTGAAAAATACAGATACCTGATGAGTACCTCTGAGGTTCATCTAGAAATCTGCAATTTTAATAGGCACGTCCCTCCTCATAATTCTTATAAACACTGAAGTTTGAAAACACATTCTATTCCAGTCAAGTAGTTAGATCCATATTAAACATAAACTTTGTGCAGATTGGTTTTATGTGGTATTTTTACTTGGTGCATCTTCTTTATCAGCACATTGTGGAACCTTCATAAATATTTAATATAAAGCAAATTTTCAATTATTCAGGTATGAATTAACTAGCTGATGGGTTATCCAGGCTCTCAGTTTCTTCTGCCTTCTCCTTAATGCTATTTGGCTATTTTTCTGGGGGACAAATCACTCATCTGTTGCAAATTTTTAGCATGTTTGATGAAAGGCCCAGTTTTTAAGCATATTGAAGTGTAGTTGACGGATTTTCTGTGTACTAAATATCCTACCCAAAAGGACCGTCCTTTCTATATATGAAGAACTAACTATAATATCCACCAATAAAGACAAAAAAAAAACTGAGAAATAAAATACTTCATAATTAGTTTTATAAGTTATATATTGCTAGACAATTACATAAAACACCACAAATACATCTAGGTTATTGAGTAATTAAACACAAGGTAAAAAATATTATTTCCCACAAGAGTTTTAAAATGTCATTGACTGGTATCCTAAGCCAAAATTGGGAAAAAATTAGACAAAAAGGAACAAAAGCAACTTTTTCTTCTTAGATGCATTCACACAAATACACTAAACCAACAAAGTATTTGGCTATCTCTAGTATCCAGGTAAAAAAGCTTTTTCTACTTCGCTACTTTTTCTATCTCTTATGCCATCTTTCTTTCCGTAAGGTTTTCTCAGCTATCCTGAGACTTTATTGCCATATGATATAATTATAATCATATCAAGTTTTTGAACCTTTCTTTCCCAGTGGTAGATTCTTGTATATTTGCAACTGTCTGGTCATGCATCAAACAAGGCCTGACAAGGAATTTAAAGACAGCTCAACATGAGGATTCATAATGCCTTTCAACAACAACAACAAAAAAAACTTTTTGAGTTGAACAATATATAATACTTTACTGAACTTTTAGCACTTGGCACACTCACTCCACTCTAGTATATTCACTATCTACAGAGGTCCTTTGTGAATCATTACTACCACCATCACATACAATATTTGTTCTTCAAAACAAATATTGTGAAGAATTCTCTAATTTTTTTTTTTCACTAGACAGCCATTGTTCATCTACTCAGGATTCCTAGGGCTTTCACAAATAAGGATTTTGCTCTTCAGCTCTAGGAGCTACGAGATGGTGATAGAACTCTAACACCTAAGTTTGAATTATCATGGAGAATTTTCTAGAAGCTAGAGAGTTTATATTAGCATCCTTAGTGGTCCCTATGTGATATCAACTCAGTCACTGACCATACATTTTTTAGTATATCACCCAAAGTCTCATTTTTCTATGTGTAAAAATATAAGTGATACTAGTTATGTGGTTCATTCTAAATTTGGCCAGTCTATATCACAAATGGCTTCCTGGAACAGACAGCTGGCTGAGACCAAGAGACATAGAATTTAAGAACAATCTCTTAAATAACACTCTGTTTAATCATCGCCTATCCCTCTCTCAATTCTATCATCTAAGAAGACTGAGGCAAGGTTAAGGTAGTGGCGAGAAAGAGAATAATGACAGAAGACATTTAGACTCCCATATATATTTATAAAAAAGAAGCAGGTAGGACAAATTTTATCCAGTCACTGTAATACTTTCTTTAAAAGCCTGTTGTTGCAACCTATGAGCAATTTGTGGGAACGTACAGATTTATGAAAGCTTATTCAATTGGATTATGCAAGTGGCATAGTCCTTGATGGAAGTCAAATATAATTTGCTTAATTCACACATTGCCTTATTATTCTTTAATAGCAAGTCTCCTTGCTGGAATTTAGCCCCGTATTGTTTGCATGGAAGATAGTATTTTAAAATGCCTTTGACTTTGAGCAGACTCAGGCCAAACTGATTTAATGCCTTTTTCTTTTTTTTTTTAAGTGCCCTTTGTAAGCAAGAAACTACTGCAGGAGTTCTGGGGCAAAGGATGAAATCCTAGCATAAATTTTCAATGTCAAAAGTTTTTAAAGTAGGAATAGAAGCTATGATTTTGGTAATTTTCTACCCAAAAGGCTTAACCTCCTTTTCTGTGCACATTACAAAGCTGTTTAGATTCTCATTTCAGTTGAAATATTTTTGACTGCTCCACTTGGCCGCCAAGAACTTGATTTAAGATACACTATGAACTATTGGATTATGCAGTCCATCATTGTTCCTGAAAAAATGGTCATTTTGTGCTTTCCAGATAAAAAAATAGAAAACCTTCAAAAAAAATCTAGTTAAATCCCAATTAAATTTAGACCCAAATTGTATTGTTCCTTTCTGGCCAAAGGGACTAAATTGTATAATAAGTCTTTTTCAATTCCAGTTTTAAGTTCTGGTTCTTACCTATTAAATCACCTGAAGTGTTTTTACAGGTCTATCAGATAATACTCCAACTTCCAACTCTAAAGAATGCTACTTTCTGCTGTATATTTCTTGCCTTTATAATGATAATCCCATGGTTTTCTCCCTGCATTTCCCCCCAGGCAATGTTTTCCTATGAGCAGTCCTTTTTCCAAACTATTCTTATTTCTGCAAATTAGTTAGTTTTGTTAGCTTTCAAGTACAAGGATTTGTTTCTTTTTTACATATTGGGGGTATAGTTAGGGGAAGTTTAGGTAGAAAAGAATTGTACTGTCAATGAAAACAGTGATAGTCACATGGAGAATAGCCAAATGCATGGAGGAAATATACTGTTGCATTCCTAGCCTATTGTTTTTTAGTTTTAAAAAAAAATAGTAAGGAAGGAAGGAGAAAGAGGGAATGAAAAAAAGTAAGAGAAGCAGGGGAAGAAAGGAGAGGAAGAATGTGATCTCTATAGGAGGGAAAGGGGAAAGGAGGGAGGGAAAAAATAACTTTTACCTGTGGAATGAGTCCTCCTCAAATCCTGATAAGATTGACTTCATTGTTGCCGTTTTGCATAAGCAACTACCCTTAGGGTCATGTTAGAGCAGAAACTTATTCCCTGCTCTAAAAAGCCTAAGTATATATCCTTAAAACTGATTTTACCAACATGGATTTTTTATATTGAAACTTCAGCTTTGATGCATTCACATTCCAAAATGAAAATGATCTGAGTAGTGAGAAGGAAATAGAAACCTCACCGATAAAACTTTCCCATATCTCATAGTAGAAGTATGTAGAACTGAGTCTCTGTAAATCAAATGCTTGTACTGACCATAAATAAAGTCCCTATGGAGACTGGCTATTACCCTGTGTTTTTCAAAAGAATTCTCTTTTTTAAATGGAGAAACCTCTTCCAAGATTAATTATCCTTATATCACTTCCCCAACACTAGTTTCTGTTGGTTTTCTTTAAAGTCAGAGTTGCATGTATTTGGTTTATGGAAACCCATTTCGGAGATATCCTTTTAATAACTTCAATATAAAAATGCTTGAGGGAAGAGGGAAAACTTAAAGACAGGAAGAGGGAGTAAAAAAAAAAAAAGGGGAAACAATTGATATTACCCAGGAAGGGGAATGGCATGAATATTCCTCCAAATTTTAGACATAGGTCAGGGGAGGAGAAGAGATAAAACTATTGTTTTGAATGAACATTCCTATCCACTTTTCACTGATGTAAGATGAGCTAAATTAGGAGCTATTTGAACATTATTGCTCCTGTGTGATTATCCAGCCCAGTGCTGGCATGTATAGCCAGCAGCCTAACCTAATCTGGTGGAAGATAGGTCGAGATCAGGGTGAAGCTATTAGCCACACTCTAGGTCATAGGTAAGAATGGGTTTGCTACAATTTAAGGACGTCAAGACAAGAAAAGTTCCCCTAATCAGAGTGAACCTTGTTCCATAGACTGGACCCATTGATTAGGTCTATCTTTTTCAGAATCTGGTTGCTCAGGACTTGATGCACTTCTGAGTGCACTGAGGAGCAAAAAGGCTTATGCCCCAGCATGACAGGCCAAGGACATCCTAGCCAACGTTAACCTGACATGGTCCAACAAAACACCTCTTGCTTCCCACAATAATTTTTAAAATTATAACTGTGTCTACTAGTAACGAAAATATATTTTACCCTTGATTTTGATGATATAACTTATGTAGTAGGGTATAAAAGCTTTCCCAGAAGTCTTTTTAAAATATTCCAAAGGAAAACGGCATTTTGTAAGAAAGAGCTATACTTAAAATGATGTGTATGCAGAAAAGCAGAAAGAAACCTAAAAGCTAAGCACAACGCTGTAACAAGAAAAATAAAAACCTGCATGATTAGGTAGTGATTCATTGCCCAAACAATAATGTCTATGTGAGTGGTAATGGAAGCATATTAACAGTGCTGTGTTTCTTTTCTAAGTACCTGGAACTGCATTTCCAACAAAGTGCACCTATTGTCTAAATTCTACTACCCACCTAAGGATTTTAATATGGCTACATTGATTCATATCATCCTGCTTACTAATGCTGTATAACACACTCTGGCAAGAACAGTTGCAATGTACTTTTCAGCAATTCAGTTTTATCTGAACTGAGCATACAATTTTTAAGAATATTTGGGCATTTCTTGCCATACAAAACAATTTTCCTTTTTAATCAAGGAAGTAAGTTACCTAATCATTGTATTAATTAATAGACCTGTATTCTGCATTTTAAACCTAAAGAGGATGAAAACACATTTTCACTAGACAGGACCAGCTTCTGTCAGTTTCTGCTAATGTTATAGCCCTTATGACTTGGGGGAATCAGGAAAATTTAATTAGTTTGAATCAAGTCCTTGAAAAGTACAGTACAATGGCTTATGCTTATTGCAACCACTTTAGGAAATGGTTATTTGAGTCTAATAACTGACTGATTCAATTAAAAGGAGACAAGGAAACCATTTACTGAAGCAGGCACCCTGTTTGTTATTCACTGCTGTCACCTAAAGCACATCTCTGAAACCACAAATTTGTAAACCAGTGGTCCTTCATCTTTCCAAATCTACTTGAAGGGCATTGCACAACCCATTTTTTTACTCACTTCATCAGGAACTTTCAGCCAGGAGGTGGGGTGTGCATCGGAATTTGGGGTAAGATTACATTAGCAATTAGAACCTTGCAAGATTCTAATATATCAAGATACACAGCCATATGGGGATTCTTGTTTCCAATCAGATGATCCAAATCACATATCTGGGGTTTGGGCTTTGCAGTAGACAAACTAAGGAATAGCAGTACACTGCTATTCATTTAATTCACAAGAACAGCAGAAAGCAATCAGAGACCTGCTTTAATTCTAGTTTTATGGTTAAACAAAACCCTCAGATGCTGGATAAGAAGTTTAAAGAGCAACACAGACACAATATAAAGTGACATTCAAAGAATCTACTTAGCATCATTCTTGTTTTGGACCCTAGAAGACAAAAAGTTCATCAAGAGGTTTGAAATTTAACTTTGAAATTCCTTTTATGATACGTAGCGTGATAACCTTATCTGAAACATTCATTCTCTATCATCTCTGAATATGTATTTATACACCTTATAAGAACAAAACCTAATGTATTCCATCAGATTTTTAAATTGAACTTCAGAAATGCTTTACATAGATAAATTGAATCTTACATCAAAAAATAGACTTTTATTATAATGGATGGCAGCCTGTAGTCTTTTAACTTAAAAGAAATAGAATTAGTGCCTTCTCTAAATTCTAAAATGTATGCAGGAATATTAAAACTGGAGGTGATTAAAAGCGATCTAATTCTGGATATATTCTTAAGGAAGAGCCAACAACATTCCAATTGTACTGAATATGAGAAAAAATAAAAAAGAAAAGGTATAAAGGAAAACTCCAAGGCTTCTTAAGAATCCAAAAGGAAGGAATACACAGAGGAGCAATTAGAGGAGGAAAAATTGCTTGATTTTGGATATGTTACGTTTGATGTGCCAATAAGATATACAAGTGAAGGTGTTGGGTAGAAAGGTGTTTAAGATAATATATAAGACTAGAATTCATAAAAGATATCCAGGCTGGGAATATAAATTTGGGAGTCACTGGCATATGAGAGGTTTTTAAAACCATGAGAATGGTTGATATTGTCAGGAAATAAGAGTCCTGAGGCACTCTGAGCTGAGAGGTTAAGAAGAAAATGAGGAGAATAAGGAGGATATTGAAAAAGGAATAATCATCAAGGTCAAGAAAAGTAAAAAATTAGTGGTGTACTGGAATCCACATGAGAAAAGCATTTTAAGAAGTAAAGAATTATCAAGGAAAATGGGGATTGAGAACTAGTCATTGAATTTAACAACATGGAGGTCATTGATGTCTTTGAAAAGGTATATCAGTGAAATGATAGAGGCAAAGTTTTGATGGGAATAACTTTAAAGGAAAATGAGGATGGAAGCACTGAAGGCAAGAAGTATAGATAATTCTTTCAAAGTTTTGCTATGAAGGGAAGCTGAGAAATGAAACATCGGCTAGAAGAAAAATGGAGATCAATAGAACTTTTTAAGGATGAATGAATGATTATGGAAAGGAAAATAGATGATGTGGGAGAAAAGGTTAGATTTCCTGGAACTATATTCTTGATTATACAAGAGGGACTAAAATGTAATGCACAAAAGGAATGATTGGCTTTAGATGGCAGTACAAACTGTTTATCTCCCATACTGAAAAGAAAACATATTACATGTGTCTAAATGTCGTCATGCCAATTTTTTGAAGCTCTCTTCAGATAGCTATTTTCTCAGTCATGTTTGAAATCTAATCAGCTAAAATAGAGAATGAAGAAGGAGGTGTTAGCAGTTTAAGAAGAAAGGATAAGATATGGAATAATCTAGAGGAATAGGAAAACAAATTATCTAGGGTTTTGCCATTCAGTGTGGCAACCACAAGCCACAAGTATCTATTAAACACTGAAATGTGACTTGTGTGACTAAGGAGAAGAATTTGTAGTTGTATTTAATTTTAATTATTTTGAATTTTAATTAAAAAGTATGTTCATTCTATTCTTTTGAAAACTTTTAAGAATGTTTGGAAAAGTTTGAGTATGTAACTCTATGGCTTCAGTTATAAATTTTATGAAATTTAAATACAGATGAACTATTTTCTATGATGAAAGTTTAGCATCCAAATTGAGAAGTGCTTGAAGTGTCAAATACACTCTAGATTTTATAAGATAAAAAAAGTTTAAAAGTTCATTAACATTTTTATATTGATTACATATTGAAATGAAATTTTTTTTAATTACATTCAGTAAAATATATTGATATTCATTTAAGCTTTTTATTCTATTTTTAATATGTCTTCTATAAAATTTTAAATTATGTATATGGTTTAAATATTTCTATTTAAAAATGTGGGCTAAGAAAAATGAAATTGATATCAGGGCAATCTGAAGACTCACTTGAAGTTAGTGGCCATGAATTTTAAATGAAACCAGTCATCAGGTTTATATGATTTTGTCCAACCATGGTCAATTATATGTATGAATAAGGTGGAAAGTAGGCAGACAGTTGAATTTAAGCAGGGTTGGGCCCTTGGCAAACATGACAAAGCAGAAGAAGGTCAAAGTGCTTTCAAGGGAATTATTAAACTATGAAATTTAAGCTAAATGGTGACATGAGGACATAAAATGGTTAAGAGAAATTAAAAATAGTAAGATCAATGGATTCCTGGACTTGATGGATTTGATGAATTATTAAAGATAAGCTATTGGAGGAATGAGAAAATAAGACATGGTGGTTAGAGGGTGGGCTGCTTGAAATTGAGATTATATAGGTGGTGTAGTTTTGGTAACAACAAGATCTAGAATGTGATCATAGGAGCAAATCACTGATATAAAGTGAAGAAGAAGGAGAATTAAAAGAACTGAGAAGCCACAAATTAAATTACATAGATAAATGAAAGCAACAATAATTAAGAAAGGAATAGTATTGGAGAGAGGGGCTATAATCCAGAAGCAAAAATTTTTAAGAAATGAGAGGAATGATTTGGAGTCTTGATAGATTGCTATAACAAAGAGGATGGCAAATAGAAAGTATGGTGACTTGAGGTTCTATTGGGAAGTTTTGAGGTAAGATGAGGGAAATGTTTATCTCAGCACAGTGACATATGGCATATAAGACTAAAAAAATCAGCCATGACATGAAAGTTATACAGAGGATGATGTATTCTCAAGCAAAATTCCTTTTTAGTTAACAAGAAATGGATGAAACATCAGAGAAGGGACTGAGAATGGGCCATGAGGCAGAGGGTACAGTGGAAAGAAGGCTTTCAGAGCTAAAGACCAGAATGTAGGAGTTAAGGGTTGACCAGGGAGACTGGTGTTTTCTATGGCAAATGACAGAAGAGGATTAAAGGGCCAATGAGATTGGCCCTGTGGTTCTCACAGCAGATTGTGGAGGTAAAACTGTGAATATTAGGGGTATTTGGAGCCTGCCTTCACTCCTGCTATGGAGGTAAATAATCCCAGAAAGTTATTTTAATTGTTCCTTTACAACTTCTGACTTTGAAAGCTTAGCATTTATACCAAGATAAGTACAATCTTCCCTATAATCATGTTTTTGTTCATTTCTCTCAGGACTCTTAATAGTTTTGCTTTATATATTTTAATGTTGGCTATTTCATATACAAAATTTTATAACTATTATTTTTATTCTTTTTGATATGAACAGTATAAACCTTGATCTCACTTTTGTTTTAGTTGACCTAAAATATTTTTATACATTCTTTTATATTTAACCTTAGTGGGTCCTTTTGTTTCAGATATATGTCTTGCAAATAACATTCAGTTAAGTGAGCATGTAGCTTTTACCTCTCTTGTACCACCACTTTTAGCAATTAATCTGTAATCTATTTAATTTCTTTTCTCATATCCGTGGAAATTTGTGATGCAGAGGGCTTAGTCACACAACACTCAGTGAGGTGGTTTCCCTGAAGTACGAGATAATCATGAAACTATGTGTAGTATATACATACTTTATTGGTTCTCCAAAGTACCTAAACCAATAAATAGCTGCTTCTAATATGTGAAATGCATTCTGTGGTACTGGTAGGCATGATAAACAAGGTTGTAGGAAGCTGTTTAAAAGTAACACTAAGTATTTCACACCTGACTAATGTACTATAATATGGCATATGCTTAATGAAAGAATCATTAACTGTAATATAATTAGATGTTTAATTCATTTCTCTAGGCAAACATTTGCTTTTAAATATACCTAAGAGTAAGTAACCTTAGCTATTTCGGTTTTTACCTTCATCTTGTCTTGAATATAAACAGAAGGGATTCTGTGGCATGTTCATAGAGATATCCAACCCCTTCAAAATGCCAAAGCATCTCTCTTTTAGAAATGTTTCCATAGGACACCCTCGAGAAAATCTGTTCTCAAGTAATTTTGAGATCTGTATTTTTCTGTCACTTATTCACCAAGGCACTTGACTTATTAAAAACTCTTGGAAGCCTCAATGTTAAAACACCTGTTTAACCCTTTGTGTCCCATAGTTATTTAACTATACAATCTTTTGCTTGCCTTACGCTGACAATTTATTTTTAGCATAACTTATTTTGGGAATGCTGCTTCATGATGTTATGTTTTAAAATGGTTGGAGGAGTCACTTTGACTTTTTAAAGTTACACTTGATTACAGAGCTTCTAAAATATTTCTTGTATCTTTGATGTCATTTAGAATTTTAATGAAATATTTCTGTCAATTTGACTATCAGCTCTCCCTTCCTCTTTTTCTGCTCAGGTCTGTAAACAACTCAAATGTAAACCCAATGGTGAGACTGGACCAAGAAATTACAGCCAGAGCACATATACTCAGACTTACCTCTATTCTCTGATGTCCTAGGATTCAGTAACATGTCAAGCTCATAATGCACACTCTCTTACACTTTACTGTGCTTTCTCTGAGAGAGTTTCCTCACAAAAACAAATATCTTGCAGGCCAGGCCCACTAGTGTACCATGTACATCCAGCCAAAGCCTATATTTCCTGGGATCTCTCTACATGTGTGTACATGATTGTCTTTCTGGTTAGACCTTTAGTTCATTTTGAAAGGCATCTAAAAATCTATTTAATTTTATGTCTCTACTGTTTGCAATATAAGTATGTGAATATTGTTGATTTAATGAGTCACACAACAAATTGTTGAGTTCCTCAACTTCTGAGTAATTTTAGGTATAGACATTTAACCTAAAATTGCCAAGACATGACTTTAACTATATTGTCATGGTTTGTTTGCATGTCAGTGTCCAAATATTCAACACACTGAAGTTTTAAATAAAAGGAGACATAACTCTTCTCTCATTTCCAGAGTGATGTCTCATTAATTATACTGGCACAGCACTGCTTGGCCTTTCTTCTAAATTGCTGCCAGATTCCTACATATCATCTCTGCCTTGATACAGAATGTTCACTGACAACAGATTCACAGAAAATCTTGTAAAACCTGCTTGATACATGGAATGCTGAAAAAGGCACTACATAAATCTACTACTGAAAAATATTGGCAGTCCACAGAAATAGATGATAATGGGTAATCACCCACAAAAAATTTGGAGTAAGGCACATCCAAGGACTCAGGACACAGTGACACTAGCAACACAGATGAAGCTCTGAACATTCTCATTACACAATGATTATGGACTATTATAGAGAAAAATCAACTTAGAAAACCATCTGAAGATTAGCTGACCAGAAGTCTTATAACTAAGGATATAAAGAAAAGGCTATGTAGATACTGGTAGGAGAGGCAGAAATGCAAAACAGACTGGCCCCACACCCATGTGTAGTGGTTGAGAATTGGAAAGGATATCTCACTATGGAGGTCCCCCTGGAAGAACAAAGAATCCCAGTCTCATACTGGGAACCCCAGCCTGAACAACCAGTGCCTGGAATAGGAATCACCATAACAGATGGCTAAAAAACATTGAGGATTCCAGTAGTATGAGTGAGACAGAGGTGGCAGGAAACCCAGGTGACCTCTTAAAATAGTGGTCCCCAACCTTTAGGCCAGTCTGTTGCCTAATAGAAACCAGGCAGATGAGCAGCTTGGTATTTGCATCTATATTTGCAGCCACTCCCCAGCGCTAGTATTACTATTCAGCTCTATCTCAGATCATCAGGCATTACATTCCCATAAGAGCACCTGTCCCCGGTGCCAAAAATGTTGGGTACCACTGTCTTAAAGGACACACACAGACTCTCCCATTTCCAGGTATTCACTCTGGGCTCCAGCAGAGGGACTGTGGCTTGGGAGGTGTCAGAGACATATAGAGAGAAATAGAGTTGTACGGCTTCAGGGGGAGGGTTGAAGGGACAGCCACCATTGTCTCTGTGTTGAACGCTCCTCCAGTGTGGTTTACTGGCAGGTACCATGTTTACTGTGTTGAGTACTCCTTATACACAGCCAAATCTGAATCTTCATTGACCTGGTGAAATCTCTCTCCACACTGATGACTCCCTGGGATTAAACTCCATCCAACTCACATACTGCCAGAGGAAATTTCAGGGCAGTCAGCCAGCCCAGGCCCTCACTGCAAACTTTCTTGAACAACTCTTAGGGTTCTTCAGGCCCAAGAATGTGGTGGCTAGCCATAGTGTGCTCTGAGAATTATCTGAGTGGCCCCAGGTTCAGCACTGGTGCCAAACCTGAATCTTCCTTAGCTTGGTGACTACCACTCACCCCATCCTGGTGACTCCCTGAGACTCTTCTTCATCTAACCTATATAATGCACAAGACTCTGTCAACAGCTGAGACTAACCAACAGCTGGCAGGCAGAGACAGATCTCATGGTGCCCTGGGCCTTTGCTGAGCTGCCCAGGCCAGGTACAGGTGGCAGCTGGCCTCTGTTAGCAGTATGGCCTTCCCACGCATCTCCAGGTCCAGCATAGGCAGCAATCAACCATGGATCTCACTATAGCTCCTACCAGGTAGCCCCAGGCTGGTCACAGGCAGTGGCTGACCTTGGTCTGAATGGAAGCCCCTTCCAAGAAGCCCCAAAACCAAGCTACCCTCAGGCCAACTTCAGACCACAATAGAATACAACCTGATTAGCCCCACAAGTAGCACAATAGAATACAACCTGATTAGCCCCACAAGTAGCACACTTAAAAGATGGTCTCAGCAGGCACCAGAGTCTACTGGATCAAATCCCATATCATAGGATCAGTCCCCACACAGTAGCTTATAAGATGTTGGCATGGCCAATACTCACAGCCTGAGGGTCAGTCCCATCCACTGAGGTGCTAACAGTAATCAAGGCTCAACTCAAAAGAAGGGCACACACAAGAGACACTCCTGGAGCACCCAGCACAGGTCACCAGGGAAACTGCACCACTAGGCCCCAAAGGATACCTACTAAGGCCTCTCTATCGAGACTAAGCTGTAGCAGCTATACCTAATACATAGAGACAAACACAGACAAGCAGCCAAAGTGAAGAAACAAAAAAAACATGTCCCAAATGAAAGAAGGAGAAAACTCCAGAAAAATAACTAAATGAAATGGAGGCAAGGAACCTACCAGGTACAGAGTTCAAAACATTGGTTATAAGAATGGTAAAGGAACTTAATGAAAACTTCAACAAAGAGCTAGTAAGCATAATAAAGGACATAGAAACCATATTTTAAAAACAGTCAAAAATAAAGAATACATTAGAAGGAATCAATATCAGATTACATGAAGCAGAGGAATAAATTATCAATTTGGAAGGTAAGGTAGCATAAAACACCAAATCAGAACAGCAAAAAAAGAAAAAAGCTCCCAAATGAGCATAGTTTAAGGACCTCTGGGAAAACATCAAGTGTACTAATATTTACATCATAAGAGTACTGGAAGGAGAAGAGAGAAAGCAAGGGATTGAGAACCTATTTGAAGAAATAACGATGGAAAACTTTCCTAACCTGGGAAAAGAAATATAAGTCCAGGAAGCTCAGAATCCTTAACAAGATGAAAGCAAAGAGACCCACACCAGGACACATAATCATTAAAATGCTAAATGTTAAAGACAAAGAGACTCCTACAAACAGCAAGAGAAAATCATCTAGTTATTTTCAAAGGAGCTCCCATAAGACTGTCACTTGATTTCTAATCAGAAACTTTACAAGCCAGAAGGGATTGGCACCAAATAGTCAATGATGAAAAGCAAGATCCTACAACCAAGACTACTGTACCCAGCAAAGCTATCATTTAAAATCACAGGAGAGATAAAGAGCTTTCCAGACAAGAAAAAGCTAAAGAGGTTCACCACTATCAAACAAATATTATAAGAAATGTTAAAGGACTCTTTAAGAAGAAAAAGAAGAAAAAAATTCAAAAATATGAATAATAAAATGGCAATAACTATGTATATATCAACAATCACTTTAAATGTAAATGGATTAAATGCTCCAGTCAAAAGATATAGAGTAGCTGAATGGATAAGAAAACAGGACCCATACATAAGCTGTCTAGCTTCAGATTAAGAGTTACAGACTGAAAGTAAAAAGATGAAAAAGATATTTCATACATATGGAAATGAAAAAAAGCTGGGGTAACAATATTCAAACCAGATACAATAAACTTTAAAACAAAGATTATAATAAGAGACAAAAAAGGACATTATATAATGATAAAGGGATCAAACAACAATAAGATATAACCTTTGTAAACATTTATGTACCCAACAAAGGAGCACCTACACTCCACTGACACCAATGTATAGATCTTCCAGACTGAAAATCAATAAAGAAACAGTAGCCTTAAATGACTCACAAGATGGATTTAATTGACATTTTTAGAGCATTTCACCCCAAAGCAGCAGAAAATACATTCTTCTCAAGTGCACATGGAACATTTTCCAAGATTGATAACATATTAGGCCACAAAAGAGGTCTCAATAAATTTAAGAAGATTGAAATCATATAAAGCATCTTCTCTGACCACAATGGTATAAAACTAGAAACTAATTACAAAAAAAAAAACGAAAAATAAATGCATGGAGGCTAAACAACTTGTTACTAAACAGTAAATGGGTTAACAATGAGATCAAGGAAGAAAACAAAAGATTTTTTGAAATAAATGAAAATAAAAACACAATGACTTCAAATCTATGGGACACAATGTAAGCAGTCCTAAGAGGAAAATTCACAGCAATACAAGACTATCTCAAGAAACAAGAAAAATCTCAAATAAACAATCTAACCTTACACTTAAAGGAACTAGGAAAATAACAGCAAACAAAACCCAAAGTGAGTAGAAGGAAGTGAATAATAAAAATCATAGAATAAACAAAATACTTTCTAAAGAAAAAATATACATAAAAGATCAATAAAACCAAGAGCTGATTCTTTGAAAAGATAAACAAAATTTATAAACTTTTAACTAGACAGACAGAGAGAGAGAGAGAGAGAGAGAGAGAGAGAGAGAGAGAGAGAGAATGGACCACAATAAATAAAATTAGAAATGAAAGAGAAGTAACAACTGACACAATAGAAATAGAAAATTATAAGAAAATACTATGAACAACTATATGCCAAAATTTGGACAATCTGGAACAAATGGATAAATTTCTAAAAACAAACAGTCTTCCAAAATGGAACAAAAAAGGAGAAAATCTGAACAGAGCGATTACTACAAATAAAATCAAATCAGTAATCAAAAATTCCCAACAAACAAAAGTCCTGGATCGATGGCTTCAAAAGTGAATTTCAGCAAATATTCAAAAAAGAATTAATATATTTCTTCTCAAATTATTCTAGAAAATTCAAGAAAAGAGAAGGCTTCCAAATTCATTCTACAATGACACCATTACTTCGATTCCAAAGTCATAAAAAGACATTATTAAAAAAAATTATAGACCAATTTTCCTGACGAACATCCTTAACTAAATATTAGCAACAGGATTCAGCAATACATTAAAAATATCATACACCATGCTCAAAGAAGATTTATTCATGGAATAGAGGATTGGTTCAATATCTAAGAATCAATTAATGTGATATATCACATAAACAATTTCCCTGATGAACATCCTTAACCTAATATTAGCAAACGGAATTCATCAATACATTAAAAATATCATACACCATGCTCAAGGGAGATTTATTCATGGAAAAGAATATTGGTACAATATCTAAGAATCAATTAATGTAATACATCACATAAATGAAGGGTAAAAATAATATCATCATATCAATGGATGCAGAAAAAACATTTGACAAAATCCAGCATCCAATTATGATAAAATCTCTCAGCAAAGTGAAAATAGAGACAACATACATAACATGAGGCCATATATGACAAATCCAAAGCTAACATCATATTCAACAAGAAAAAGCTAAAAGCATTTTCTTTACAATCAGGAACAAAACAAAGATGTCCACTTTTCTCCTTTCCTATTCAACATAGTATTGTAAATCCTAGCCACAGCAATCAGACAAGAAGAATAAGTAAAAGGCATCCACATTGGAAAGTAAGAAGTAAAATGTCATTATCTGCAGTTGACATGATATTATATAGAGAAAACTCTAAAGATACCACCAAAAAAACTATTAGAACTGATAAACAATTTCAATAAGGTAACAGGATACAAAATTAGTATTCAGAAAACAGTTGCATTTTTATACACCAATAACAAACTATCAGAAAATAATTTTTAAATCTAATTTACAATTGTATCAAAAAATAATAAAATATGTAGGAATATAAATTTAATGATAAAAGAGACCTGTGTTTGGAAAATTATAACATTGAAGAATATATAAATAAATGGAAACATATACTGTGCTCACGGATAGAAAGAATTAACAGCATTAAAATGTCTATACTACCCAAAGCAATCTATAGATTCAGTGCAATCCCTACCAAAATACCAATGGCATTTTTCAGAAAACTACAACAAATAATCCAAAAATGTATATGAAATCATAAAAGATTCCAAGTAGCTACAGCAAACTTGAGAAAGAAGAACAAAGTTGGAGGTATTACACTACTTGATATCAAACTATATTACAAAGCTATAGTAACAAAAACAGCATGGAACTGACATAAAAACAAACACACAGATCAATAGAACAGAATAGGCAGCCCAGAAATAAAACAAAGCCTATATGGTCAATTAATTGATGATAAAGGAGGCAAGAATATACAATGGGGTAAAGATAGTCTCTTCAATAAATAGTGCTGAGAAAGCTGGACAAATACATGCAAAAAAATGAAACTAAAGCATCTTATTACACTATATACAAGAATAAATTCAAAATGTATTAAAGACTTAAATGTAAGACCTGAAACCATAAAACTCCAGGAAGAAAACATAGACAGTAAACTCCATAACATTGCTCTTAGTAGTATTTTTTTCTAATCTATCTCCTCAGGCAAAAGAAACAAATTATAAACAAATGGGACTGCATTAAGCTAAAAGATTTTGCACAGCAAAGAAAATCATTAACAAAACGAAAGACAACCTACTTAAAGGGAGAAGGTATTTGCCAATAACATATCTGATAAAGGGTCAATATCCAAAATTTATCAAGAACTCATAAAACTCAACACCAAAAAAAAAAAATTAAAAAAGTGAGCAGAGGACCTGAAAAGCCATTTCTCCAAAGAAAACGTACAGATGGCCAACAGACATATGAAAAGATGCTCAGTGTCTCTAATCAACAGAGAAATAAAGATTAAAATGTAATGAAATATCACCTCACACCTGTCAGAATGGCTGTCATCAATAAATCAATAAACAAGTGTTGACAAGGATGTGGAGAAAAAGGAACCCTAATGTATTGTTGGTGGGACTGTACATTGGTACAGCCACTCTGAAAAACAGTTTGGAGATGCCTCAACAAATTAAAAATAGGACTGCCTTATGACCCAGTAATTCCACTGTTGAATATTTATCTGAAGAAATCCAAAATACTAAATTCAAAAGATATATGCATCTTTATATTCACTGTAGTGCTCTTAAAATAGTCAAAATATGGAAGCAATCTTAGTGCCCTTCAATAGACAATTGGATAGAAAAAGGTGATATATAAGTACAAAGGAATATTACTCAGCCATTAAAAAGAATGAAATATTACCATTTGCAACAACATAAGTGGACCTAGAGGGCATTATGCTAAGTGAAATAAGTCAGAGAGAGAAAGACAAATACCTTATGATCTCACTTATATGAGGAACCTATAAATCAAAATAAATAAACAAAACAGAAATAGACTCATAGATACAGAGAACAAATTGATGGTTGCCAGATGGTAGGGGGGTTGGGGAGCTGGGTGAAAAATGTGAACGGATTAAGAAGTACAAATTTGTAGTTACAAAACAGTCATGGGATATGAAGTATAGCATAGGGAACAGAGTCAATAATATTGTAATAAATGTGTACAGTGCCAGGTGGTTACTAGAGTAACCGAGGGGATCACTTCATAAATTATATAAATTATAAATGTCTAACCACTATGCTGTTCACCTGAAACTAATACAAATAATATTGAAATTCAACTCTACCTGAAAAATAAAAATAATTTTTAAGAAATGAAAGAAGACATAAAATTAGAAGTACTTTATACAAAAGTGAAGTAAAAAGCCTGTGTATTTTTATTTTTATAATGAAAATCTATTAAGCATTTTTTATAACTGCTCTACCATATGTATGCATAGGAAAATATATAGAATTGTCATCAAAATAGGTAAGGACAAAAATATGAAGACATTAGGTTCATGGATCAATAACAAAAAAGCAGATAGCCAAATAGAAAATATGGGGTGGGGGGAGCAATTCACCAATTCACCAAAGATGAAATACAAGTGACAATAAACATGAAAATCTGCTCAAGCTCACTAGTAATCAGAAAAATGCAAACTAAAACAACATGATTGTATTTTCAACCATTAAACTGGCAGAAATTAAAAAGATTTATACTATCCAAAGCTGACAGTGATAAATGGAAATATGCACTTTCCTACACTGTTGGTGGGAGTATAAATTGATAAGCCTGTTTTGAAGAGCATTTGGCAGTATCTCAAAATTCTAAGTTGAAATTTTAGCCAATTAGGACTTTATTCTACAGAAACACTTTCACATGAGAGCATAGACTAATTGCAAGGTATTGATAACAGCACTGATTATGAAAGAAAAAAAGTTGAACAGAAATATTCTCCAATATAAGAATTTTAAACTAATAATTATGCATTCACAGTATGAAATACTATACAGGCATTATTTGAATAATGTATAATGAAGAATAACAAGGCAGACTTTTATGAATAGACTTGGAAAGATCTCCAAACGTTTTGTTAAATGAAAAACTTAAAATCATATTGGAAATTAAAAATTTGAGCATAGTACTATTTGTATAAGTTTGTATATGTTACTGAATGATTGAATTTGTGACTTGCAACTGCCCTTTAAGTTGCTCAAATACCTGGTACACTAATCTGTTTTGAATGAAATGCTATATCACAAATGAAGTAGAAAAATATGCTGAAACAGACTTAATATGATACTCACCTAACTCAATAGTTACTACCAATTGGAAGAGAGATGAAGAGGAGCTAACACATTTTATATTATCTAGTTCTGTATAACTTGCATCCTTTGTAACAAAAATGTATTACACATGTAATTTAAAAAATACATTTGACCTCTAGTAACCATAAGGTTTGTTAGAGCCATCATGTAAAGTCTGCTTAATATTTACATGCCAAATAGTTGAAAGTCATAATAACTGATTACAGATATGTGAGTAGCATTACACACTGATTTAGGGGCAAAAAGTAGCCAGGTTGTTCCATAAAAATGATCAGCCCATCTAATGCAACAATTTTAATTAATTAAGTCTATTCCTTTCCTTCTTACATAGACTACTTCTCAGATCACCTGGTAGGCTATGAGGCAGTAGCCAACCCTTATACACACTCTGATCTACAGAGGAAAGTGAATGATGTGATAAAACTCATCATGACTTTAAACATGTCAAAGGAATGGAGATAATGGTGAAATGTCTCAACTCTGATCCCTCAATCGTTTATTTTTCAGGGTACCATTGAGAGCTGAAAATAAAATTATTCGAGGACAGTAAATAATCTCTAAGGATTAATAAAGATATCTAGAAGTATTAGTATTTACAACTCACCTGAAGCTCGCTCTTATTTTTATTGACCCTTCTATGTATTGACATAAATAACAAACAATATCTATCTATACTGCCATACAATTTTACAATGCTGAGCAAGTAACATCTCAATTTCCACTGTAGATTATGACTCCTCACTTCTCATCTTAAAAATCCTTTTGCAGAAATAATGATCTCCCCATTAAATTGTGACTGAATCATTTGTGCTCAATAGAGGGTACATTTAGTTCAAGCAATACATTTTCTGGTAGTGTGAACACTAACACAGAAGCTCGCTGTGCACAGCACACATGTCACATGGCTATTTTTCCAGTGAAGGACACTGAAAAACTATTTAAGAGCTCATTTTCCTCTTGAGCTGTCATCTGTATACTCTCTGGATAGCTTTTCTGTCACTACTCAATTGTTCAAAACAAAATGTATTTTCCCATTTTGGACTGTAAGAATTTATAAACACAGACATGACCCACCTAGTTACAACTGAATGTAACAAACGTCAGCAACTGGCTGTACATGACTACATCTTAATAACAACAAAAATCTTCCCTTCCATTCTGAGTGCATTTTTATAGGATTTATAGAAACTTTTATAGAGCTTTTCCAGATATCATTCATTGGATGTATCTGCATTTTTGAGTCAGAAACTTTCAGAAATATCTGTTTCCCCTTTAAGAAAAAGAGAAGTCTTAGAATACTTTCCAGTTATAACTTTTAGTTGAGCTAACTTCTCCTAATGTCATATCACTCAGCCTTTTGACACCATGCCCTTGTGAATATGTACAATTTTAATTGCAGTAAATTGATATTTAATTCCTGGCCATTGTATAAAAAAGAGGCCTTTGTAGTTGTCTGCCTTATATTCCTACACTTTCTCCAAAAATATGCAGCAACAGTCGTTCAACAAAGATGGTTCCTGGTAATAACTGTTAATTGGGAAAAATTATATAAAATAAACAGCATAATAACCCCCAATACATTAGTGCAGATGTGATAACTATAAAAAGGATAATCAAATCACCCTCAGAGGTATTCACTTGCTTTCATATTTGGATCAGAATTAAAGTAATGAAAAGAAATAACAGTTTTATAAAGAGGAGAGTAGCAGGCAAAAATAGCTTGTCACAGTTTAATTTTAAGTTGTCTAGCTTATTAAAAATTGTCTTTTCTAAATTCCCTAAAGTGTTGTCAGTCCAGAGGCAGAGTAGCTCCAGGGTTGATTAATTCAGCTGCTAACAGCCCCACAAAAGGCCTTATGTACTTTTTTCCACGTTCTGCCTGTCTCTGTTCAGCTTAGGTTTCTCTCTGGTTGCACTATAACTGTTGCAGTTCTAGTTATCCCATCCAAACTCATTTTCAGAGGAAGAATAGAAATTTTTTCCTAAGCATTCCCAAAAACCCCTCAACTGACTTCCTCACACATCAAATTGGCTAATGCTCATTCCTCAATCAATCACAGGCCAAGAACATAGAATTACCAGCAGTGGTTTTCTGAACATGATTGTGGGGACTATCCAACACAATCCAAGTTCTGCTCAGAAAGACAAAATAGTTTGGTGAATGTTTATTGGGTAGACATTAAATTAAACAGTATCTGCTACTCTAGATTTACTGACTGTTATGTACATGTCTACCTCTCCATGAAAATATATGTTCACTGAGAATGGTTGCCAGTTTATATGCACATTTGCATCTTCAGTGCATGTTACATATTCAGTAAATACTTTTCAATTAATGAATGGATGAATTAATTAATATAAGGACAAATGCTTCATCCACAAGAATAGAAAGAAGTTTATTGTGAAGGTAACAAAGCTTCACTTTTAGAGGTTCTTTGTAAGAACCTAAAAAGGACTGTAGAAATGTGTTCTTATGATAATCCATTATTATAAAATTTTCAACAGTAAGGTACGTTAACTGTGATTGGTTAAAACTGTTGACTCCACTCCGACTGACTTATCTGCCATGGTGTTTCAGGAACCATGAGCATTTTGGGAATCCAGTTATCAGAAAGTTGAGTTGGGGATATATTTATTTTTATTTCAGTGGGATATATACATGTGTTTCTTAGTCATTTCCATGTATAGTGATTTTATTGCTAGCCACCTGGTTTCCATAAATAGTCCTTCACTCACCATACTGAATTACCACAGTGATACAAAAGTGAACGGGCTAGAGACATTGCCATGACTGAACATGTTATGCAGTATGCATCCCTGAAAGAATAGTAGTAGCAAAAGAGAAACAAGAATTGAAGGGGAAGGAGCCACAATTTAGTCTGTTCAAACTTCTTTTCAGTCTTCAGATATGTAAAATTGTATGTAGAAAATGTGGTTCTTATCAAGATCCAATCAAAATAGAAGATCTCTCCTGTCAAAAATATATTTGATAATGCAGTATATATAATTTTTAAAGCACCATTTATTTTTCCACTTTTAATGGGTATTGCACAAAATAAAATTTATCAGAATTCTTATGTTCATAGGACAATCTGTAGCAGTATTACAAACAGCAGGTGTGCCTATAACAGCTACTATATTGAAGAAACTTGATAGCTTTCACTATATTTAGCAACCATCATAAAAATTTATATGACATCACTCATAAAAAATTATGAATCTAAAATAATTTTTCTAAGCTAATATTAATAAAACAGAATTTGACCAACCTTGCTAGAGCAAATACTAACTACCCTTTGTATTTATTTAACAAATTATAAAACTTGTCAAATGAAGAAGTGAGCAGTTATGCAACCAAAAATATAGCCCATGGATATGTAGTTCCGATGCAGCAATAGCCTACAATAATAACAGCTAATTTCTATTGAATGCTTTCTAAGGATATTGCCTGGGTTTACTTCTTTAAATGTATTTACAACAACTCAATTAAGAAGTTAACATATCAGCAGAACAGGCTACATAATACAGCAGTAGCATATAAAACTGCCCCCCACAATCTCAGTGGTTTAATAAAATAAAGGTTATTTCTTGCTCACTGTTTATATCCTATAGCTAGAAATTGTGCTCTGCATGGTTGTCACTTAGAGACTAATTATGACAGAGCCTCCTCCATTTGGAATATCTCTAGTCACTATAACAAGGAAAAATGGAATGTCAAAAAGCACACTGATTCAAAAAAGTTTTGACTAGAAGTGATATCCATCATTTCTACTTACATTTTTTTGACCAAAGCAAATCACAGGGCCATGCCTAACTTCAAAGAAATGAATAAAAGCAATCTCTCCATTTACTTAGAAGAACAGATATTTGTAAAAAGCCAGTGATTATTACAGGTACTGTTATCACTAGATGACATATAGGAAAACGGAAGCATGCACAAAATTAAGAAACTAGCCAAAGATTTCACAAATAATAAAATGCAAGGCTAAGCTTCAAATCAATGCTCCAGGGTCCACAAGCTTAACTACTATGCTTCTACCTCCTTTGATGTAAATTCTTTAGTAAATTCCTAAACCCTAGAATAGCAAATGGAATTACCTCAAGCATTGTATTCTAGTTGAGAAATTATGACTACGCAAGCAATATCCACACATTTTCTAGTTTAATGAGCAATATAGCTTAAGCTCTCATTCTATTCATTCAATAAATATTTTTAAAACACATTTAGAAGGTATAAATGAGTATAACTATTTACTTATGTTGTGTCATCACATCAGTTTTGTGGAGAAAGATAAGAGGAAGAAACTCCCCTTACACTGACTAGAGGAAGGAATTATCTGGAGATTAAAGAGCCAACTATTGGACATCTAACAACTATAATTGCTCATTGCCAATGTCAATAGCCTGTTTTTCTTTCCTTCTTTCCTTCTTTCCTTCCTTCCTTCCTTCCTTTCTTCCTTCCTTCCTTCCTTGCTTCCTTCTTTCCTTCCTTTCTCCTTCTCTCTCTCCCTTCCTCTCTCCCTCTCTTTCTCCTGTCCTTTCTTCTCTCCTTCTTCCTTCTTCCTTCTTCCTTCACCATCTTCTCTTGGTGGAAATATATTTATTGCATTACTGGTAAATGGCAGGTATTAGGAACCGGAGAGATAAACAGGTATAAGATCTATCCTCTGTCCCCAAGGAACTCACAATCACATCCACAAATGAGATACACAAACACAATGTAAGATTCAATGAGATACACTGAAAGTCTTGTGAAATTCAAAGACTACACATATGCCTGATTTTAAATCGGCAGAATGAGGCTATAATTTGCTAGAATATGTTTATTACAGCTCTCAACCTGTGAATTTATTAGCATCTTCTCCAGTGCATAAGACCTTTGGTTTCATTCATTGATGTGTTTACAGCTAACATGTACTATGTTTCCTGGCTTTTGTGCCCACATTTGTTTATGCTGACACATGGTGCTATAGTTTCATGCCTAGATAAGATTTCAAGTGTTTTTGCTGAAATCACTCAGAATTATAGTAAAAGAGAGCATTTATAACCATCAGGGAACACTGGATCTTGGATTCTGTGTTCTTTGACATTCATAAGTAAATATCTTACTATCTTCACTGGTTTTAGGGTATATATTGTTTACCTGTGACACAGCAAAAACTATCTCCCATATTTTGTGGAAAAAAATTTGTGTCTGACTCTCAGGATTCTGCGAGTTGTTTACAGCAATCTGGCAGATAGTCTTACTCGTACCTCACCTACAATGATTTGTGTATCAGGCTTTTTGTCTCTTATGGTGCATGAAGAGGACAAATAAAACTCCTTTCCCCTGCAATATCTCTCCTGTTCATAAAAGTTACTTTTCCAAACTTTAATTGCTGCCATGAAATCTCACCTTTATTCTTAGTGTCAGAGGTCTTATTTTACTTTATTTTCCAATTAAATATTTTTCAAGTGCTTTATGTATTTTAGTCTGCCATAGATCCTTCATTATAAAAAGCAAAGATAACATTTGTGCTATGTTACAACTGGCTAGTGTCCTATCTCAATCTGCATCTTCAGTTTCCTGTATATAAGTACAGGTGATGTATGTTTGTTGAAGTATTGTTGAACTCAGGGACTATAATGGTGTGTTCAAAATGCTAGCATTTTGCAAATTCAACTGTCAGAGATTATAATATAATGAAATATAATGAAATATAATAAGCATATTCCCTATTTTATGCTTTCAATTTGGGTCAGAGATAATATGTGTTTCTACCATATTGGAATTGAAATTGATGTAAAACCACCTGGTTATATAATTCTTTTCCAAATGAGATCATCACCTTCTTTAAAGTAACATATACTTCTACCTACTTCTTTTCTAAATTAGATTATAACATTCTTAAAAACTAATGAGCTGTGGCCCACTCTTAACTATGAGAAATAATTATTTCATTAAAAGATTATATAGCTCATTTTATCCATAATAGAGCCGTACCTTCTATCTTAAATGAAAATTTTCAAATATTTTCTATATATTTAAATTTTTAATTGTTCACTGAGTAAACCAAAATATAAATTATGCCAATGTTTTAAATGCTCAATATAGCTTTACCTTTATTTTCTTAAGGTTCTCCTTCACTGTGAACCTTGACATGCCTTATAATTGCTATAATGTTTCATAACTTGGAATAATCAAAAGATTTAAAAATATTTGGTTTAGTTTTATACACATTAAACTTATAATAACAGATACTATGTGAAGTAAAAGCATTTTGCCAAATAGTACCATCTGCAGATAATGGGGACTTATGAAACCAAATGATAAGTTCACAGAATAGAAAGTAAACTTTAATGTTTGTATTAGAGATTGACCAAATGTCTTTTGCAAACATCTGTGATGTTTGGTGATTCATAAGTCCTAGAAAATATAGTACAGCCAACAGTTTGTCCTTCCAGTGTCATAGTAAGATGTAATATTCAATCCCATTAAATCAATGATGGGCAGAAAAAAATATATTTTATTTTGCTAGATATACAAAAACTTGTTTTCTTGTGGAAGCTAGTTTTTGTGTGTTTGTTTGCTTTTGTTTTTGTTTTTTGCATGCCAGCTTTGAAAGATTTGGTCTCCGAGGGAGGTTAGCAGAGTTTCCATTGCTACAACTCCAGGCAAAGATGCAGCCTCCTTGGCTCCTCCTTCCTGGCAGCTCACCTTGGGCTGCAACTGAGCAACTGAAAAGTTAGAGAATTTACACTATAAAATTTGGAATCCACTGTCAGCACCTTTTCTATTGCATGACTTTTCACTATAGCGAAGTTTGTTAAAGCAGATTATTTTGATATGTCTTTCCCCTTCTTCTTCGTAATAGTTACGCAAAGTTTTCCTGGCTGGCTATAATTAACTCCCTTATTTCTTAGATTAAGTCTTTTTCAAGAATAGATCATTAAGAAGTACTTCTGATATATGTAGTAAACTCTTTGCAATAATCTGTATTTGATCAGAATTTTTAAACATGTTCGAAGGGCATTTCAAAAATAGGGTTTTTGAAAAGACTCATGTCTTTTCATGGTAGAGTTGTCCAGAAATGTCATAAATCTCAAAAAGGCTATTCTTTTCCTAAACCAATTGACCCTTCTGGGTTGAATCCTTAGCAAGTTCAAGCATTCTACTGGACCTCACTGCCATTTTTTGAATAATTTATGTGATTTACGGTGCCTTGTAAAAAGCACTGGAACATCTCTGTGTGTGACTTGTTTGCTTTTGATTTACACTGACATCTTTCCATAGCAGTGGAAAGTTGCTGAAAAACTTTTCTGAAACATTATGCTTTTCCATTCCTACTCAAATGACTGTGGCTCAGTTACCAGTGACTTCAATTTTCTGCCCTGTTATTTTTCATACTAAAAAATACATGTGGGCAGTCTCTTCACAAAGTCTCACATTAAACAGCATTACCCAATAGATCATTATCCTGTGTGCACTCTGCCCTTACCAATGGTTACCTGACCTATAGAAATAAGTCATCTATTGAGCTATTAAAAGCTGCAATATTATTAGCATTTCTTAAGAGCCACTGAATGTTTACATTTCAGCTATGATGTTGACTCAGAGAGTGACATGTGTGGTTGGTAAGTGGTCCATGTCAAGGCTTTATGATGGCCTGATAATAATAATAAAGAAGATAAATGAGGAAAATACTGTTTGGCTCAGTGAAACACACATTTATAAAGAAGACTGAGCACAAATTAAATGTTCTGCCCTACATAGAAAACAAGGAGATGCAGAGAACCCACCAGTGTGGGTTCCTTATCATTTAGATTAGTCATCCATGGAAAATGCTGAAGAGCATCAACCAAACAGGGAGAAGCATATAAATTGTTAGCAGAGAAATTCAGAGCACTAGTATATGTTTAAATGAAACCATTTCTTAATAGAAACCTGAAATGAATAAAACAAATCATGTCTAGTTTTCTTCTGAGGATTGACTGTTTCTACTATTGGGAGAATACAATTAGGATGATTTCATGGACACAATTATCAACAAAAGTGATTGCATCTGTATTTGATCAGAATTTTTAAACATGTTTGAAGGGCATTTCAAAAATAGGGTTTTTCTGACTCAAGTGTTTTCATGGTAGAGTGTCCAGAAATGTCATAAATCTCAAAAAGGCTATTCTTGTCCTAAACCAATTGACCCTTCTGTGTTGAATCCTTAGCAAGTTCAAGCATTCTACTGGACTTTGTATGTTTTCCTATTGAATAAAGATTTTGTACAGAAGAAGAAATAATGTTGATAAGATTGTGTATGCTGATTTAAGACCATTGTTTCTGGAATCTGTGTTCAAAGTAAATGTTTTGGCAAATTGAAAAGGCAAGATAAAATATTATTTGCAAAATGTCTATCAAATTGCCTAGTATGTACTCACTCAGTAAGTGTTCGCTGTCATCATCATCATCTTCTTCAGTATCATAATTATTATTTTCTTCTAGTGGATGGTTAGAGTTGTATTCAGTCAAGTAGACATTGATTTGCATGAAGGTCTTCTTCAAAAGCAACATAAATAAAGAACTCTTTTGTACACAGCATACTATCCCCATATTTGTATTCTGTTTTAGCTATTTAGTTCTCAAGTGCTCCACAATTTATTTTATATCAAGCACTGGAATAGTTATCAAAAAAACTAGTTTTTATTCCTACGCTACCTCTCACTATTGTGTGACCAAGAGTAAGTCTTATTCTCTCTAGGCCACAGTTATAATAGATAGTGTCTATGAGTCCTTTTCATAATTAATACTCTATGAGGTAGCTCAAGGGGCAGAATTTCAGGAAAAGTATTATACAATATATTGCATTCACTTTTAATCTGTCCTTGGAAATCACCTCACTTCTGCCCCCAAGCAAGCTCGACATCTTATTTAAGAGTGTCATATCCTTGAATAATACTGCAGGCTGCAGAAACTTCTATTGTATAGTATCGGTGCTTTGTATATTAAATAGTTACTAGAGATAAAAACCTGCCTTTACCTACTTAGAACGAAAAATGGAACTTTTAGAAACTAGTCCATATCGGAGAGATAGATACCTGTTGTCCTCAAACTATATTTTACTGTTTGTAGTGTCTTTGATCTTCCTGGGAATTCAATAGCAAATGAAGTCAAACTTTTTCAACTGCTTATCCCTGGGCACTACCATCTGATATGAATAGTATTCCATCAAAATGTGTGTTTTTTTTTCCTAAGAAAGTCTTGCTATAATACATTATCAGAGTGGCAGCCAGTATATTATACATTGCAATAAAACATCCCCAGAGCAAAGGTACATGTGATGATAAATTATGCTAATATGTTATTGTCATCATGTTATCAGCACTCTGAGAGTGATTTAGTGAGATACATCATCAGTGAGAGATTATCTGATTTCCTATTACTCAAAGAATGACACCATCATGGAAACCCATAAGCAGATTCAGTTGATTAATAAGGCTGGTGATATTCTACTGCCAGAACTCATGTATAGTGGTATATTAAAATGTCCTTTAAAACTGAAAACAAGTAAAAGAAAGATGAGTCCATGAGGTGAGGTTGTAAAAGTACTGTCAATTTAATACTATTACTATAGACAGAGTGCATAGTTAATATAAACCAAAAGTCATCCTTAGTCTGTTATTCAAACATTTGACAGAGGTTTAGTTCTACTTAATTATCTTTTAGAAACTTGAGAACTTATAAGAAGCTGTCTGCTGTAGGATACTGGTTATTATATATATCTACAGTCTACAGGTAATACTTTGTAATGATATACGCATTATGCCCCAAGTCACTGAACAAACCAGACACATCACAAACTGTAGTTGAGTAACAACTAATATATTCAGGATATAAACTGATCGCTTATATTACAGCATCTTCTTTTGCACAGAACCTTGCTCACATTAGGCACTCAAAAGATACTTGCTAAATTGAATTAAGGATTTTCTTATAACCTTTTATATTCAGACCCACAAAATAATGTCTGACACCAAACTGTTAGTTTAAAAGAGCCAGTCACTGTAGATTGCAAATAAAAAAAAAACTTCATTGTTGCTGGCACTGCTTGTTCTATCATGATCTCGAAAGCTGGTAGTTCTTCCTCACAACTTTTATGCTAAGGTATCTGAACCATTTGTGGTCAGAGGGAGTATGGGAAGAATAGGTAACTTGATTGGTGCTCTGTTGATTTGGCATTGATGGTCTGAGCTTGCTAGGTATTAAAACTGACTTTTTGACTCATTATATTTTCGTATGTTCTTTGGGGAGTCCCACCCAAATATTACACATCTCTGTCCTAAAGATATACTGATAATGTGTGCCTTTTAGAGCTTCTGATCATTTTGTTACTCTACTTTCAGCTGTTCAACTCTCTTCTGGCATCTTATACTTTTGAACAAAGTCTTTTTGGAGAAAACCTAAGTGGCACGTATCTGATCCACAGGGACTATACACCTCTGCCTGTTGTCAGAGAAAGCACAACTGAATATTAACGTAATAATAAATACAATGACTAACTTTCACCAAGTGCATGCTATGGTCCAGGCATTGTTACATGTATTAATTTATTAAACTTTCCCAAGAAGAAAAGAGTGGTATTATTATCCTCCTTTTAAGATGAAAAAACTGAAACATAGAGAGATTGACTTACCCAGTATCACAGTATCCAGAGTTGAGAGAGAGCCAAGACTCAAGCCTTGTTGGTCATAGTTTACTGTGCATGCTTTTACTATGACACTAAATTGAAGGTTTAGTATTAGTACTAAATACTAAAACACTCGGTTTTAGAACTACATACTCACGTTCTCTCCTTAGAACAGGGACCAACCAACCAACGTCACACCTTCAAGCTATTCCAGGCCTGGATTCAAAACAAGTGCCTTTCTTCCCCACAACTCCAATGGCAATTAAAAATTCTCTCAGTGTTCCTATCAGGATCCCTCACTAGATGTGACATAAAGGGTGCCGCAACTACATATTTCAAAAACAGTTATTTCTACCTCAAACTCTTCTACCTAGTAACCTGAGTACTGAGCAACTTGTTACAAAACCAGTGTTTTTGTTTCTTTGTTTTTAAATTTCCCTTTCAGGTCTTGGAATAATGTAGGACAGGTTTGTAATCTAGGATATTTACTACGTATTATTTTTTTCTCCTTGGCCTTTTTGGGCCTCTGCTAAAATTGAGACAGGAAGAACCCTACTTTAAAATCCTTTTACAAAAATAAAGGCTATTTTCTGTAATCTAAAAGATAAGGCTATGAGATTGTATGGCTTCTAGGAATAAGTGGGTAAGTCACATCAGTAGTAAAAAAACATTAGAAGATGAATGTGTTTCAGACCTCAAGAAATGTTTCAGGGTCATGAGAGGAGTTTTTGCTTCAGCTGATTTATGTGTGTAATTTTAACAGGGCAGCCCATTCTAGGGTGCTTCTAGGGATCTACTGGTTAGATCATGATGAAGTTGGTATCAACCTGTCAGTGTGCAATTTAGCTTGGAGGTGTGTTATCAATTTCCAGAATATCTAGCATATTCGACTGAACCAACAGGACATTGGCACTCTACGTCTCAGAAATCATTGTCATTCTATCCCACACTCTCTTTGTCCAAAAAGGGTGGTGGCTGTTTTTAATTAGAAACAAACTGCATACAGGCCTTGTATCTTTTCTATCTTTATGTCCACAGATCCTAGCCTAGTATCTGGCAATAAATGCTTCATGATGGGTAAATAAGTCTGTGAGGAATTATTATCTTCCATTTACAGATGAGCAGAGTGAGTGAGGCTCAAAAATTTTCAGTGACCCAGTTTTACGCAGCCAGTAAGGAAAATGCTATGGTTGGTTGTGAGAACAGGATCAAATTTTTGGAATTCTGACATATGTGGAGTCCAACAATGAAGCATTAGTCACTATAGAGGAGAACACCCAGGTGTCTATAGACAGTAGATTTCAGAAGCATATACTTCAGAGCGTTCCATTGAAGAACTAGTTAACTACCCCCTCATTCCCTGCGTACACTTACAATTAACATCAAATACCATAATGCTGTCCTTCATGGTGGTGATAAAGAAAATACAACAAGTATATCATCATTGCCCCTCTTGGTAGAGATAAAGAATACATAACAGGTATAGCACATTGTTTCCCTTTTTGAAATGACAGAAACTGTTATTATTAGTATATTCTATACAGTGTTTTGAAGAGACTAAATCTGAAAAGAAATAATACTAATAATTACTCTTACATGAGTGAAAGCACAATTGCAAGCATTTTTAGATACATTAATCCACAAAATGGCCCTATAAGATACTACCATTATCTTCATTTCATAGATGAAAAAAATGAGGTATGAAGAAGTAAGGAAATTTGCCATAAGACACAAAGCCTATAGTAGCAGAGGCAGGATTCAAATCTAAGTGGTGTGACCTGAGAGCCTGAGATCTAAACATCTATATTTTACCGCCTAGTGTAATAAACAAATATAAGACACACAAAATGGAATCTAAAATGCAACTCCCAAGTCCAACAAAGAAGTTAAAGCTTAACTCAGCAAGCACACAAAGCTTGGAAGTATAAATTGTATCTCATAGCAACACGAAGAAATGTCTAGAAAACATATGAAAATTAATTCCTTTTTGCTGTTCTTTTTCTTATGCCACAATTTTTTATAACATGTTCAGATAAACATTTAACTAAATATATTTTGTCTGAACTTGGATATAACTAGAGTAAATACTCTGAATTTTCAAGGGATGGCAGAAATGTTGGTTATATGGCAATTGTCTTTGCCCACGTTCCCTAGAAAACAGATATTCAGAAAATAATTTAAAATGAAAAGGCTTCATATGGGACATACAGAACTAGGGCAGCAAGAAATAAGGGGAAATGAAAGTGGGGCAAGGAAGAACATGAGGCAATGCCATGATGTATTATTAGTGCGCTTGCTATGTCTTCACATAGACATTCTTCTTCCCATAAGTGAAGGATTCCTTCCTGTTTCCTGTTTCTCACTGGCCAGTGTTCACCTATTGTTAGTTAACTCCCCAATGATTCCAAGTTGAATGAACTGGCACCTGTAGCGACCACATGAGATGTCAGATTTCACATTCTTCGGTGCAGTGTATCATTCAAGATTAGAAGAGTGAAAGTCGCAAATCCTGATCGTACAGCTAATGGACCTGAATGAATGAAGGGGACTTGGCATTCCCTAGTATTTGTGTAACTTTTAGAAAATAAACTTCAGCTTAACTGTACAGAATATCAAATGTCAAGACTACTAAGAAAGAACTATCTCCTTTAAGGTATGACAACATCTAGGGTGTGGGGTATCAAAAACTAAACTCTGCACACAGAATAAAACAAAGTAGAAAGATGTATCATTACAAGGCTTTCATCCAACAAGCTGGGAAACTCAAGGTGATGGGAGCAATGAGTTCCGAGTTGCTCACAGACTAAGGGATTTTTGTGGGATAAATACAGAAGTTTTTTTTTTTTTTTCAACCGATTAATTGTCTACTGGTCTTCATTTTTATTTAGATTAAGGTAGTTGAGTCAGGTGAACAAGGAAGTTCAGAGATAGCATGAATAGATTTGATACTTAGGGATTGTCTGCTGCCCTCTGCTGATTTCTAAGAAGAGCTGTGAATTCCTGTAGAGTTAGATTAAGTTTCCTTTATGCACCTGCATTGATCATCTCCGTTTTGCCCTTGACATGATTCCATTTTAGTTTGGTTCTACAGGGGTATAGTGGAAAATGAAAATACACACATAGACTCACAGTGCACATATATAATATATGTATACATATATGTATATTATATATAGACTTTCCTTTAATATCACAAAATATTCAGTTCTGCATACTATAATCCAAGTATACCAATAGATTTTTAGAAATATAATTCTGAAAAGATACGGGTTTTCAGAGACAGCATTTAACTGGTGGTAGACCAGGGCAGGCCAGCCCTGACACAGAAGGGAAAAGAATAGAAAAGGAATTTCAAAGGAGTAGAATGTTAGGAAACCTCACACAGATTACATCACAGGCCAAAGGCTGAGGGGCAGGTGGCTTGTGTCAGAAGGTAAAGAAAAGACTTTCTCTGCTGGTGGGTGGAACATGGTCTTTAGAGCATCTGGCAGCAGTTAGTGAGTGGTAGTCCAGGAAGGCAAACAATCTGTGCTAAATGTACTTCATATATTTTAGGAACAAGAATTCTAGTATCACTTTATTCCGATGAGATCTGTGTACTAGATAAGAGATAGGACAAATATACAGGTATGAGAAAAACCAAGCATGTGCTAATGGACAAGGAGGACAGCTACAAGTTGATTCAATGTTGAGTCTTATAGCTTTAGGGACTTCCTGTCCTGAGGTTACAGTGGTCCCAGAGCCTAAAAAAGAGCTTAATATGCCAATTATGGCTGAGTATTTTTTCTTGAGGAAATTAGAGGGCTATGGGGATAGGGAGTCAGATTAAAGAGCCAAACAAGCCATTTAATTTCTGACTTTCCTGAGTTAGAGTACATTAACAGTAACTATACTCTTTCAACAAAAATTTATTAAGCACTTACTTATCTAATATTTAATACATATTTTATACTAACAAAAAATATTAAAATTCTATAATTTATTGTATATTTCTACTTCAACACTTTAACATTTTTCTCACAATCATGGGTAGCACCTTATATATACCTACCTTCTTGACTATCACACAATATAATTTATATTTATTTGGCAGTCACATGCACCTGTACTCTCTTCCTTTTTGCTTTCTATCCCCCATCAAGTATAATGCAATCGAGTCCTTAAATCACAGGTGACAGAAAAAATGTGTAGAGATGCCTAGCCATTTCACCAAACTTATAAGTCGAGTACCAAGTTGAAAATAATATCAGATATCTGCATCTCTAATTCAGTGATCTCAAAGGCAGCCATCCTTTCCTGACAACTGGCAAGAGTGTCCTGCTCTGACAGTCTGACCCTCACACTCCAATCAAATATAAAAATGGATTTGAATCTTTTTACCCAGGTGTACTATCAAGGCTAGTATAACCTGACTGTCACATAAAGCTCTTTAAATCAGCCTGCCAAGAAAATATGATTGTAATACAGATATTAGCATTCAGAAATATTCACTCCCTTTCACTTACACAGATTTTGAGAGTCAAAGCTATGCATTTTTATCAGATATTTTATTATCTTTCAACCTTTGTAAAGATCAGTGTATTAGAATAGAGGAAGAACTTTTTCTCCTTCAATGCTAAAGTGATTTGGTACAAGGGAACTGCTAATGAGGATTTTTATTACTTACTGAAAGTTCTTATTTTAAAAAGTTTTATTTAAAAAATGAATGCAATATTTAAATTCCATAATACTTTGAAAAACTAAGCATCTGGTCAAAATAGTTGAGTATTTAGAAAAGGAATGAAAATGTAGTTTTGATTGTTCTTTGAAACTTGAGGCTTTGAAGAGGAGGTGCAGCAAATTCCAGTGAAATTTATAGCATAAGAGCCCTGATTTCTAAATCTAAGCAAAAAGAGACTTTTAGAAGTAAATTTTTTCATTTACTTTAAATGTAATATAGTTCTTATCATAATGCCTAATGATGATGAATTTTTAGCATTTTTGTCATATTATAGATACAGGAAGCTAAATACTATTTCCCTTATCACTGTTATTCCAATATTTATACTTTTAGGAGGTGGCATTCAAGTCATTCTGGTTTCAATTCCTGTAGGTTGATTGAATCACGTTTATTTTACAGGTTAGATGGCAACATCATTTAACAGAGTGAACTACTAAAATATCTAAGCCTTTCTCTTCAAACAAAAATCCTAAGAAACCCACGTTTAATACAGTTGGGCTATTGTGCCCATTTTATCATCAATAATATAAACACTAAATGAAAAATGTCTCTTTTTCCTTAAATTATAAAAGTTAATCTTTTCTTTTTTAAGAGGTACTTGGGAAAGGTTGGGAGGGATTATTTTAGTGCTTGTGAAAGTGAAAGATTGGCAGCACTGGCTGAAGTCAGGCAAAAAGCACTCAGCCCTGGGGTAGCGTTACTGACAGTCATGCTAAAGCACTACAACACTGTCATGAAACTTCCTCTAGATTCCAGAAAGATGCTATTTGGGAAGAACCTATCAATAATGTAAAATCAGACCAAAATGGTTCTTGTTGTGGACTGCTAGCAAATGTCTACCTAAGACTAATTGGAGATGACCAAAATCGAATTTCAAATGAAAAATATAAACATGGTTTTCCTCAAATGAAAGTTTTCCTGCAAATTAGTATGTATTATTTTTAAGTAGCATATTAGGTTTAACATTTCAGGTATTTTTCTATAAGTAGATGTATTTTCTTCCTGAATTCTCACAATTCTGCTTTAAGTTCAGTTTTGTTTATCAGAAAGATATGAGAACAAGTTTAACACTGTGAAAGATACTTAGTGCAATAATATGACAAGCAGAACTGAATATATAGCAACTTGCACATCACGTAAAGCTTTCCAAACCAAAAAAAAAAAAAAAAAAAAAAAGACAATATAAATGAAAGCAACCATGTTAAAATCAAATAAGCTTCTTCTATGTGTAAATAATGGATTAAGGTTTTGGTAACCCTAACTCCAGTTTTTGATGCCTTGTATTGCTTCACAACTTGACCTTGGGTTTATTTCTCTGGAGTATAACACTGAGCCCATGTGAAGTCCTTTTCTCTGAGCAAATCTGTTTTCAGAGGGGAGAAAACAAGTGTAAATTTAACATGGACTAAATCACACAAAAACCATTCTGGATTAAATGGGAAAAGGTAGAAGGCAGTTTGTTTTTTAAACACGGCATTTTTAATTTTAAATATGATAAGAAATCTTTCTAGTGGAATTAGCAAGTCCTTAGAGAATTTGCTCTAATACAAAAATTTTAAGTGTATGTAAATGATGATTCTGTAGTGTGTGATTATCCTTTAGAAGGGAATTTTCCAAAATTAGTTTTTGAATATTCCTCCTCCACTTTGTTTACATGATTGATTGGGACTCTCCATTTAGATAAGTTAAGCAGAGTAAATGTCATTCCATTCTTCTCTGGAGTTTGGCAAATATCTAATCAGAGGGATTGAAATAGATGGCTTTAATGCAAAGAAATAGGATCATATATGACTTATAGAATCATTAAATAATATTACTAACTTCCTAGGCATGGCAAGATTTTCCTGCTTCTTCTCTTCTTTCTATTTGTCTCCTACTCCCTCATTAGCAATTCGCAATGCAGCCAAAGCGATCTAAAAATAATAAAACAAAGCAAAACTTCTAATTTTATCACTTCATTGCTTTCAGTGACCTTCCATTGCCACAAGAAAAGGTCTAAATTCTTTAAATGCCTTAGGAAGCACTCCCTGATCTTTTAAGCCCCTCATGCTCTCTAGCCTGCTTACTTCTCTAGCCTCTGTCTCTCCCCACTTCTCCATCACACACTCTACCTCCAACTGCACTCAACGTGACTCAGTACCTCTAAATCTGTTCTGCTCTCTTTCTTACTTACTCTTCTCTTGCCTGGACCATCCTTTCCTCCCCCTTACCTCTGATCTCCTCCTCTTCCTCACCTCTTTTATTCATCTAACGCCAATCTTCCATAAGGTCCAACCAAGCCTAGATATCATTTTCACTTGGAAGCCTTCCCTGATTGCCCCTCTCATGGCACCTGTCACATTTCATAGCATCATTTATTATGTACCGTTCTTCCCATTAGATGATAAGCTCTTTCAGGACCATAGGCCACATCTCTGACATTTCTTTAACTAATATTAAATACCTATTATGCTCAGGTTTATTTCTAAGCTCTGAGAAAACAACAAAGAACCAAGCCAACAAAGATCTTGCCTCAGAGAGCTTATATTCTATATATGCAATGAATATTTGTTGGCAAGAACAGAGTAAAAGAAAACAGAACAGCATAGAACAACAAAAATAGAACAGATTAGAGTGTACGGAGCAAAATAAGAAAGAGCCAAAAGACATTCAAGGTAAAAATGGAAAGGGCTCATAGAAACCCAGGTTGATTTCTTAAAAGATCCCACCCCATGGCAAAATAGGCCCTCTTTTATTTAAGACTTTGCCATTGACTCATAATACCATCTGAAAACGACAGGTATCATTCCTTGCTTCATTACCTGTACCAAGTACTTCAGGTTCTGTTATATTATGCCATTAAACCTTCCAGTGATGATTTCCGGAGGCATCTGCTGTCCAGAGTGAACAAGACTTCAGAACCCAAATGATATATCCAAGCCTGACCAAAACAAGCTGGAAGCTATTTTAAAAGCATTGCTTTTCCAAAATTTATTCACTGGGAAAACCTGCTATAAAACAGTGAATATGATATGCAAGTAAAATTAGACCTTTCAACCTGTTTTGTATGATGCATGATTGCACAAACTTAGTGCAGGTGATTATGCCAAAATTAAAAGTAATTTTATTTTTATATACATTAATGCAAAGGTCAAAAAGAGGTTTGGTATCCCTGTCATCCTCTTATACTTAAAAAAATAAAAAGAGCTTTTTTACACCACTTTTTTACAATGTGATACAAGTCTTTAAGCCACAAAAAATTAGGATAAAAACAAAGAATTCAAACTAAATTGTGTATAATGTAGCATACAAAAAAAGAGTGACAGATGCATCCCACATCACTAAATTCTATTTTCGAGGAACACATTTCAACTTACTGTGACATTTCAAAATTCTATCACTACCATTCTAAATGTCTAATCAAGCCTTCAATGACATAGCTATTGCTGATGTCTCCCACTTCATGGCTACTGATTTCTTCCTTGGACCTTAATCAGCAGAAATTTTAGTCAAATTGCAATTCCCTGGGCATATTATGCTGTTCCACTCCTTTGTGCCTTTGAACTCGATCTTCTCTCTGAAGGGATGTCCTGGCCTCTTTGTTTTACTATTCTAACTCCTACTTTTCTTTTAAATTCTACCTAAGACATTACCCCTATTATGATGTCTCTCTGTTTCTCCCCATAGCCATCCCAAACAGCTGATTCTTCTTTTTTTTGCCACTAAATGAATTTTGTGCAGACTTCTGTTAGAGCCCTTACCTTCTGTACTGCCATTATTTGTTTACACTGATATCTCTCCTACTATAACATGATGTCCTCAAGGATAAGAAGGATACCTTTGTGACTCAAAAATATGACATGTGAGATGTGTTTTTTAAAAAACGTTTGATTAGAAAAATAATAAGTGAATGAACAAATAAATGAATGCCACCAGTGAACTTCAGTGCCTCTCTGGGTAATGCCCTTTATACACTGAAAATTCAGATCGGGAAATTTCTCTTTCTTCCTTTCTTTATTATTAATGATGACTAAGGAGGAAATAAAAAGCAAAATTTTAATTCCATTTGTACAGTATGGTTCTGAGATTGCGCTTTTCATTTTACATCATTTGCCTAATTCATCTCATCTGGTCATCTCCTCAGCAAATAATCATCAAAATTCATATTATAATTATAGCACCATGCTAAATACTGTAAATCCAATTGCAAAGGATAAAAGAATCCCCAATATATTTATTTCTTTTCTGTGAAGATATTACATTTATTTTTAAAAGCCAAATAGTAGTACATAAAAGGTATATGATGCTAAGTGCCAAATAAGTGAGACAGACAGCGGGTGTTATAGGCAGGCATAAGAGGAGCAATCACGTTACTCATGAACAAAATAGGAGCTAAGGGAAAAGTTGACAAGAAAGCATTTCATATTAGAATAATGGAATGAACAAAAGTTTGTGTAAATTTCTTCAACTAAGACCCTGAGGATATAAGAAAATTGTCCTCTATACTTTAATCAGTTAGTCCCAACATTAAAATTTATTTTTTAAAATACTAGCATTTTAATGATTTTCTCAGCCAAAGTCCACCTTTAAAATAGATTAATTTGTATTAAACATATTTTGGCATTTCCAGTTCCAAGTTCCTCCAGACTTTCCTCAAGTTCTTACCCACCTTTGGCGTGAGCTCCTGTGCCCTGTCCCTCCCATAGAGTAGTGCTTTCTCAGTCATTCAGAACTCTGTGCCCACTCCTCTCTTGAGTGTTCATCAGTTAGGGTAGCCGGTCCCAAATAAACTGCCTCTAGAGATGTCATTATGTCATCTTGCTTCTCATCCTTAGGTTATACTAAGAGCTAGCCTTTCTGACAATGGGTAATTTGAGGTCACAGTTCCACTCTGAACTGATGTATCACAATAGTATGTGCAACAACCACAAGAGAAAGCCTGCTTCTCAAATATGTTCGATCAAAGGACTGTGGATCTGTCAGGAAGTTCTGATTTAATTTATAAAGTGCCTGTGGGCATAACAGTGCCGCAGGAAGTACAGTATTTAGGTGAGCCCAGCACTAACCCTTTTTGTCTCTGTTTCCATAGGCAGAAGTGGAGGTTGTTTCTTCTTCTAATTTAGCTTATTGGGATGTTATGTATATTAATAAATCATAGAATATGAAACTTTCACATGAACCGTAAGATCACATAGACCACACCTCTCAATTTACAGAGAATCTGTAACTTGCCCAAGGTCACACAACAAATTAGTGAGGGAAAAAAAAGAGGGATTAGAAGTCAGATGTTTGCCTCTAAAGTCACTTTGTCTCTCCACCTTACACACTGTCTCTCTGGAGTAGGCACCCCTGGGTTTATGAGAATCACCACTGCGTATGTCCCAAAGTCCTATCTATTTTTCCGATCCTTTTTGAATATTTGTTTTCAAACAGCATTTGCACATAATACTAGTATAAATATAGATATATCTCATTTTATGCAGTCTCTTTTCCTAATGACAAGATATGAATTTTTCCCCCAAATAAATACCATCTAACTATGGATAGAAATAGATGATATAAGTACTAATAACTGCTTTTTTATTAGTATTATTCTCATAGGGCAACCTGATAAGAAAGCAAAGTGTTCACACTTTAGTGGTTTACATCAATTTGAGACCATTCAGATGAAAATGCCTTGTAAACACTCAAGTATTATATACATAAAAGTTATCATTTTATATATTAGCACTTAATGTATTAAATATCTCAATATTAATGGCTCAAAATAATTGACCCTTTATTCTCTTTTATGATTTACATAGCACATGTTTTAAAACTATTACTTCTGTGCTAATTTCCATAAGTTTTTGCCATAAAAACTATAGATGAGAAGCTTAGGAAAACTTCATTAAAATACCTTAGGGAGGGAGTAGAGGGGCAGCTAGTATTCCATGGAACTAGATTACAAAGAAAAAAGAGAGACAGAGAATACCTGGAGAGAGATGATAAGGGGAAGAGTGTTACTCTCCAGAGAAAAATAGGAATTTTATTTTTAACTTGATTAGTGTCAGCTATCCCCTTGAAAGCTTACCACATAGTATACTTGTAAAACCATAATAAAAGATAGGTCGTTTCAAAAAGTTGTCTATACTGTCAGTGATGTTTAAGTATCTACATTCAGATACTACAGCAATCCTCATAATAATGCATATGTTTACTTCTCACACATTACAGAAACATTGTGTCCTGCTTTATCTAACCCATAGGATGTAATAGAAAACCTAATTTAACAGCTGTCCCCAAGAATGGTGTTATTCACTTGATGTGCACCTATGTTCTCATCAAAAGAGATTACTGAGAAATAGTAGACAATGAATTATTTATAGGAACAATTTAGGAAGAAGCAGATGAGAAGGCTTCTAATTCTTGAGGCTTTGAATAGCACTATAAGCTCTGTTTTATTACAGGAGCAAAAATTAGCATTCACTGAACTGTTTATACATTTAGACAATGAATAAAAATGTAGTATATTTCTAGGTAAATAAAGTAAGATGAGAATGAGAAAGCCTTTCCTTTTAGAGAGTGGAAAACAAAGTAAGTTAGCTATTCATGTTTATTTAAAGTCATTTTTCATTTGTCCCTACTCTTTATGAAAATATGGTCTAAATAAATATCAAAAGCAGATAATTGTTTGTTTCATAATCAGAACAAGGAGCCATGTTAAAATTAGAGTGGGAGAGGGAGAACGGCAATATCTACAGAAGCCAAGGGGATAATGGAAATAGGTCAAGTGTGTCTGATGAAAGACTTAGTGAGATAGTAGAGTGAAGTGGTAGTACTCTAGAGAGCCCACATCCTGTCTAAAGGCATTTAGATTCACTAAAATAAAAGTAGCCATGAGTAACTTAACTGTAGGCCTGCTTCAGCCCAAGAGCAAAGAGTTGGTGGGCTCTGGATTTATAAAATAAAGACCCTGAGACCTCAGTGAACACCCACACAAGGTCCTTGGCATAGGGGAATGAAAATCTGGAACAAGGAACAACTGATAAGGAGTCTTTGTCTTATATAAAAGTATAAAAACAGTTTTATTCATATGTTTGTGCTCTAAAACAATACTATTTACCATAAATTTCTACAGTACTTGTCATCCTATGAAAAATGGTTATTAAGAACCAATGATATATTTTTTAAAATATGCCAAAAAAGGATATTTTGTTTACAGCAAGAGTATCTTAATCTAATATCTATCTAGGAATCACCTGATTCTGATGCAAAACCTGTGTGTGTGCCTATATGTGCATTTTTGAAGGAAGAAGGTTTGTAACTTATCCAGTGTGTCATAACCCCACAAAGAGAAGAGAAACACTCAGTAAAAGACAAGAAATTCAGAGAGAATTATTATCAAGCAGATTCAGCGGCAGGCAGAAATCTGGGTACCAACATTTAATCATTATGTTCTTTGATGACGAAATTTTACCTGTGAAAGAATAAGATGAATGAGGTGTTTTGGATCTTGGAAGGGCATTGGTGGGACAATGGCAGAAATGTAAACATGGAACCAAACTCACTGAACCAAGATATGCAGATGTCCTCGAACTGACCAAGACAAGATCTAATTACAAGAACTGAGAGCTTTCCATCAGCAAAACTGATTTGGTGCCTCTGGCTCCTAAAAGCCCTTGTTTTAGAAGATCACTCCTTAGTCTGGGCAGTGACTCCTGATGAAGAAACTGGGACACTGGTCTGGGCTGGAAGCCCAGCAGATCCCTAAAAAAGACAAATTTTAAATACATTAAGTTAAGAAAACATATACCATTTGCTGAGTACTTACTATGTATTAGTAGCTAAGAGGTACTCAGTCTGTGCTATCTCATTTAAAAAACTTAATAAATGTTATCTAGAAGCAAATATGAGAAGCTTTCTCAACTATAAATGAATTTATTCTATCATAGCCCTTGTCTTTTTTCAAGGAAGGCTAGATATTGTCCTCATGTTTTGGAAAAGCATAAAACTCCACACAATAACTCAATAAGAAGAGGGAGCACAGGCCCCTCTGAGAGGAATGGGAATGCAGTTTTAAAAGGCTTACACACTATAATATAGTTGTACATTATAATATTATAATTTATTGATTTGAGAATACAAGCTAGAAAGAAATGCTCAAAGATACACTTATTTTTCAAGATCAGTAATTCTCAGGAGAAAGAAAAATAACCCCCTACAAAAGAGTTGTCTGTATAACTCATGTGTGTGTAATCTTTCCGTGATTTCCTGTGACTTCTCAGGTCACCATAGTGAATTAAAACAGGAGACCCTATAGGGCTGATTCCTTCACCAATGTTCCCCAAACCAGCCTACCTCTGCCACAGATAATCTCACTGATACGAAATTATAATGTAAAACAATCTTTCATTGAACACATTAATGCTTCTTTTGTCTGACATCAGTAAGTCTTCATATAATGGCTCTTCCAAATAACCAATACTTACGCATTAAGAGTTAAAAAACAAAAGGAAAAAAATCAATGACCTGGTTCCATACCTTCTATAATGTATTATTCAACTGTTTCCTTCCTTTAAAAAAAGCGACTGAATTATTTTAACTCTTTTTTACCACGTAGGATGATCACTGTGACCATTAGTTATTGGTCTGGGTATAAAGCAAGAGCTTGTCTCCTTCACTGTCTGTCATCAGGCTATCTGTTCACACTTTCTAGATACCAACTCATGTCTGATCTCCTTACAATTTAATGGGAATTGAGATATTGTAGGCAAATATTAAAACATTATAGTTTACCAATTTATGATTATTGATTCAAATTCCCTCATTTTGCAGATCCAAAATATAAGACTCAGAGGTAAGACTTGCCCAAGGTCATCCAATAGGTTATCATAGAGTTGCATCTCACTTAGAATTTTCAACTCATAAAGAAAAATATTGTTTAGTCAAAATTACCATTAGAAGCTATTTAAATTAATCTTTAACCATAGTATATATGTTTTTTGTACTGTAATTCTCATTGAAGTTTAGATACTACAGAAATAGACCAAAGAAATAAGAATAAGAATGTTTGCAGGTAGACTGTTGTCTATTCAAACAACCATCAAATCCATTGGGTGAGAAATGAAGAGATATTTTTGTGTGTATGTGTTCTTGTTTCTCAATGGAATTTTCCATCTGGTTTCAACATTAAACCTCTGTGCCTTATTTTATTTCCATTGATTTTGTCCTCTATTGAAGATTAGAGGATTAGTTTCTAAAACTCAGATGTTAGTTAAATACACCTATAACACAACTCCATTCCTGGGGTTTAGTGTTTACAGGTATACAAGACTCCAGGTTCCACCTATGCACTTTTTCTGCTACAACCTCACTACATACTTATTAGACAACAATCCCTAAATTTGACTTGAGAAGCAGAAAAAGGTTTGCTAACAACATTTTCAGTGTTGATCCTGTTTGCTTACTTCCTGCTCTCCTTTGTTCCATAGGTGATTACATTTGCTGCATAAGGGAGGTATTAGTAAATGAGAAGGCTTTTGAGTTACACTGAGTCATTCTAATTAGCATCTTTGGCAACTTTTTTTCTTATAAGCATATGGTAAAGCAAGATGTAATGTTCCAATGATTGTGATTTCAAATCTAAAGTACTGTTTATTCATTCCTGAAACTTGAAACAAACATCTGGTAGTTAATGCTTGGAGAAAAAAGTATCTTAGTGCATTACCTCTGTCTCTGATTTGAGATTATAGGCAAAAATAAGTAGGTGGGATAAAGCCACAAAGTTGGTATATTCAATTTAAAAAAAAAAAGAACTAGGCTTTTGTGGGTCTTCTAAAGTAGAAAAAGGGATAGAGATCATATGGTAATCTTAACAACCTCTTCCTTTCTGTCTTATCTTGCACCTAGATATAAACCATATCCAGTATATACCCTCCCATTAGAAAAAAAAAAAAGATTTAAATGCTTCCTTTATCTCCATCCCATATATGCTCCAAATTATTCTAGTTTGTGCATACTGTCAGGTTCAGTTACCATGTTACGATGCATTTTTGTTAATTAGAATTTTATCTCCTATGTTAAAACTTCTGTGCCAATTTTTCACTTTTTTAAAGGTTTATTCTAGCTCACACTTCCATTACAAGACAACATTGGAATAGAATTTGAAATAAAGATATAACATCTATTTTGCAATGTTGCTCACCTTAGGAAAAATATTTTGGTTTTTTATAGGGGTAGCATATTAGTGTGCTAGGGCTGCCATCACAACATACAACAGACTGGGTGGCTCAAACAATACAAATTTATTTTTTACAATTCTGAAGGCTGGATATCTAAAACCAAGTTGTCAGCTGGTTTGGCGTCTCCTGAGGCCTCTCTCCTGGGCTTACAGCTGGTCATCTCTTTGTGTCCTCACATGGCCTTTTCCTGTGCCTGCACACCTCTGGTGTCGCTTCATCTTCTTACAAAGACACTGGTCTTACTGGATTAGGGCCCACCCTTATGACCTCATTTAACTTTAATTACTTCTTTAAAGGCCCTGTCTGTAAATATAGTCACATTGGGGATTAGGGCTTCAACATATGAATTTCGAAGGACCACAATTCAGTTCGTAACAGTGCTAATAATCAAACATTCTGTAATATCTTACCCTTGAGGAAAAAGGTAAAACCTTAGGAAGGAAAGTATTAAAGTTATCATTTATATGTGATAACAAGTTATATGAAATATAAATTTATATGTGAATCATTTATATGAGATATTATTTAAAAGTGAATTCACATAAAATAACCCTTAACTCTGTTTTTTAGCCTGTCTTAATAGAGCACACAAAGATTTAGCAAAAGATCCACCCAGCAGACTAGCAATTCACACTTACTACATACTGTTTCCCAGAAAAGACAAAGAAAGACCCAAAGTCAAAAATGTCAGATGAGACCGCTACACTTGTATCTGTTCTGAGGTCAAAATCTGCAGATTTGGTCTTTATTCTCTAGAAGTGTGGTTTCCACATGCCTGAGCCTGACTTGAATGGCTTCGAAATGCAGAGCCAGAAGACTGAGGAGCTTTAGCCACAAACATACAATAGAGCAAAGACTACTGTAGTGCAGGTGCAAAATATAAGTCTGAGTGCCCTTGTCCGCTTGTGAAGTATAGACCACACTAGTCTTTTCAGAACACTACTTTATGTTCTGTTAGATCATTTACAATGTTTCCATTTCTGAATTTTTTTTAATGCTCTGCATTAGCATTGCAAGATTTAGTAAATAAAATATAGGATGCTCAGTTAAATATAAATTGCAAGTAAACAATATTTTTTAGTACAAATATGTCTCATGCAATATTTGGGACATAACACAAAAAAAAGTATATTCTTTCACAGGACATACTTAACACTAAAAAAAAGTATTTTTTATTTAACTAAAATTTGAATTTAACTGTAGGTCCTATATTTTATCTGGCAACTCTACTTTGGGTTCAAGAATGAATCCCCCCAACCCTTGCAACTCCTTTCCCGTGTCCACCACTCTCTTAAACTGCTATCACAAACTTTGTAAATTTAATTTCCTGTTCCTAATTTGGTGCTACCCCAAAGTATGAAAACGTCAGGTTTCAGGCTCCCTTCCATGATACTACTATAACATACGGTAATGGACACACAGTGTTAAAACAGTAAAGTTAGTTTGGCCCAACTTTTCTCCCATGCTGAAATATTCACATCTTTATATCGATGCCCCATAACACTACTATAACATTAATAGAGATTATGTGCTTAATAATGTGGGGAGAAATCTCTAAACCTCTAAATCTCTAAACCGTGGGCTCAGTCTACTCACCTATAAAATCAGGGGATTTAATTCAAGATATTCTCCCCAAGGTCCCGTCTAACAATTCCTTGCTACAATTCTTTAAGATGAGGGTTCTGTTAATGCTGTCGTTTGCCTTGTGAAATCTAATTGTTTCTATTTCAGTTGAGTCTCTTTTCTCTTCAAATAAGTAGTGTTTAGAAATAAGTGGTGTTTGGATGCCTCCATTAATGGCTTCACCTCTAAAGATGTTAGACCTAAAACCCCTCAAGGTCCAAAGAATGCACTATTTATTTCCTTCCACTTCCACTCGCCCTAACACCAAACTTTGCGCACAGTGAATGATCAATCAAATGATGTGATCATGGAAGTGCTGATAATGTTAAAGCGACTCCATTGTGGTGGGTTGGGACTGTCAAAATCACCTGCGGGGAACAGAAGCCGTCTCCGCCGCGTGAGAGACCGCGTCTGAGACCAGCTCGTTGTTCTCTTGCGCCATCTAGTGGCGTCAAGATTCCTCTCGTCCACTCAACTTGCTGTTCAGAGCTGAGATTTCAAAGATTGTAAATCAAATGGATGAATTGTTTTATTCTTGTCATTATAGTAAAAGGGGGATTTATAGAGTGTATACAGAGATAAAATGTAATAAATGCTGATAAAAAATAAGTATAACACAATGGTCGATTTTAATACCTGAATAGTATAGATTAAATTCATGCAATTTAATCTCTTTAATATGTTCAGATATTAATTTGAACATTGGAGAACAAAAATATAAACTAGCCTAAAATGTTACAAAGAAAGATAATCCTTCGTGAATGTTCTTGTATAATGTTAAAGGATTTTTTAAATTTAAAATAAATGTAATCAGAGCAGATGAAAAAGAAAAGGAAAGGAAATAAAGTTCTAATAAACATGGAATTGGTAGAGAATGTTCTGTATTTAACCATTTATCTTCAATTAAGTTAGAACTTATTATCATTATTATTTATACATGCGATATAATGTTTAATGAATGTTGAATGATATTTAGTCTTAATGTCTTATAATCTGGAACTTTCTTTAAATGGCATGATAGTAAGTTTAATTGTGTGAATCTAAAGCGAAAATAAATTTCTCTAATGAATGAAATAAAATATCTCTGAAGTGTGACTTATTTCCCATTAAAGCTGTTTCCACTGAATAACTATTATAGGAAAAGTATTTCTGACATTATACCATTATTCTTATTTTTCTTCTTATTTAAAATGCAAACACTATCATGCAGTATTTAGGTCTTTCTAGTGTAAGATATTTAATTGGAACACCATTTTGTTTTTTAATACACTTGTGAGCCATCTGAGAAATCTTCAATTTATTTTCCAGGGTGGGAAAATACCCATAAGGTGGACAGCCCCGGAAGCTATTGCCTACAGAAAATTCTCCTCGGCCAGCGATGCATGGAGCTATGGCATTGTCATGTGGGAGGTCATGTCCTATGGAGAGAGACCATATTGGGAAATGTCTAACCAAGATGTAAGTGCCACCAATAGTTAAACTTCCATTTTGTGAGCATAAACACATTAGCAGTGAGAAGGAAATATACCTTTTGCCCTCAATCATATTAGACCCTATCTTCCTGAAAGTTGTTCAGGGCCTGTGGCTGAGTTTGAAAAACTAAATAACCTTTCACTCTGAGTTGTATTTGGTATCATAGGAGCCATCTGGCAGGCTTTGCCACATGATTACCTGATCCACAACCTATATCTGATACTTAAAGAGTAATGTTTACCTTTCATTTCTTCTTTAGGGCAATTTCATGTACTACTGTAAAGAGCAAAGTAATTTACATTACATATTGCTTAGTAAAAAAAAAGGTTAAATGCTTTCAGGCAATGTATTATCAATACATGTCATCTAGTGTGGTTCTTTTAAGATATGTATATGGCATTTTCTACAATGTCTTATTTCTGTTTTATCTATAAATCTTACCTTGGTAGTTAGTAGCATCACAGAATAGGATAGTTACACATTTGACCTCTATGACTTGTCCAGAGTGATACAGACAATAGAAAATTCAAATACTCTGACAATGCAAATAAGTATGCTGTCAGAATTGAAAATATATTTTAATTTCCCATTTCCTCATCTCGAAATTCAGATTGAGTCCATTTATTTGCCTTCTTCCAACTATCTAATGGTTTCTGAGACAATGCCAATGAGAAATTACCTCTAATGTGATTCTGAATGTTCATAGGTGAAAATAAATAATGTAACTATAGGAAATCTCTAAACACATTTAGAGTACAACTACTGTGACATTTACTTCTTTTTTCAAGTCAATTTCTTGAGCAACCCCTCTATACCTCACATCTCATTGCTCCAACCTAATTTCAAGTTGTCCAAGTATCTTCTTCTTTCAAATTGTCCAAGTACCTTAAGGACTTATTCAGTCACAGAGAAATTCATCCTTTTCTAATGCCAGGGATAGAGCAGACTAGGTCTTGGTTAACTCACCATGGCTATTGTTTCTCCTTGCCATAGAACATTAGTCTCAAAGCTGAGTCTTGCTGAGTCCTTGGGTGCCTACTGTGGAAAATGCCAGGTCCTGAAACCTACATAGCAGCAGGTTGTATACACTGCTTAATCAAAGCACATCATCAAAGCCCAAAGCTAGTGTAGCTAAGTCCCACAGAGCATTTGCCCTACAAACTGGGGCATATCCAGTAATCTCTGCTCTATGCTCAACACTTAGACATTTAGATCCAGGTCATTGGCCTAGAGTCTACTATTCTTCATGAAATTTTAAGTGAAGGACCTCATTGCCCTACCCCGCTACTGGGCCTTGTTAAAGACATTTTTATGACTATCTGTTCAGCTCTTCTTAAAATTAAATCTCAGAAGCAGAAATCTGCCCCCTCAATCCCAGAAGGAACTCATCATTTTTTTTCCTAACCAGTTATCCAAAGTAGTAGAAGCTCTGGATTCAGTCATCGTATAGCCCTCTTCTACTCCAACCCCAGATCATGCTTGCCTATTTATTCTACTTTGACATGACTAAAATAGGCCCTTCAAACCAATCTCCAGAATAAAAAGCTCTCCCCAGATGAGTTAAAGTCTTCACTGCATAGAAGAGCCCTCATTTAAAATACTCTCCTTAATTAGTACTCCATTTAGTCCTTGTCTTAACCAGTTCCCTGATAGACTTAAAATAAAACATTTTCTAATGTGAGAGGACTCCAAACTTTACTATAAAATACCCTTACCAGTAAAATAAAGTTCTTGAGCATCCACAGCTGATGTATGTATATTTATTTGCATATTATATACAAGTACTACTGTTCTAATATAGCCATTTATTCATTTAAAAATGTTTATTGAGTGCCTGCTCTGCTCAAGGAACAGCTACAACAGAAAACAAACGTTTCATCTAAAAGGGACCATAAAGATTATCCAGTCCAATCAAGTCTAACTTGATTATAAAACTGAAGCACAGAGAAGAGACATGATTTCCCTAGGATCACATAGTAAGTGATTTGACAGTGATCTTAGAAGACAGTGCTAATTAACTTTTAGAATAAGTCGTGGGCAAAGACAAAAAAGGAGGGAACAACTGCTATCATGGGGGGTTAGTTTACGGTCCATGATGTTTCTCATGTAGGACCAGTGACTTCCTGCCCTCGTGGAGCTTACATTCTAGAACTCTACCACTGAACCACCAATGCAAATAACTGGAGCTTATATTCTAGGTAGAGGGAAACAGATGTAAACAAAATATATAAGTAAAAGATGTAGTAAGTACTAGGATAATCACTGCTTTGTAGGGAAAAAAAAGCACAAAAATAGGATAAGAAATGCTGGCAGGTTAATTTTAAATATATCATGTATACTATAAAATACGGTCATAAGTTATTTTTTTATGGCCATGAAAGTCATAATTAGTCATTCTTATTAGACATTCATAAATTGTCATTCTTATAATGGGATGAAACAAGCACAAGGAGAAGTTTCATTATTTTTCCTGCCCCTGAGTTATTGCCTTACTACCTGGGGAACATTGCACCACAGATTGAATAACCATGGCCACTGCTATGTCAACTGTAAGTCAGCCATGAAAGTCACTTAACTTTTCAAAGTGCCTGAGTTTCATGACCGATAAATATAATAAAAGGACTGGATTAGATTTGTAATGTCTCTTTTAACAATAACATACTACTTTTAATAATCTCTGGAGAAATAGTTATCATATTTATCTCAGCAAAAGAATGGTTCAAATTGCTCTTTTCTGAACTTTAGGACATTCCTGAATTTCTGTGGAGGTGCCGAGAATGGCATAGGACTTTCACAGAACAAAGCAGGTACAAGTGAAGGTGTCAGACAACAAGACAGACTTTTCTGGAAGAGCTGCTTCTGAGGGAAAAAGCCCAAATGTGTAGTTTCCAATATAGACCACCGTATAAATTGTTCTTAATTATTACCTAGAATAGTCCAAACCCTGTAGTCAACCCTTTTCTCCTGGATTTTGCCCAACAGTTTACCCAGCCACTCTGGCCATATATATTGATGGACTGTGGTCATCATAGCCATTTAGAGAGTAATTCTGTCTACTGAACCTGATTTGGCCACAAAGACTATATCTGGAACCAAAAGAAGCTACTGCAGCCAGAAATAGACTCCCGACATTAAGCCTACTCTCATTCATTCAGGATTGCCAATGCTCACAACACAAGGCTGAATTCTTTCTCCACTCAGAGCTTGGTTGTTTTTCGAAGACCAGGTAGGCGTTAAGCGGACTATTTTCATGGTCTTTGAGTGGTTACCAAAAAAATATTCAAGTAAGAATTTGAGAATAAAAGAACAAAAGTGGTTTTTTTTTTTTCTTGTTTTTATTCGGCCGGGGATGAAGGGAACAGGGATCCAAACCCTTGAGGCCCTAAGATCAAGACAAGACTAAAGTAGTAGAAGCTAAAATCTTTTATGCTTCTTGAGAATATTTTTTTTGCTGCTGGAGTAGAGTTGAAATTCTGTTTAGCTTAACATATTGGAAGTTAGCATATCTGTGACAGATCCTGTAACCAGAATTTCTGTTTGGAAGCAGAAATGGTTTAATCAAAACTTTCTTAGCTGCTTCTCTCCAAATACTGGTTATTCCCTATTTGTCCTGTATTTCTTATTTGTTTGGTCAAAGTATAGTCTTATATTTGACTTTTTGCAACTAAGTCATATTTTTAAAAAGGAAAACAATGTTGCAGACTATAAAAGTTCAACTATGTCCTATTTGCATATTTTACATTTTGGTGAGTTTAACTGCACTATGGGCTTAATTAAATAAGGAATGTTAACATGCTTTATTACTTTAAATACGTTTAGGAAATTTTGGATAATTTTTAGAAAGAGTTCTTTCATTCTGCAGACTGTGGCGTATCTAGTACAATAAACAATTCTGAGTTAGCAGAATTTGTTTTAGCAAATAATACAATGTTTCCCAAAGGTCAGTGGTATTGCACATTAGGAAAAGGAAATGAGAAAAATAGAGGACTAGTCCATAAAAGGCCTAAAAAAGCATAACAGCGGGTGCTGTCTGCTTAGCCATCCAGCAGCTACTTATTAAACACGTGCCAGTAAGGGTCAGATGTGCGTGTAGGGTAGGAATGGAGAATTAGAAAACCTAATCCTCACTTTCAAGGAGCCCACTGTGTAAGTGAGGAGACAAAGTTTCAGTGTTTGTCTTTTCCTGTCTCCAAATAAGTGTAGACTCCTCAAGGGGCTTCATGTTTTCTATCATTTTTTTAAAGAGACAACATTGTGTGAATGCAACATCACTATTTTTTAAAATATATGCCAAAAAAACATATTCTATTCTATTATTTGGGGTCTTTTTGATTATAAATGACAGAACTCATTCATGAGACTATAAGAAAGCAGATTAGCAGTACTGGATCTCAGGGATCATACAGATTTTTAGTACTTTTCTAGTTCTATTGACCTCATTTTCTTCTAATGCAAAGTTCTTCTTTGCTTTATTCTTCTTCATGCTCCAGAGCTCAGCTACCTCAGCAAAATGAGAGAACCTCTCTGTGAAAATTTATATACCAATCTCAGAGAATTCTGGTTGCCCAACCCTGAACCAAAAAATGACAGGAAATGGATACTATGTTTGGCCCAGCTAGGTTTATGTGCCAAACTGTGCACTTGGAAGTAGGTGGAGCCCTTATTAGCACTTTCCCCAAAATCACATGGAGTAAGGGAAGAAGTCCCCAAAGGAAAACAGTTGTGCTTCTAAAGGTATACTATAGTGTCCTTTCTCAGTATGCATTATTTTTGAGAGCAACTTTATTTATTGCAGTATCAAATGGCAGCAAACTATTAACTTTGTGCATCATCGTATTCTAGTGAGGTAGCAGGTGTATTGGAAAGATAATGAGAGCTTTAAATAAAGCAAGGTTTCTCAACCACAGAATTATTGATGTATTGGGCCAAATTCTTTGTTGTTAGGGGCTGTCCTGAGCATTGTAGGATGTTTAGGAGCATCCTGTCCTTTATCCACTAGATGCCAATAGCACCCACCTAGTTGTGACAACCAAAACTGTCCCCAGGCATTGCCCAGTTGAAGATACAGTACAAAAATCTCTCCCAGTTAAGAGCCACTGCTTTGGAGCTAGAAATATCTGGGTTCAAACACTAGCTCTGCAGTTCACTGGCCACGTAAACTTAGGTAAGTGGTTTACATTTTCTGAGATACTGTCTGTAATGAGATTCAAAATATTCAACTGCAGTATTTGAAAAAATTAGAGATAGTATATGCAAAGCATCTTATACATAGACAGTTTTTAATCAATGGTAATAATCATAACTTGCATTTTATGTGCTTATTATGAGTCAAGTATTTTAGATTATTAGCTCATTTAATCTTCAAAATAATTATCTAAGATAGATATTATTATTACTAGATAAAAGAACTGAGGCTTTCTAGAAAGTTTAAGTAACATAATCAATTCTAATGATAGAATTGAAATTTAAGCCCCCTGCTTACTCCAAATATATGCTTTTACACTCTAAGCTATACTCTGGAAGTCTAACTTTTAAAGGCATCTCCATAGCACAGAAATTCTACATAATAAGAGCAAAGCATCTTTAATTATGTATGCCACTCTGTCAGAAGAGAAGTGTTTTAATTGTTTCTTATTAGCAAAAGAATGTGGATTGACTCACTATTTTTTGAAACTATAAATCTTCTTTGCAAGTATTTTGTATTTTGACGTTAAAAATTTATAAATGTACCATATTTATTGAATTTCTTAAAAATAGTTAAGGCAGTAGCTTAAAATCTAATTCTAATGATAAACATATTTAGTCTATTACCAGGAACGTCACAGACACATTGAAGGTATACAAATTCTTGCTGCTATCTAGTATTTTTTGAAAGTATTTCGGGGGAATCTTTTATTTTCATCCAAGTTCAAAATAATTGTTGTTTACTACATAATGGTAGTTAGTTCATTGTAATTCTAGAGGCTGCACAAGCTCCAAAACTGACACCAATGGCACTCCAGTTCTTCTAACACTTAAACCACGTAATGTGCTTAACAGAAGAAAATACAGGCAAAACATAAACAGCAGGCAACATTAAATAGTCAAATCCCCACAGAGCTAATACATAGGGGAAAAGCTGGCACCAAGTAAATGAGAGGCAACTTGGCTCCAACTAATGATCTAAAGGCAAGACTAGAGTCTTGGGTTTTGTTTTGTTCTGTCTCTCCCTGACATGATGCTGTTTAAAACAAAAACCAAAACAAAAAAAATTCACCTTGAAGCAGTTTGAAACCCAAATGTTTCCTAGGTATGGTATCATTTACACATACACTACTAAGCCAGTTCAGTTTCCCAAAGGGAGAACCACTATCAGGGAGCATCTCGTCTGAAGTTTACTAGGAAACATAATGCTGCCTCAATATTTTTTGTGTGTTTTTTCTCCTTGCACTTCAAAAGCTTTTATATAATAATAAGTTTTGCTTTAGATTGCTTTCAGAAGCTTAACTGAGGGGAAAAAATTAGAGTTTATCTCTAAGGGTTTTTTTTATAGGTAGTGTGGTTGGAAATAATCTTAAATCTTATCTGAATTGATTCATTTTTTCAAAATTTAAGAATAAAATAATCTTACATTGTATTTTTTGTTTGTTCTTATAATTCTATAATATTTCTCAATTATAGGTTAACACTTCAGCCATGAATAGTAGATTGTAGAATTCACTTACCCAGAAATGCAGTATGATTTTATGACTTAGAGTGTCCAGTCGTTTCCAATTTTTGTCTCTGATTAGATTTTTCTAACTCTACTTTATTAGGTCCTTGTGTAATGATCTGTGTAAGATACAGAAAATTGCTAAAGGCCCATTTCCAGTATTTCAACTTTCCATATTACAGAGGGAATTTTGCATTTATTTGAATATGTATCATACCAAAGCAACTTTCAAAATGGCCTTCTTTTTCTTGGTTTTTCAATAATTCTTACTATTGGTACATAGGCAATAGCAGCCTTTTAATTAAATATATACTAATTACAATAGAATGATGCATGTCTGCTCTAGAGTTAAGAGTAATAGGGGATATTATAAGATATAATCAATCATCATTGTAAATAATTTAGTAAAGTTTCAAGTAGAAGAAACCAATAAACAATATGCTATTACCACAGTGTAACTTCAAGAAAAAAATTTTTTGAGCTAAATGGCCACAAAGCCAGAAAATGTACACATGCCAGCAATATTTTCATAAAAAATTAATTTTACCTTCAGTTTCTGTTTGGGAGAAATACATTCCTGGTCTTTTGCTCTTATAATTTTTATTGTGTCTTTTGTTCTCTTTGGAATATTTACAAAGAAGACATCTTAAAATTCCCTTTTTCTTCATACAAATAAATTATTTTTCCATAGCTTTTATATATTTTTAGTGGGTCCAAGAAATATGTTATTGTTACCTAATATCTTTCTAAAATCAAAATGATGTACCAGTGAAGAAATATTTGTCTTTTCCCCAGAGAGTGCTTAGGGAAATGGTCCTGAGTTTTAAGAACATTGTTTTCTTTAAAAAATAAAAGAAAGAAAGAAAAGAAAGAAAAGAAAGAAAAAGAAAAAGAAAAAGAAGTTGCAAAAAGGTATATTTGGAATACACTTTATATTTCCAAAAAGTTCAGTGTTTTATAAAGGAACTGGCATAGTATGAAATATCATGGCCCCCCCATTTCTTCCTAGTCTTTGTTTACCTGGATATACTCTCGCCCTGTCTTGATTTTTGTCTTTCTGCACTTGGAGATCTGTGGGAAATGGTCCTTTCAAGAGAAGTCAAATCTAGATCTGGAGATTACAGAACCTTGAGATCTAGAGATGCTACCAAAGGTCCTGCAGTTTAAGCTTTCCATTTAAATGACTCTAGAAACACATCTATTTGAGCTGAAATGTAGTATTGCAAGCACTTAATCCAGTTCTCTTTTATTTATTATTGAAGAGGCAGAGATTTGCCCAACCACAGACCTTGTTAGTGACAGTTTAGGACTTTGCTGCAGTTCAGGTGACACCTTCATTGATGATCTTTCCACTACTTACACAATAAAGCATATTGCATAGAAGATGTTACTTATCTCAATGTCAAGAAGTGTGACTTTCAACTCTTAGGGGTAAAGATGTTCCAAATGATAAATCATGTCATCAGCAATTTTTTAACCTACAAGAGTCCTACACTTTATATTGTTTCCCATTTTGTCCTCTATTCGACTATCCAAAAGGTGGTGACCAACTAAGGACAAGCACTCTCCATTTTATATAGGTCCTTGACATTCTATTGTAACTTCCAAAACATGAGGTTTGAGACGTATTTTAAGTATAGGGATTTAAGAAAGTCTTTATCTTAAAGTGAAAAAGGAAATCTTAGGTTTCCATGCTCTAATTTACAAACTGCAAACTAGCCTCTGAAAAAAAATATTTTCTGTTATATCTTATATTTAAAAAGAAAACTTATTTTCTTAATGTACACAGAAATCTTATTTGGGTCTCAATTGCTTTTTAATGAATTATAAATTCTGTACATTGAAAAATATTTAGTAAGATAATAGATATAAGATTATTAATGTTATTTATTTATATTCACTTTTTTCCTTTCTTTTTTCTTTCTTTTTCTTCCTGTGTATAAACAAACTTTATATTGCAATCAGGAGAATACATCACCAGTGTTTTTAGTATTGCTGTAGTATAAATCTAAATATCCTCTATGTATAAGTAATCATTATCACAAAAAGTAAGTGTATACAGGGACCCTTTGCTTCACCATCCCCTTTCTACCTGAAATTATAGTTTTTCCACAATGTCATAATGAATATTTAGAGGGAAGATAAAAATAAAATCATTTCCCATTCTATTTACTAGTGTCCATTTCAGTCCTTGCTAAAATTTTGAAACAGCTTCTTTTAAACAGAAAGTATGAGTAGCTAAATTCAATGTGCTTCTCTTCTGGAGATATTTAGCAATCCTAAAAAATGTGATTTTTCTGCACAGCACAAGCAGTCCTTGTTCAAGGTGTTGTTCAGGGATGTCTCAGCATCTTCCTATTGACTGTCTACTCCTTGTTTGCCTCGTTTAATAAAAGGTGCACATTGCCTGCTTTGATTCAGAAACCACCAACACAACTGGAAACCTCATCAGATTTAGCAAGAGCAGAACAGTCCGCTACATGCTCCAAAAAGGCCTAATGTTAATGCAAAAATTGCAGTGTCAATGACAAGAAACTAGTATGATCTATTTACAATGACCAGCTAGGTTTTAGATAATAATTTCTGACAGAATTTAATTCCTTCTACTCTGTATGGAAATTATCAATGCAGTCATTTTCAGATTTTTTCACTTTATTTTTCTTCTTAACATTTTTAAATTAACGTATCATCTTGTATAACTTTTCTCCAAAAGATGACAGCCTACAACTATCAAAAAACAAAACTAATAAAAAATTCTCTTTCGTTAATTATCACCCCTTCATATCCCAAGGCAACAAATCTCAATTAAGTCTTTTAGACAAAGCACCCCGTGTGCTGCTGGCTCCCCCACAGTCCTTAATTAAGGAATCAGAAAATGCCTATAATGCAAAACTTTTCACAAATGAAATGTTTATAAAGATAAAGGTTAATACTATAGGTTTTCTTAAGCTGCTCCTAGAATACAGCTTTTGTAAATCTCATATATGACAATTGGAGCTCGGTTCTTTGACTTGACAAGACATTGTGCTATAGGCTGGGAACAGATAGAAAAAAGAAATATGTGTTGCTTTTGAGGCACTCAGCTTGCCCAGCTGAGAGACCCTGTGTTTTTCTGGTGTCCAGGTCAAAAGGGAAAATGTGACTTAGCCAAAGATAATAACTGAGAGTCAAGGTCATTGTGAACCACTGAAAAATTTCAGATGTGGGAAGAACATGAACACAGTTACGCTTTAGTAGGATTGCTCTGGGTATACCTTGCAAGATGACAGGGGAGGGAAAGGGGAAATGAGTAAACTAGTTAAGAGGCTATTGCAGTAATCAAAATGAGAAATTAATCATTTGGAGAGACGATTAAAAGTGGAGCCAATTTAAAATATATGAAGGTGGTAGAATCAGCATAAGTGAATTTTGAACATCAGGAAGGCCAAAGCCCAAATGACCCCCTGATCTCACTGAGAAGAAAAGTGGTACCCTTTGCAAAGGACAGAAATCTAAGCAACTGTATAATAATTTTATAAAGTAGTATGTCCTATAGATGACAGATATAGAAATCGGTAGTGGATGCTGCAGCCATGGACATCATAAGCAGATAGGTGAGAGTAAAAACAAAGAGTGTGTAAGAGTTGAAAAGAGGGCTCGAGATCTAAGTCTGGGGGAATGAGTCAAATATTTGGCTCAAGACTTAAAACAGATTTTCTCTACCACTATCATGATTCAGAGCCTATCAAGATGGTAGTATTGTTTCATTCTTCAGGGAATTGCTAGCCATGTGATAGTGACCCAATCTGTTCATCAGTTTGAGCTTCAGCTTTTTTACCTATAAAATATGCTCACATAATAAAGTATTTTTAAGCTGTGTTAAAACACCTAGCCCAGAACTTGGCACGTAATAAGCTCTCAAGTTACATGTGTTACTTGAATCTGAAATCAGAAAGCTTATAGAAAATTGAACTCATCATCATCACTCCAGCCCCCAAAATTGTTTCTCTTTCTGTATCTTCTATCTTTACCAGTTGACCAAGCTAAAAAAACTAGAAATTATTCTTGTCTCCTCCCTCTATTGCCACATCTAATCTCACTCCAGTCCAGTATACCTGCCAAATTGGATTATTTCTCATACACCACAGACACTGCCTCCATTAAGGCCATTCTAACCTTGCTCCTGTATCACCGCAAACCTCCTTCCTGGCCTCCTGCCTCCTCCCTGGTCTCCCGCCTCCTCCAATGCACTCTTCACATTACAGCCAGAGTGAGCTTCCAAAAGGCTAATGTCGTTTACTTGCTAAAACCCTTTTCCTCGTTGCAAAAACTTTGTTCCTAGCAAGCAAAGTCATTCATAATCTTAAGAAATATAGAAGGCAGTAGGGTCATATATATATATATACATACATATATATGTATATATGTACATATATATATACATATATATATCCTTTATTTTTTAATTAATTTATTATTACAGTGACACTGGTTAACAAAATTCAGTAAGTTTCAAGTGTAAAATTCAATATTAAGTCATATATATTTTGCATTGTATGGTCACTGCCCATGGTTAGATTTATTTCTGTCACCATATATTTGACCCCTTTTATCCCATCTACTTCTCCCCTTCATTCTCCCTCTGGTAATCACTAATCTATTGTCCATGTCCATGAATCTCTGTTTGTTATGTTTGTTTGTTGCTTTTAGGTTTATCCATTAAGATTCAACTCACCTCCTTTGAGAAGCCTTCCTGAGACTGACAAAGCTCCCTGTCCTACATAGTATTTACCATAATCATCCTCCTCAGTCTCCCCACTAGATTATACATCTCACCAAAACATAAATATCACAAAATCAGTATTATTCTTTTATGCATAGTATGCTCAATAATACATTTATGTGATTAATGTATACCACTTTGGCTGAATAAATTTAAAAATTAATTAGAAAGATATCATATCTTTTAATCATTTTTGTGAATCATATTTCTTAAATCTCATCAAGAAAGATTCTGGCTACCTTTGGAGCTAGAATTTTTAGGTGTGTGATCTTGGGCAAATTAAATCTCTATATTTAAGCTCCATGTCCATAAAACAATGTGAACAACAATGGTACCTACCTCATAGAGTTATTATAAGGATTAAAAGAGTTGATACATGTAAAACATTTAGAACTGGCACTTAGAAGTACCCAATAGCTCTTAATAATTATTAATTTTATTATTGTCACTATTATTATTGTTATTACTATTCTTCTATAAGGTAGGACCCTCTATGTTTAACACCTGTCATGAACCAGGGCTCAAGACAAATTTCAAGGTCACAAGTTAAAAAACTGAGGAAACTCAAAACCCAGAGATAAGCAAGGGAAAAAGTCCTAAGTCCCCCAGTCTTCCCACTATCCCCACAGAAAGGCATGCTGGGACCAGATATACATTGAACACATTGGGTAAATGTTTCAGGCAAGGGACCACACTCTCTTGTCACTCTCTTCTTACTATCTGGATTTTGGTGTCAACTGTTTACAGGAATTATCTGGGAAAGTCAGCTCCCCAGCAGCTAAGGCTCTTGGGGCTAATGGGATATAGTAACCCCTCTGAACAGGAGGAAGAAGCCACTAGTGTTACAGGAAACTGAGTTTGTGTCCAGTCTCTCTCTCCTTCTCTTAAAGAAGAGCAAGCCCCAGTCTCACCTGGGGCCTTCTCCAGGCAAACCAAAGTGAAATCGTGATATATTTGGGACAATGCTGCTTGCTGCACCAATATTTCAATATTTCCTTTAGAGGGGAATTCAAATGATTTCATGTTTCTGTTTTAGATCCATCTAGGGTAATTTGAGCATCCAAGTTTTCTAAGAATTTTCTCCTCTATCAAGACAAATCCAAAAATTTCTTCTAATAGCTTTTGTTTAGTTCAGTAACATTTATTAGTGGGTCAGGCACTGTGCTAAATGATGAGGATGCAAAATCTAGGGAACTAATTCCTGTTTTCAAGTATGTGTAGCCTTAAAGGAAAAGTGGATTAAAAAAATTACAAAACACCATAATATATGCAATAATAGAGATGTGTACAAAACTCAGAAGCATTCAGAAATGACTATTGATCCAGAGATTATAGTTTTCAAACTATGAAGTCAATGCATGTTTGTTTTTTTACCCAGAATATTAAACTTGAGGTCCAAATAAAAACATTGAAGTCTAATTAGCAGATGCTATGACAAAAGATAACATGATCATCAATTCTAAAATTGTGTAAGTTGTTATAAAATTACAGGGGAAGAAATTATGCTATGAAAACTGAATAGCGTTTCTGGGAACTGGCTAGAGAAAGAATTTGGAAGCTGAAAGGAACTAAATTCAAATTCCAGCATTGCAACCTATGCTCTGTGAACTTAGGCAAGTTTTCTAACCTCTCTAAGTCTGAAATTTTTAAGAATGGGGATCATAATAACTATCATACGGAGTTATTTTAAGCAGTAAATGAAAATTATGCAAAGCACCTAGCACATGATAGATAACTCAGTAACAGCAGCTGATTTTTTTTCTAGAGAATATAATCTCACTTTTGTCATCTATTTTATTCTAAGCATTTATTATTAGTTAACTGTGGTAGATTGACTAGAGAGTTCTCCTGGGGTGAAATTTTGAAGTGATTCTATAATGGAATTCTATCCTATTTCTCTTAGTACTTTTCAAAACTATCCACAGTAGTTTTGATGCATTGCAAGCATTTTTACACACATCCTGTTTTACTAAAAATGTGTTGCAAAATGTCTTAAAACCCAAGCGTGCAAAAGTAGTCAGAAAACAGGTAAGAAAAAATTCTGTTCAATAATGGAATATAAAATGAATAGCAGAATGCTAGTATCCTGGCAGGTTAAAGTGTTCTGGTCACAAAGACATGGATGGGATTATGAGAAATTCCCCATTACTAAAAAAAACTAAAGCTTAGCAGTTAGGAGGTTCCTAAGGCGTATTATTGCTCCTTTCTACAAACTGCCTCTACCATGAATTATGGCTATTTTAGAGTCATGGCAAATACTGTTAATTTAAAAAGATATTAAAATAAGATGTGTTTTTTTTAATTACAGAAAGTATGTAGATGCTACTGCAATAAACAGAGCTCTTCCATTAGAAATATTAACATTTGCATTATTATATATTTTCATTGTTGACAGAGTGCAAGGATGAGGTTGAATTGTGCTTGCCTTTAAACATTAGTCTATTCCTCAGTTTTACCACCTCAAAAAATGGGTAAAATAACCCCTTTCATTTGTTTATATCCCAGGGATGATATAAGAATAATGGCTCACATGAATACCTTTGAACACTTCATAAAAGACAAGCTACTTAAATTCAGGATCTGTTTTATTGTGTTGTTAGGAAACTTCAAGGTGGGTCATATATAAACAAATAAATATCTTGCCTTATTTTGGATGTGATTCCTAAGTACCAGAATGAACGAACAGAAAACTTGTCACCTTGATGTTACTCGCTTAACCTTGGCTTCTTATAGAGAGTTCTTTCCCTAGAGCTGCCCTGACCCGTAGAGTAGCCTCTACTACATCCACCTGTTTAAGTTTAAATTTTACTTAAAATGAACTAAAACTAAAAATTTAGTTCCTCAGTCCTATTAGCCACATTTCACGTGCTCAATAACCGCATATGACAAGTTGCTACCGTGTTGGACAGACAAAACATTTCTATCGTCACAGAAAGTTTAGTTGGAGGATGCTGGCCCAGAGGATACTCAGGCTGAATACTTCCGTTGCTGTGTGGACTTAAGCTAGCCATCAATAACATTTCATAGATTAAACAAACTTAGAAGTTATGAGAGGACTTTCTAATCACATCAGTGTCAGACTAAGGAAGGCCAGAAGTAAGTCAAGAGGAATTAAATAGTCCATAAAGAAGAAAGAGAAAATGATAACTAGAAAAAGAATGCCCACTGACCTTATCAAAGGATAAAAAAATGATTCAGGAATTCAGTGCTTCAGTAGAAGTACTATTTTACTATAACATTTGTCACATGTGGTTTGCCCTACATGCATCAATCTTCTGCTTCCTTTCTGATGTCCTAATTGGATTTTGAGGTGTTCTAGTAAATCAAACAAAAACTATTTCTCAATATTGTGATGAAACTTAACCTCCCTTTGTACACCACATGTTTAAAATACATATTTTCCTCTCAGAAGGATCAGCAAATGCTATGGAGATATTTGCAATTCTTGTATACAGCTTTTGTATTTACCCCCGTCTGGACCACCTGAATTCACAAGTAGTTTTCATGCTTACCAACATTTTAGCTGCTTCTTTCTGTATAAAAATAAATTAACATATGTAATATATAACTTAGCATATGTATTATTTGTCCCAAAAAGTAAGAAAATAACTTGTGTATGCTTTCATTTAGGTCATTCTATCCATTGAAGAAGGTTACAGACTTCCAGCTCCCATGGGCTGTCCAGCATCTCTACACCAGCTGATGCTCCATTGCTGGCAGAAGGAGAGAAATCACAGACCAAAATTTACTGACATTGTCAGCTTTCTTGACAAACTGATCCGGAATCCCAGTGCCCTTCACACCTTGGTGGAGGACATCCTTGTGTAAGATGCATTATGTTGGTTTTCCCCCTTGACAATCATAATTTCTTTCAGGCTGTAGACAAGACTAACAGAGAAGAGAAAGTTTGCCTTAATAACCATTTAGTCGGCAACCTTTTAGAAAATTGTGTATAAACTATATTGTATTTAACAGCTGATAAAGCAATTTATTAACATTTTAAATTGATTTTTTTTTTCAGAAGAAAATAAGTTCCCCTTTTCTTTTCTTCATACCTAATCTTTCTGAATTACTTTCTTTATACTTTTTCTGTGTGGGTCTTTGGTATTTATAAAATCCTTTCTGTAATTTCTGATCCTTCCTTACCTATGTAAGTAGAACATGAGCGTCTCCACAGCCCTTTAATTTTCTTGTTCATTCTATGTTCTGTGTCTGTATTTGAAATGGCAAGCAAGACAGGAGCAATTTCTGAATCAGCCAGTAGCAACGATGTTTCCTGTTGAAATGATCAAACCCAGCTGTTGTTACTTTCCATTCCTAAAACCAAAGACAGACAGATGACAAGCAAATGAAGGCACTCATACACCATTTTATGAAAGTCAGTAGAGTTGCAGAGATCTACTTACCTCTCTCTGAAAAACAATTATAAGAAGGGGGAGAGTAGAAGTAAAAAATACTATCATCTAGTCTAAAAATAGTACATTTAAAATATTATTAAATTGAAAATATATTTCTTTATCTGGGCCAAACTGTACTTAAAAATAATCAGAAGTATTTCCAGAGCTCCCTTTCCTGATGCAGGGCATGGCTAACAGGATACACAGATGTTCAGCTTTAGGTCACAAGTCAATGAGGTCTTTAGTGCCAATAAGGCCAAAAGCTCTTAAAGGACTGATGGAAACAGGCCTCGGTTTACGGCAGAGCACATAAGAGTTCACCTCTAAAGGACAAATTGGTAGCCTCAGAAGTTAAGCCACACGTGAAATGTTGAGATTAATCTATTACCCTAGCCCATCTTCCCTAAGGCAGTCCAACACAGGAAGCAGTAAAGTGGGGGTTGGTGGGAGAGGGAAATCTTTCTGGATTTGATCACAAAGGCAATGGGCAGCCATTGAATATTTAAAGCAAGAGAATGGCTTGATCACATTTGCATTTCTGAAGGGTCACTTTAAAGGACGATTTAGACTGAGGATGCAAAACAAGGGACAAGAATGGAAACAAAGACAGTTATATGTTTTCAGCAATCCAAGCTAGAAAAGATCAGGGTCTGACTAATGAAATGGAAATAAGCTTGGGGTCAGGAGTTAAGAAAATGGATTTATTATTAGGCATGGAAAATGAATTTGCCTTGGCCATTGATTGAATATGGAGGGAGAAAAAGAGAAAAGAATCAAGGATATCTGTCAAGTTTCTTTCTTAGACAAGCAGGGTGATGGTATTACCTCTAAGAGAGGAAGAAGGACATGTTTTTGAAATAGAAATGAGACCATTTCAAGCACGGTGAGTTGAAGATGCCTGTGGGGCATCTAAGTGGATGTCCTACAGGCAGTTATATTTATAGGTTGACCCTCACGTGAAAAGATCTAGGCTAGTGTGTAGATTTGCAGATAATTGGCATATAAATTGTAGCTGAAGTTTTAAGTGAAGTTAATATAACCCTTGGAGAATATAAGGAATGCTAATTAACAGGAAAAGAATGGAACACCAAGATTTAAGGATGAACTGAAGGACAGTACCCAAAAGAGAATGAGAAAGAAGAACCAGACAAGTAATGAGGGAAGCAGGGAAGGAGCTATATCATAGAAGCCAAAAAGGGAGAGTTTCAAGGAGTGTAATGTATGAGACCCCACAAAACTTCAGTAAGATAAAAAGTAAAGTGTGTCTGTTGAATTTAGCAGCAAGGTACTACAGTGTTCATGGGCAACCTGTGCAAGAGCATTTTCAGTAAAGTCATGTAAGATAAACTGCAGTGGAGGGGGGTGACCATGAGGTCAGAGAAAAGAGCAAAACAAAGTACCAAGTCTACTATTGTTTTTCCAAGACATTTGTCTGGAAGAGAAAGAAGTAATTAGAGAAAATGTTTCTCAATTTTTGTCTTTATATATTATTGAAGAGACAGGCATGCTTTAACATTGAGGAGAAAGAGCTAATAGAAAGGGCTCATGGGATGTGTTTCCATTAAAGGCATCTATAAAGCAAATCTTTTAATCAAGGCTTCTTGTTATGGTATAGGATTAATGGACCCTATAGCCCATGCCCCTTAACAGAACTCTAACTCAGGGGACCCCAACCCTCAGGCTACACACCAGTACTGGTCTTTGGCCTGTTAGGAACCAGGCCACATAGCAGGAGGCGAGCAACAGGTGAGCAATCAAAGCTTCATCTGTATTTGCAGCCACTTCCCAGCGCTAGCATCACCACCTCAGCTCCACCTCAGATCATTAGAAATTATATTCTCATAGGAGCACTAGTCCCTGGTGCCAAAAAGGTTGGGGACCACTGCTCTAACTGTTCTATGGCTGAACAAGCAGGCAGATAAAGAGCCTTCTTTTTGAAGAAAAGCAGATAAAACAGTTTCTTCCCTGCTTCTTTAAGATTATGAATGTCCATCATATTTGGAAAATACTTATGAAGAGTCTAAAATGAGAAAATACCAAAAAGTCAAAGGTATCAGGAGATAAAGTCAAGATAAGGACCCATGTCTGAGGCCAGAGATTTATGATTTAATAGGGTGTGCAGTAATCAGTGGACAGACCCTTGAATGGTAAGCTTTGTGACGGCACTGCCACACACAGGCCAGGAGTTGGGTGCTTTATATAAAACTGGTAGTTTGATTCAATCCTCAAGTCCAATCTCTAGGAGACTAGATGGAAATTTTTGTGATTGATTTGCTATCTCTGTTTCTGACAAAGACAAGTGTGCTACTGCTTTTGCCCTTAATGTACTTTTGTTTGAGAAACAGAACTGGAGTTTTAAGGGTATCATGCCTGAAACTTTATCAGCATTATTTTCACACTAGCCTAAATGGGTTCCCCTTTTCCACAACCTTATTTCAATGCCACCCACTAACCCTGTCCCTGATCCTGGAGAACAGAAACCATGTAGGGAGAAAAGATATGGTAGATTAAAGGATAGCAATATTTCCTAAAGAATGCCTAGTTTGTTTTATGCTTATAAAACTATAACACAGCCCCGCCGTCCCCCAAGTCCCAAAGCCTAGTCATTTCTTTCAGAGTGATAATGGATTAAGGAAACATAACAGAGTGTAGAATTTAGTCTTTCCTCCCATATAGCTCTCAAACAGGTGGAGTCTAAGTGTATAGCCCACAGAACTCATTAAACTCTCTGGCACTCTCCTTTCCTTACTATCCCCAAACTTTCAGGATTCTCTCACAGTTTCACACTGACATAATTCTCTCATTTACTAGGTCCCCATGGTTTATCGTCTACTCTAATTTTTTTTCTCAAGAATTTACCTGAGAAGGTTTTATCCTTTCTTTTGACAGAGTAGTAGGAGGGGAATAAATTAAGGCAACAAAGGGGGATAAGGAAAGCTGGTAAACCTACAGCTTAATAATTTTATGCTAGCATATTAAGAATTTCATAACCTTATATCTGTAATCCTTCCTTGCAAAAGACAGAACGTCCAATAGAAATACAGTTGATGAGAGAAGGCATTTATTTGTTGGAGCAGATGCTATTGTGCCTGACGCACTCCATGGGAGCATTCAGATCTCTGTTCAGTTTCCAACCTTCTTCTACTCAAGAAGGTATATGGATATATAAGTAAGCATAGCGATAAGTACAACCTTAGATCCAACTGATTGTAAAAAATAATTTTGGAAAAGTACCTTAAAGATATAGGCAGTCATCCTTCACAAATGTGAATTTCAAACTACCTTCACTTTCATTAATTCTACAATAATGTCTTATAACCACCTTTCAAAGTATTATTAGTAGTTGTCATATGGTCCATAGCCCTTGGGAGAAAAGGGCCAGCTTGCGGCCAAGGCTACATGGAGAATGGCAGCAAAAGCAATGCCTTTGAAAGACCTCTTGCTCCCTCTCCCCTGACCCTCAAAATCAATTTAGTAGCTACTCTCAACCCCAAGGTAAGCATACTCCCATGGGGTCCAAGTTTACATCCAAGGTTCGGTAGTTTAATAACACAAAGTAGACTTATGACTATATGGGTGTCCTTCCACCCAGCCTTATCTTACCAGTCCTGCCCATACTGTCCTATACTCTAACCTCTTCAGTCCTCATCCCTAATGCCTCCACGTGCTACAGCCAACTGAGTATACTAAGTTGAGGCAGTCAGCTGGCCTGTGCCCTTTTGTACAGTGCTGCAGTGTAACGGGAAAATAATACTTTCCTACAATCTTTACTCCAGATTTCCAGAATGTCACTGTCAAAGGATTTTACAGATTATGGGCTCCTTAACAACATTAACTAAAAGGTGGCATCTAGGGAAGGGCAGCAGTTAACCAGATAGAACAGTCTGTGATAGTCACCTGCCTCAAAAATTACATTCTGCTCAGGCCAAGGCATTTAGGAATATCCTCACTACCCACAGTGCCATAGTTAAAGCTCTTGTAACATTCTAGCTCTTAGGAGCTGGATCTACAACTTTCCTTAGTACATATAAATCTATTGTTGAACTTTTAGGCACTTGGTTTCCAGTAACATGTGAATCATGAAGGTAAAGAAAAGTCCAAACCAGTATCTGTATTCAGAACCTCTGCTTTAGAGAACTGCAAATTAACATTATAAGACTAAATGGTACTGCCTCTCTCTGTCCAGTTAATAAAGCAGTTAACCATCCTCTGAGTGCAATAACTTTCAACAATTTGATATAAATTTTTCCATTCATTTTGAAAAGACCTTGTTCAATGCTACCTAGGCTATACGTATCAGCACTTGCTAAATTGTTTATATACCAATTCATGGACAACTTGTTTTGTTTGACTTCTGTAACTAACACTTTTAATGATGTTTTTCGTGACAGAGAATAACTGGTTGGACAAAACCAGTGTTTAATTGAGAGATTAGCAAAGCTTTGTGGAAAGAAGACAGAATTTTAAATATTAATCAAGAAGTGTGAACCCATTAGAAAATCTAAATTCAATTTACATGAACTGTTGGCACAAGATAATACTAATATCAATATCAACACTAATGCTGATACAAATTCTAATGTACATTATCAACAATAATTTTTACTGGCATTTGTTGAGAGCCTATACTATGTGCCAGTCATTGTCCTAAGAACTTTTATCTGTAAGGTCATTTAATATTATCTCCATCCCTCAAATAAGGAAATGGACACTTTAAGAGTCAAGTAATTAGTAGATTAGGAATTTGAACAATGTTCACTGACTGCCAAGCCTTTGTTTTTTCCACCACACAGTACACAATCACACAAAATGGCAAGATTTTTCCCAATAAAACACTGTTTCAAAAATGCGATTATAGGAGAAGAGGAAACACTTTTTCACATTTCCAGATATATTTTCTCTGGACCAATCAGACTTTATAGATGGAGTATGATAAAAATCCCAAAAAGAATTTGTAGTGGGGCACAACTAATTATTTTATGTTCGCTAAGCAAATACAAGGAAATAGAGGATATACCCTCATTTGTAGGAATAAGTAGCAAATACATAGTCTATATATTCTCCCAATATCCTGCAATGCTCAGCCACTAGAAGAAAATTTCTTGAAAAAAGAAAGTAGTAACTACAACAAAATAGAGCAACAAGGAAAATATGGCAGCAACATATTCCAGAATTACATCCTCGGGCATTTTGTAGACTGAATTTTTTCAGTATTGGAAAATATATGTTTTGCTTCTCTCCTTCATTGTGGCAGACATTATTAATCACCATGTTTTTCCACTGAGCCCAAATGCCGCCTTGGCATTCTTCTCAAGACCACATTTTGATGACCACTGCTAATGAATTGTAGTTGGCATGTGATATGAAGTCTATTTCTTTCTCTATATTATTTCCTTACAAAAAAAAATAGGCTTACCTTGAGATTGTGCACTGGGGACTCAGCATTATGGGAGATTTTTAAACATTATTATTTCTACTCTGCATCTGCTCCTCCTCGTGTTCAAACACACCTATAATTTTAAATTTTGCTTTGAATTTTATTCCTTTCTGCTTTCCACCATTTATCAATCTTATTATGAGAATTAAATCATCATATCAATAAAAAAGGGCCTGAAGAGTACAGCATAGAGAATATGGTCAATAATATAATAACTATGTCTAGTGCCAGGTGTGTAGTAGACTAATTGGGGGATTCACTTTGTAAATGCTCAGTCACTTGAAGAACATTACATAAATGTCTACCCACTATGCTGTTCACCTGAAACTAATATAAAATAATATTAAATGTTAACTCTAATTGAAATATTAAAAAAAATTTTTATTAAAAAACCTGAAGAATTTCTAAAAATAAAAGCTTGACAAAAATAATTCATGCTCCCAATTTAACAATGTGGACAGTCAGATTTTTTGAAAAGATATTTCCCAAAAGCATAAAAAGTCACAAGATATTGTCATGATTCTATAGATTTTATAACATTTTGAATTACACTTTAAAATTTTGAAAGAATATCAAACTTCCCTAATTAATTTAACTTTAGACCTAATTGTAGAGAGGGCAATGTTTTCTCTTTTATCTGATTAAATAAATTCTTCCTTCAAAGTTTAGGTAGACAGTAGGTGTATTTAGAGATTATTTTATGGATTAACTAAAAATCGTGTAAAAGCAGTGATTTTCAATAAGGCGAATGCTGCTATTGTGGTTCTAAGTCTCTTAACCCTGTGCTACCTTAACCCACCTATAACTGCCTCTTCCTCCCCTCTGAAACCTATAAAGACAGAGATAAGTAAACATTTTCACAATACAAGGAATAAATAAAATAAATAATATATTCACTAATAAATGCTTATATCAATAAGTACTTCTTCTTCCATTTAATGGTATTAAGTGAAAATAGACTATTCAATATGAATCAACCATTCTCTCATGAACTAAACTTTTCTGTCAAGAATATTAAAGTCTAAATCATCACTTATTTAACGAATTCCTACAATACTTTCAGTATTGTGCTAAGGCCTACAGAAAATAAAAATTATGTGAGATCTGGTTCCTGCCATTAGGGAGTTTTAACTTACTCTTTAAAAATTTTTTTTCTCTTATAGATTTTTCCCAAAGAAGTTTTCAACTGAAGCAAAAAGATACATGCTCTAAGAGTGCATAATTATCTATAATAAAAGTGTCATCAGCAATCTAAGAGTTTAATTTTAGAGAACTAACAGTTATTGCATATTAACATATAGAATATTACATACTCCTTTGAATAGTAGTTGTGAAGGCTTTTGAAACATGCAATATATTTAAAAATATGTGACAAAAGGGAATAGAAAATAGAAACGAACTCTGTTCGTATGGGTCTGCTAACCATATATAAATGTAAGAGCTTGGGAAAAAAGAAGTGAGAGTGGTAAGGGGAGAAAAGCCTTCAAGTAGGCAATGGTTTCCTATTAAAACAAGATCTTACCTTGCAGTAGTGCTTCTCAGCCACTACTTTCTTAAATAATTTTTAAGAAATCTATTACTATTATATTTACATGATGAATATAAAATGTGGAAAACTTCTGAAGATAAGAACCGTTTTGCTTTTTTTTTTGACATTCAATATTATTCTGTACTAGTTTCAAGTGTGCTGCATAGTGATTAGGCATTTATATAATTTAAGAAATGAGCCCCCAATTAGTCTAGTACCCACCTGCCACTATACATAATTATTACAATATTATTGACTATATTCCTTATGCTATACTTCAAAAAACCTTCTTGCTTTTTAATGGCAGTTTTGATACTTACTGATAACCTATCTAAGAACTTTCTAAATTAACAGTCTAGTACTACTGTGAACTCAGCTCATTAAAATAAAAACTTCTTGGTGCTATCAGTGCTATTCCTTTTTACATATTTAGATGTATTAAAAGTACATATTTATTGCACCTTAAACTATATCATGACCTATTCTAGCTATATTCCAGCCTTTTCTTTCATTTAAATTGACTATAATTTATACCTGGAATTTCCTAATTTTACCCCTTCCTCATTTTTCTGAGGAAAGTAGTAGACCCTTGACCTTTTGTTCTACAATATGTACTTTTTCTAAATGTTAGCTACAGGTTTTGCTGTAAAGACATTTCTCAGGTGGGCAGCTCCCACTAATCACAAAAGAGCAGAAATTTCTAGGTGCTCAGCAAATAACAGACTAAATTTATCATTGCACATGGTTGATAAGAAAGGGCATTTATTGTTTATTAGGTAATATTCCAGAGAATTCATGTGAGGGTGATGATAGCCAGCCCTCAAAGTGAGAAAAAAGGCAGCATTTTTCAACTTAGTTATAAGATAAGGTGAAGGAAGAATTATTGCACAGTGGCTGTGAACAATGAGGGGGACTTGACCTTACTAAATCAACTGCCAGAGCTGTCGTACAAAGGCCAAAGAGTAACTAGGTTACTAAAGATGTGTGGAGAAAAAGGGAATTATTGTATTGAAACATTCTGGCAGCAAGTAGTGGATGCTTTTCAACAGAGAAGTAGGCCATTTTAAGTCATTTAGTATACAGAATGTCCTTTCATGACCTTTCTATACGAAGGACATAAAATTAGCAAATTACATTTCCACTCCCAATTATATGAAATTGTGAAAGCCCAAAAGTTATTCCAGTATGATCTCAGGAGAGAAAGAAATGGAAGTCATCCGACTGTGCCTGTGCATCAAGAATGGAATAGGAATACGAAGGGAAAGTCACTGAAATGCATTCATTTAATTTTGTTCAGTTTCAACAAACTTCATTGACAAGTAATTAAAAGATTTGAGAGCCACATTGTTTTAAAATAAGAAATTTAGTTTTCTAAATATGTGGTTTTATTCATATTAGTAATCAAGAAGGGTATCCCAGCCACAGCCATTTTGATATTTAAACTTAGTAAGTTACTACAACAATATTCTCTAAACTATGTCTATATGAACTGGTCAGATAATTTAGGAAAATGATACAGAAGCTATTCTGAATCTCCTTATATATTCACATTGGACATTTGAATAATGAAGATTCTGAAAATGCTACAATTAAAAACCCTGTAAAACTCTCTTTTCTATGGAGACCTTTATTATTTTGTATTTATATATTAATTTTTATTTACATGACAATATTTATTAATATAAACACCTCTCAGAAATGAAGAAATATAGCAACAATTAAAATATTTACTGGTAGATGCAATGATAGCTTTTCAATTTTTGGACATGATTAATCTGCACTTAGCGTTAAATCATGAATTATTCTTATATTAATTAGAATGAAACTGCCCACAATCAAATAGCAATTGCAATTTCTAGTACAGGAGAAGAGAATGTGGCTTTATGACCTCTAAAATAGGAAATATGGTAACAGAACTGAATAGTGATAAAAAAGACATGAGTCACTGTTAAAAGTAACCAGACTCAATATGGACTACAATATAGTCACGAGACACATGCATTTAGTTTATGCAAATTCCAATTGAATATGAAGAGCAAAACTCCCTGAATTTTCTTGTCATTTTTTTTACCCCCACCCCCACCTTCAACTAGACCCCAGTTTAGGAAAAAGTAAGTCAATGTGGCAATCAAAGAAAAAACAAATGAATTTTAGACTTTTAGCAAGGATTCTGTCCTATTCAATCCCAAGGGTCACCTTTCAGAGTCCTTGGGAGTCAAACAGTATACAACTTGTATGGCCATGCGTAATATCTCTGGCTTTTGCGCTCCTAAAGACCTGGGTCCTGGTCATTAAAGGTAGTTTAAAGGATTTTAAGGGTAATTTTGATTGTTAGAGATTCTCTTTTGATTTTTACCTTATACACTGATCCCGCTCCCATAATTTTTAACAGAATACCAGAGTTACATAGTATGCACATGCCATTCTATTCACAGTGGAATTATTCTTATTTCATGTGGCGTAATCATACATGCTCACATACTATCAGTTTCTAATAAAAGCTGAAATAGTTCAAATATGAATGATAAAAACATTATAATGAAATATTCTAAATGTGGATGTTAAAAACTATAACTCCAGTTAAGTCTCTATGAATTCTTTCATTCTTTAACTTATAAATAATTAAAAGCAAAGCAAATGAAAGTTGGAATAACCTTCAGTATTCTAATAAAAATAATTTAGTGGTTACCTTCTAATGGGAAAGCTTTCCATTTTTTAGGAAAAACTGATTTGACTGAAACACCAATCATTAAAAGAAATCGTTAGTTTTATTATTTATTGAATTTAGACTCTAAACCTAATAATTTTAAAAATGAGATATTTATTACCCTAAAATCTAAGAAGATACTTCTTACTATAAAAAAACTTTTACTATCAAATATTTTTAAAACCATACAAAATGTTGTTAAAATTAATTTCCATGTTAGTCTATAAGGAAAATAATACAGTTTGTTGCCATATTGGCCTAATTAAACCATTCTGAGTTATTTTTTATTATAATATCTAAAGTTAAGTCATTTTATTCTGCTGACTTTAACTTATACAACACCATTTTGTATATATAGTATGTGTGTGTATGTGTGTGTGTGTGTATATATACACACACATACATATCCATACGTTTGTGTGTATGTATGTATACACACACATCCCCTAGACTTTCCAAATAATATCTTTACACTATTTTTATATTAAAACTATAAAACTATCACCACCTGAAAAGTCTTTGGCATCAGATCTAAAAAACAGAAATACAGATTTCTGTATCATTTACATTAAACCCCATTAATGCTGGACTCCTTTTCCTTGTTAACACAATCTTGCACTGATTTTGCTTTGTTTTGTGACCTATTAATACATGTACTGTGGGCTAAATTACCCTGTGCTTAGATGTATATAAGTCTTATTCACACAATTGAATCACTTTTTTAATAAATAATATATTCTTGTTGAATGAGAATAAATAAATGGAGGCTTGATCAATGAACTCACCATAAAAAAAAAGAAAGGACTACCATAACAAGTGTGGAAAAAGGCAAAAGCCTTTTGGATTCAGTGGCAGGTCAGAAAGTGTAAAAGTGAACAGCCTGTGTTTTCCTACAAAGAGTAATCTCTTTGTAAGGAAAAAAGTGGGTTATTCTTCACATTTGAAAATACAGTTTTATGCAAGAGAAAAAGTAAAGAGAAGTTAGCAAGATGTGAGTTTTCTCATAATATATCAAGTATAAAATCCAGTAGTGGCAAAAAGCAGACAAAGACAAAAGAAACTTATGAGTGAAACTGAACAGATAAAAGTGGCTGATTGAATATGATGAAAAATTAGAGATTTCATTAAATGGAGGATAGAAACATTAGACGTAAGAATATTGTAAAAGGAAAAAAAATAAGTTGGGTATTTTTGCTTTATCTGGCTTTAAAAGGTCCTCATGATGTTTTTTTCTCGTAGAATGCCAGAGTCCCCTGGTGAAGTTCCTGAATATCCTTTGTTTGTCACAGTGGGTGACTGGCTGGATTCTATAAAAATGGGTCAATATAAGAATAACTTCATGGCAGCAGGGTTTACAACTTTTGACCTGATTTCAAGAATGAGCATCGAGTAAGTGGTACCAGGGTTATTAATGGATTTAGATGCTCCACCCAAGATTTTAATTTTTATTATAAATTCAAATACTACATCAAGAACACCATGGTGAAACTACCTTTCCTAAGGCTTCTATGGAATTTCCACCTTTCCTCACCATTTCCAACTATCATTCTAGTGGTAGTTGGATACTACACTTTTAACTACCATTCTTTGAAAGAATGTATTTAATTCAAATAGCTATTTAAAATTTTTAATGATTTGTAAAATGCAGATTATGCTTGTTCACATCATAGACCTTATATCACCTTAATTTTACCTTGGCAAATTATTTATGACTCATATGTGCTAATCTTCCATAGTCAATATCTATTACCTTTATCATATGTAATTATAATAATACAATATTATCAATTCATTTCAGTGCTCCTTCTCTGTATTACTATGGCCCAGGGTTTTCCTTTGCCTGGGTGCAATAAAAATGCTCAAGTTGTGGTTAAAAGACTAGATACTAAAACTAGTAGGTTGAGCTATATCAAATTGTCATTGTTTTAAACTAGAAAGGGCAATTTCATATGGTTTGACATAATACAATGGTATTCTTTTTCAGATTATTGAAAGACCATGAGAACTCAAATGGAGTCATTATACCTTCTACTCTACATACTATTTTACTAAAACTGTTGCAAATTTATATAATTACCTAAATTATATAGCCCTTAGGCCTATGAAAATGTCTGAACATTGTATAAGTGCCTGAATTTGACATTTTTCTTGTGTCCTAAAATTTGAGGTTAACTTGTATTTTCTGCCAAAAGAGAGAAGAAAAAAGTAGCAAACTCTTAATGTTCATTTATATCTCTGTTTAAACTCACATTTTTGCCAGTTATACATTTTTTGACAAGTTTATAAAGCAAATTTGACATAGTACATATTTGCCATATCTAAATGTTTATTTCCTCTATCTCGTACTTACCAGATCTAAATGTTCATTTTCTCTTCTTCCCTCCCTCCCTCCCTCTCTCTCTCTCTCTTTCTCTCTTGCTGTATGTGTGTGTCTTTCTCTCTCTCTCTCAGTGACATTAGAAGAATTGGAGTCATACTCATTGGACACCAGAGACGAATAGTCAGTAGTATACAGACGTTACGTTTACACATGATGCAAATACAGGAGAAAGGATTTCATGTATGAAAGTACTACAAGCACCGGTGTTTGTGCCTCAGCATTTCTATAATGAAATATATCTTCTCTACTACCCTCTCTTCTGATTCTTCAAACATTACTTCACAGACTACAGTCTCCTGTTCAGACTACGGGGTACACACTTTGGTTTACACTTCTGACTCAGATTTTAAACTCATGCTTCATAGATCCTCTCTGAATGACCTGCAAATAAAACCCTGACCCACTACAGATTATCACTACACAATGGTAAATAACTCAGCATGGATGTGTAACTTTGTATAGCAGTATTTGGAAAGTGTTCAGGGACTTAATCCGAAGGAATTTGCCCAGATGTGGCTTCCTTAGAGTTTTATGGTAGATGAAAAATAAATTATTGACTTTTTTTTTATGTTTTGTGATCAAGTAGCTTCTAAATTGACATTAATATTTATTTGTTAGATAATTATATTCAATTCTATGGATTGTATTGTTACTTTATTTTATAGTAGTTTCACTGTTGATACCTGATGTTAAATCTGCAGAAATGAGCAAAGATTTTATGTAGTGAATTCTTGTCAGGTGTGACTATGGCTAGAAGAGGGTTACTAGAGAGGGAGAAGGAGAAACATACTGTGCTTTCAAGTCTTCTAAGGCTGCATTTGTCTATTTTTTTAATAAACTTTATAATGTCCTACATATTTTATAGTAGGTGGTAGCTTAGAGGCTATTCCCCTCTAATTTTTTTACTGATCTATAATACATTTCTCTACTACCTTATGAAGATCACTCCAGGAAAGACCAAGAATGAGTTCATTACCCTAAAGGCTTTCACAGAGTAAAGTATGTAATAAAATCATGACTAGCCCCTTGGTTCTACATCGTAGGTTTTTAAAAGTAATTATCAAAGTGCAGAGAAAATTAATTGTTCTCAGTAGAATCACTTTGAGTAAAAGATATAAGATTATAGCCTTGGATTTAATGTAAAAAGATTAATTAAGTTAAACAGAATTTTATGGTAGCTGTATGGTGGCCTAAGAAAACAAACATATCTGCCAACTGTTTGATATTAGTGCATTTTGAAAGTGTAAGAATTTTTGTTTTGTTTGTAAAAATAAGTTACATGAACATGCTGAGCTGTTTTCCAAACCTTCCAAGAGACAAGTACGCTGTTGCATACTCCAAAGAAAACATAAACAGATCTAACATATGAGCATATATAAATTGTATGTCAACCTGGGTTTATTATACCGTAACATAAAAACGAGAACACAGTTAAGGTATGCTGTTGTCATCATCTTCTCAGAGGCTGCAAAAAAAAAAAAAAAAGGCAATTATATTTTGTAGTGAATTAAGCTGAGTCAGCTTATCAAAATAGAACTGTCTTATAAATAAAGTCAGTTATATCCTATAAAACTAAAAAAAAAAATTTCTACTGTGCTAGGTAGAAGAGTAGGGAGAATGTGTTAAGGGAGGGAAAAAAAGACCAGGTTGTCTAAAGATGCTGATTTAATAAATTAGTTTTTATTCGATCTCAGAGATAATGGCGCCCTACTCACATTCTCAAATTCCTACCTAAAATACATTTCTTGGTGAAAGTAGCTTTCTTACTATTAAAGGAGACTCACTTTTTCTTTTTTTCTTGAGAATGGTTGATTTGCTCATTAGACTAAACCCTTCAACATATTTTCTTTTGCTGATTTATCTCTTGATTTTTGCCTACCTCAGATTAATTTTTCTCATCTCAAAAAAAATGTATAGAGCTGGAAAAAGAGTCTTTAAAGTATTCCTTGAAGTATGCTAAAAAAGAAAAAAGTGGAAAATCCATCATTTTTTAAGTAAGTGTGACTGAAATAGCTAGTAACATTTTCCAGCCATCACCTGCATGGTCATGCATCACTCATAGACTATCTGCAGTTTGCTTGATACATTTACACAAATCTGAATACATTTAGAGACAATGTAAAATTTCCATATTTACCTGTCTTCAAATATATATTAAATACTAACAGATGTAAAACAGATTAAATTTATTAATCGTATATATTTATTTTTATAATACAATAAAAAAGGTATTTAGGAAAATAAGAAATAGAATAATTGTGGTCTTCCATAGGATTCTGTCAGCAACATCTATATACTTTGATGACATGAATTCTATAAAGTATTGGGATGGACATTTGAAGCTTGCGAGATTCAAGTTCTCTGTTAAGATTTTTTTTCTTTAAAAAGTCCAATTCTACAATATGTCTGGTTACTTTATACTTCTTTTTTCATTCTTAATATCCTTGTCTAGTTTGATTAAACTGACTTTTTACTTTGTCTTTTACTCCAAATTCTCTTTAAAATTTTTTATAATTACAGTTACATTTTCAGAACTGTAAGCATGATAATCTTTGAACCTCATTATGGTTACAGCAAAGTTGAAATATGTATAATATATTAAACAGAAATGTTTAAAAATAAGGATATTTATTTCTTTACTGCCAATCAATCACAGACTCCGTGATCCCAAGGGTATTATAATACCCAGAAATATTAATAGTTAAATTACCAAATTTGTTTGTAAATTTTTACATGAAATATTTTGAGATCTACTAGTGTACATATTCAGTAATTAAAACTGTTTAATATGCATAAGCATAGAATTTAATTATAGAAAGAAAATTAGTAACTTCCATAAATCACAAACCTTCAGAAATAATCTTTGATAACTAAAATATGCATATATATTCAAGTACCTGCTTTAAATTTTCTAATCTATACTACCAAAGGGCTTCTTGGATTTTGAAAATCAGACATTTGAAGAAACTATTTTCATTTTATTTTCTGGGTGGTCAATTTTCAATCTATAGTCAACTTGTTATTTCTTATAGTATAGGCTTAGCAGGAAAAAAAATGTAAAACAATGCACAATCAAGAAGAGAGATTAGGTACATAAATCAACCTAAAAAGGCAATCAGAAATTGTAAAGCCCTTGGCTTAACAAAAATCAAGAATCATAGCACTTTTGTATTAAGTTGACTGTTGATAAATAAGTTTTGTGTGCCACAATCAAAACGATTTCTCGTATTTCACTTTGTGTTACTCTTTAAAATCTATCCAACTGCTTATCACCTGAATAAAACAGCGATCCAGCTACAGCTTTAAGTCCTATCTCAGTCCATGAATGGAAAACAAATCCAAATCTAACCCTGGAAAAGTCTTCACAGGTCTTTTGAAGAGATGCTGAAGAATGAATTACACTATCTATCTCCAAACCCCATTTCCTTAAAAATCCATTTTTATTTCTTTTCCTAACAAATTTCTACTCTGTAAAGCAGTCAGTTAAATCTCTTATCTCAAAATTTTCACAAATGCTAGGTCTCTTTATTCTATTCCTTTATTAATTTTTCTAAAAATTCCTTTCTCAGCCATCTCTTTTCTCTCTTTATTCTTCCATCCCATCTCTTTTTCTAAGTTCCTACCACTCCCCCGCTTATCCCTATCAGCAAACAAAAGGTAGCACAGCAAACCCAAAAAGATCTTACAGATCTCCTTAGAAGAGTCTGAGGGTGGAGGGAAGAGGGAATGTTACAAAAGTCATACTTCAATACTTTGATCCTACCACATAAATGGGAGCATTTGCACTCACAGAGGGTATGAGTTCTGGCTTTTCATTAACTGCCGATCAAGTGTTTTGGGAAGTAATTTCAAAATGGAAGATAATGATCTTTTCTTTAGCTTTAGCTAAGGAAATTTATTATTAATTTAAAAGAAATTATTATTTTAAGGATCAAAACTGATATCATCTCACACTTGGTATATATGTCTTTATACAACAAAGAGATTAGAAGCAGATGTTATTACTTTTTTTAGTATGATCATTTTTAAGTTTTCCAACCTCAAATTCCATTAAGTTAAAGATTTATTTTATTTCACGTTCAATGCAAAAATATTTTAATGCTTTTATATGAAGATTTCAAAAGATAGTGGATTTTACTAGGTCAAATTGGTGATATTCTTCCATTAGGACACCAAGCATTAAAGTCAGCTAACTTTTGGTTTTTATGATCAACATTTTCAACAAAATTTCAATTTTATAATGTTTCATAAAGGCAGTGTAAACCTTATTTAGTTCAATTTAACAAATGTCTAAGAGGTGTCTCCCACATGTATAAAATTTGATGGCAAAGATGAGTTTGGCTGATCTGTTCTTACTTTCACGTAACTCTAAAGCTTAAAATTTAGATGCTAAAGCCAATTTGCTATGTTTGCTATAATTGCCACATCACTAAGGATTTGCTGTTTCCACAGAGAAATAAATAAATAAATAAACTTCTGTTCTGTCTGAGTTGGACTTGCAATCCCTCTAGAAAGAAACAATTTGAACCTCAGATTTTCACACTTCTGGCAGAAGGGAGCAGGTTTGCTGGATGCTCTGACAGTCTCTCTTGTTAACAGTTGATCCTCTTCAAGACTCAAAGATTTTTATTGCCCAGTGGCAAAATTTTTAGTTTATGTGTAGACTCGCTATCTCAAAGCTCCTTTCAGTTAGAAAACATCAGCCAGTTTTTCATTAACAATTCCAGAACAATCTCTTGCCCAAGCCAATTCACTGTTCTTAATGTAATAAGTATGAACCTACATGGTTGCATAAAATTCTTTCAAATATGGTACATTTTTCGAGGAAGAGAGATGATTACTCATGACTAGATTTAACATATTATCAAATGAAATAAAGGAAAATAGAATCTTTATTGCAAAAAAAGTAAATACCCCATTTTTCTCTTACTGTTCCCTTAAAAAAAAAAGTATCAGGTATTTCGAAGATTTCTTAAGATAAAAAAAATTTATTTTTTTAACGTTATGGGGGATGTCACATAATATACATGTTTTCTGGAAAAAAGGTAAAAATATGCAGAAGATAAAGGTCATTGAAATGTAGTTTAAACTAATTCTCTTTCTTCTAATAATTAGATTCAAATTTCAAATAATTGATACTTTTATATAAAATGTATTTAAAAGGATATTTACATCTTAATTGAAAGACTTGGGGTTTGTGCTCATAATTCAAAAGAGTGTTTTTGTTTGGTTGTATTTGCTCATTTAGGATTTTAAGACTAGATTTGAAAGTCTACCTTTCGCTTATATGTCAATTCAAAATTATTGTATTTAGAAATGAAAGAAAAATATTAAAAGAAAGAATTGTAATTACTAAGAGTAGCAAAGCACTAGTAACAGAATAAACTTCATCTTTGACAAAAGAATATAGCAAATACAAAGTTTCATGTATCTCTTAATGACATCAAGTCACCTGCATTTTATTATGTTTTTGCACTTTTCCATTGAAAGCAACGTTCTTTCTAAACATATCAAAGGAAAGTGTTGTTGCTTGAATTTCTACACTGGTTAATCAGAGTATTAAATCTCTAAGGGAACTTTTAATTAAAAGAACTTTTTATTTGTTTCATTTAAAGAGAAAACTCAAGAATTCTACTTCCTTTAGACATAACTAATTCATCCTTAAGAATAGCAAAGGCATTAAAGAAAAATTACCTGATAGCTCTTAAATGTAATATAAAGATGTGATTTCTACTTTCGATTAGAAAATAAAGTACAGATTAACAACACTATTTCCTGGGATTTGTGAATTAGAAAAGTGTCAGAATTAGTGAAAATCTCTCAAGCAAAGTTCTGTCCTTACCTATGTTGCTCCATTATATGTAACCTCTGGCTATCTTTAATTTGCCATAATAACTCACTTTTGGTTAAACTCACTTTTGGTTAAGATAATAAGTTATCAGCTCAAATAATAAATCAGAAGAACTGAGATATGGCTTTAAAGTGTTCTACAAAATAATAAAGGGAGGACAATCCTATTTCAGGATTCCTGTTAGCATCAGGTCCTCCATCTTATTAGCCTTCACTGAAGGGAGGACTATCTTTATTCCAAAATTATGTTATTATAAAGAAAATTCCAAAAACATGACAACCTTCATTTTTCATATATTTAATTCAAATTTTATATTTAGGCATTATCAACGTTGAAGATAGACATTCTTGTTTTCATGAGTTAAATGTAAGTTTCCCTGACAAGCAACGTTGATGTGAACATTTCCATGCACATTTATAGATCGTCATCCTTAGAATGATTTAATTTGCATCTGCTCTAGAATGACCAAATGTCATTTAACTTTTTGAAATCATGATAGATGAAATGAACAGTGCTAAATCAAAAAGATGAGTAAACAATACACTTTCAAAATTTTTACCTAATTTAAAATGTCCTCTTCTATTGCTTTTATAATAAATTGAAAGTCTCTTTTCCACATTTAGTAATTTGTAGAATGAAATGTACACATTTTATATAGAAATTGATTTTTAAATTTTTCATTTTAATACATCTTTACTCAGAGAGAAGCCAGAATTAACTCTATTTGCTAATTATTCATACAAAGTAGTAACTTTGCTCTTCCAAATTATTTACCCAGTCATATCATTAAAGTTGTAATGTTTTGCCTTGATTGTGCATGTTTTATTTATTGCCACATATTATTTTTGTTTTTAAAAGTAAATCTGCTTAAAACCATGGTCTTTAGAAGTTCTACAACAAAATCAATGACCACTCAATTTGCTAACAAACTTGCAAATGAGTGAGCTATGTTCCTGGTCAACGTGACTGATATGAGCATTGTTAAATCTAACTTGTTTGAAAATCCATGGTACTTTAACTAAAGCTATTATTGCATATCTTTAAAAGTATCTTTAAGCAATACTGAGTTTCACTGACAACATAATAAATAATGATTAGGGCTTTTAAAATTTTCTGCACTGCTTGGAAAATAAGTTTTAATGTGCATAAATGTTTGTCATTAAAGTTTTTAATTTGTTTTAATGTGATGTTTCTTCTAATACCATATGTATTCAATGAAAATTGTAATAATATATATACTATGCAAAAACATTATTTCTTCTTACAAATGTGAAATTTTGATTTAATTTTAGGTTTTCTTTATGCCTCCATGAGAAAAATCAAATGTGAAATGGGGGGTGGGGGAGAGATACAATACCTGAACACTATGAATATGAGTAACATTTGATTTTAAATATTACTATATGTGCTTCATTTCTGATACATTATTAATCATTTTATTAATCACACTCTTAGAGTGTGTCATTGAAAATTTGAATAAGTATAGAATATAAATATCTTTGGACACTCTTCACAAACTATACTTGGGTTTCATTTTGTATACAGTGCAAATTATGTTTCCTAAAAAATTGTATTCTATTTTATATAATAACATCACTTTTTAAAATTCAGAGGCAGAGCATGAATGCAGAACATGAAAACAGACCAAGTTCCATTAAAACTGAGGAAAAGACAAAAAGGTAATACAAAGAGAAGTTTGTGTAAAAATTAATAATTACCTTATTAACAATAAAAACAGTACTAGAAGAGTGGTTGCAAATTATGTCATGTTACCATTACTGGCAATCTTGAAACTTAAATGCATTTTGAGGGTGGGAATCTCTAATACAAATAAGTCCACTAATATTTGTTAAAATACACATTGATGTTAGAAAGGAATCTTACTAAAATATCCAAAATAGAAATTTATTTTTTTTAATTTTATTAATAGACCAAATGATCATAATTATTAGCATTTCCAAACTACTAATTCTTTTTATTTCTAAGACCTATATACCAAAGAATTTGCCAAAAATAACACATTGAATATTGGACTGTCAAAGCACTTTACACATATTGATGAACCACTCCCATTAATAACTGAGTTTTTCTTCTGCTTTATTAAATTTAAGACAGTAAATATATATAAGATGCAAATAAAAAATAATTGAGTTGAAAGGGTAGTCTTTCAGAATCAATTTATGCTTTTGCGCAATTACATAAATTTTACACATTTAAACACATAAATGTTTAAAATATGGCACCTACATATTAATTTCATTATATCATATGACCTCTAAATGTTTATATTCTTTCAAAGAGATTGCCTTCTCTTTTCAGTTGTGTTTTTTTAAAAGAGCTGCTTTATTTTAATATTTCCATTCAGCCTCATAATGCTTATAACTTTCTAATTCTCAAAGAAGGCGAACACAAATACCATAGCATAGTGGCTAGAAGTTATTATTTTTGAAATTACTCTTATTTTATCATATATTGGTCAGATATCCCATAAAGTCTGCTGGAGAAAGCAAACTTCTGTACTTTCTCATGAAAGGAATTACAAAAAGAAATCCTCCATTGGATTTTGTGAATTCAAAATATTAAGCATATAGTTTATAGTTACTTTTCACTACTTACACTTTATTCAGTTTTTTAAATTTCATTAAATGGGATACTTCAAACAAAAGTTTAATGCTATCCCATTTTTGTATAAACTGCAATTTTCTTCAGAGTCTCCAACAATCCCTTTGAAGAAGCAAAACATTACCTTTCCCACTGTACAATCTTGATCAAATGAAATAGTTAGGAATCTATTGTCCAATGTAAAGAACAACAACAACAAAAGATTTGTTCGGTAAAAGCTTTTTATATTATGGGGAAGAGATATAACAAACAAACAAAAAAAGTTAAAGTCATGTCTGTTTGCTGGTTCAAAACTGTATAATTCCTAAATTTTAAAAATAATATACATACATATATACCAATTTATTTTAAATACATATTTATCCATAAGTCTATCCATTCATTAACTATTGTTTATTGAACATTATTATGTATCAGTGACCTGTTTTAAACACTGAAAATACGGGGTGACCAAGACAAACAAAAGCTGTCTCATGAAATTAACCTTCTAATGGTAAAGACACACAGTAAAGAAAGTGATACATTATGCAGATAATTAATTAATAAAGTTATATAGCATGACTGTGGCTTCTTTATATTAAGTGGTAAGAAAAATCTCTGGGATATGACACTTACACTGTATCTGAAAAGCATAAAGGAAACCAGTCATGGGAATACCTGGGGGAAGAGCATTGCAGGCAAAGGGAATAGTTTAATGTGTGGGAGTTTAGAGTATATGAGGGTAGAGAGAACAGTGTGCTTGGTACACAGTAGATGAGCCAACTGAAGCAAAAATGAAAGGGGGTCAAAGAATATTTATGAGACTACTGTAATAGTTCAAGCAAAAAAATAAAATGGGTGGCTCAAAGAGGACTGAGGGAAGTGGATGGATTTGGGGTATGTTTGAAGACAGGTCTTGCTAGTAATGGACTGGGTATAAGGAATGAAGACGAGAAAAATCAAAGATAAGTTCTACATTTGGAGAATAAGAAACTGAGTCAATAGTGGTGTAAGAGAAGTAGATTTGGAGGGGAAAATCAAGAGTTTGGTTTTAGTCATTTACAGGCTTAGATGCCCATTATATATTCAGATGGAAATAACAAGTAGACAGTTATAAATGAGAGTTTCAAGGAGCAATCAGGGCTAGACATCAATTATTTGTAAGTCATCAGTATATACATGGTATTTCAACTTTTGAAATAACCTAGGAGAAGACTGTAAGTAGAGAAATAGGACTCAATTGAGGTCCAGGGCATTCCAATGTTTAGAAGTTAAACAGACCAACAGAGGACACTGAGAAGTATAAGGTAAGCTAAAGAAAAAAGAAATGCAATTGGTGATCTGAATTAAATGCTTTTAAGAATTCAAGATTAGAACAAAGAAATAGCCATTGCATTTGGCAACATGGAAGTTATTTGACCTTGAGAAAGGCTGTCTCTATGAAGTAGTGAAGTCAAAGCCTAATTGAAGTGATTAATAAGATACTTTCAAAGAGAAGGTGGAGTATCTATAAACAACCCTTTCAAGAAGTTTTATAGTAAAGTAGCTGGAGAGAGATGTGGGGTCAAGAGATATTTTGGCTTCGTGTGTGTGTTTTCCGAGAAAGGAGGACAGAACATATTTATATACTAACAAGAATGATCTGGTAGAAAGGGGAAAAGTGATTATGCAAGAGAGAATATTAAAAGGTAGAAGGGTTAGAATTTATAGCATAAGTGGGGAGTTTAGTTTCTGATAGAAGATGCATAGAACTGCAGTTGGAGGAAAGGCAGAGTGCATAATATGCAAATAGTTTGGTAGATTTGTGGTCCAGAGGTAGGGATGTTACCATGTGAGTAGTTTTATTTGCCAAGAGGAGATACGTCAATTAGGGGAGTAGGAAGGGAGTATAGGTTGCAGTAGAGGGATTTAAGTAGTAGAGGAATGTAAGTTGTTAGAAAGGGGGGAAGTATACACACACACACACACACACACACACATAAACACATCATCAGTGAATATTTGTGTATATGTAATACATCATAGAAAAAAGATCTATTGTATAAAATATTTTAAAGCCATTTCTACTAAATATTTTGAGATATCTTATTTGGAAGACCTGACACTGAATTCTGTGCTTTCCAAGAACTCTGATAAGTTTTCTTTTCCAAAATGTAGAGATGAAATGAAGACTTCTCAATGCTATAGATACTTCTCATGTTTTATTTATTTTTGTCTATTACAGAGTAAAAGACAAATACTTTTTAACTATTCTAATTCAAAGTTTATGAAAATTAAAATTATTTTAATCCCAGAAGATGTGTATTGTATACTCAAGCTGTCAGTTTCTCAAAACACGATTTTGGAGGGTTCGAACTACATCTTAATTTAAATAAAAAAGAAGACAATTAGGCTCTAATCATTTATTAAATCAATACATTTACTTCGTTTTCATATGAAAAACGTCAATACCATCCATCATTTAGGAAAACCAAATGGGTAATACGGTTTTTCTGTTTATTGTGCTCTCCCTATCCTATAGAAAAGATGTGTGATCTTTTCATTGTGCTTTGAGTTTATTTCTCGATAGGCAGCATGTAATTCAATGTGCTGGAATTTATAGGTGCATACTTATTCTTTGGATTTATTGTAAAATTAGATTCTGAACAATGGAATAAGATTGCTCTCCAATTTTTTTGTTTTAACAATGCCAAAAATATAAATATATATGTACATATAAATATGTATTTGATTAAATATTTAATATTTAAATAGTCATGTCAAATATTAAATGGTAGATGCTGACAGCTGCATTGTATTCAAAATACTTATAAAAATCTTTGCAGCATAAATCCTAAAAAAATTTAATACTAAATAGTACATTTATACAAAATACCTATATAACATCTGTCTGGGTTGAGGCATTTAATCCCTCATAGAGCAATATGTGACTAATAAAAAACTGCAGCTGAAAACATTTTTCCTTCCTATAAATGAACAAATATGATTTTTAAAATCTCTTTGTAACCTGTCATAAAGTTATTTATCATTAATTATGGATTTAGCACTGTACCCATCTACTCTTACAAAGAGAGGGAAAGATCTGTTTGTGAGAATAAAGAAGTACAGAACTGTATAATTTTTTCCTCTTTTGTATTACACCATTTATAGCTTCTATTTATGCCTTCCACTCAGGTTCCTTACACAGCCTATGTTCTCTTTTCTGGTTGTATCACAACATGGTAGAGAAACAAAGTAAAAGGGTGTTAACAATAAAACTACAATCCTACCTATTATGTAGTTTACTATAACAGTCAAGTAGTCCAGACTTACTTGAAGGTGGTATTGTTTTCATCTACCGTAATATTATGATGTTCCATGTAAATTTTCATGTGTTGGCATGCTTACAAATTAATAGTGTTATAGAATGCTCAGCTTTCAATGAGGGATTGTGGTGTATTGCATTACATATATCATCTATCTATTTGCTAAAGAATATGGTGTTTAGCAAAACTACCTGCTGAGCAACATAATAAGATTTTTGTACAAAGTACAAATTACTAATTATTGTATTTATTTTTCTATGATTTCCTAAGAGGCATTATCAGGGTCCTACAAATGAAGTAAGTCTGTTTATTAAAGTATCTATTAGCAAATAAAAGTTACAGTTCTGGTGGTTGAATTTGTGACTTTTTTGTATTGTATTGATGCATATTTAATATTATTTTTAATCTAGATACTTTTAGATACATTAGTAATTCTGGATACAATATCATAGCTGTCATTTTTCAAACTACATACAAAAAAGATTTTATATGAGCAAAATGTTTTGTGAGATTCAAGTAAACTGTTCATTGCCGAGATACTACTGTATACAAACTGCAGATGACCAAAAGATACACATTATGTCCAGCTGCTCAAATAGCTTTAGACCATCCACATTCATTCCAAAAATACCCAATAAACTACGAGTCAGAGATTTCTTATGTTATTTTAAAAGTTTCTGGTAAGCAAATACATAAAAAGTAACCTGAATTAATCAGAATACTGCTAAATTTATCATTTCTCTTCTCTTTTATAATTTTTCTACTATAGTTCCAAAAACCAATATGAAATTAAAACTAGTAATAAAGTACCTTAAATTTTCTTCCCTTATACAGGTATCTTAAGTAGCCTTTAGAAAATCGCATATCATTTTTAAGGCCTCTTATTTTCATTGTAAAATGAAGAGAGCCAAACTTCTTAAATCAAGTGGAACAGTTTTTATGCGGAGCCTTGAATGTACTTGAGAGATCTTTCAGTTGTCAAAGCACCAAAACAGCAGATTCAACTATATGAAATATTTACTTTTCCTAACGTTGGTATATTCAAAATTGGCATCTTCTAGGTTATTGAGTAGATTGTAAGTTTTATAACCACTACTCATCTCTAATAATTATAAGCCATCACATCAACTACACTAAGATAACTATTTTCTTAGCTAATTTTTTTTCAGTAAATGCATTACGTCTGCCTAAATGTACTGAAAAGTTAAATATCCAATCTTTCCATTATATTTTCAGTTTTCACCAAATGTTTTGTACTAACCAAGTATAAAATACCAGCTCCAATCAGAAAAAATCAAGTCTGCTCACTAAAATTTTCTAAAACATAAAAATTTTGCCTGTCTCTAATAAAAGTCAAATTATAGCTTTAAATTTTCTTCCATCTCTCATCAAACTGTATCACAATGCCCAGACACACAGAAAAGCAGTCAACAGCTCCTTATAAATGCATTCGTATCTAAAACCAATCATATTTAAAAATCTTATTAGTATTACAAAAATTTCAGGGCAAAAAAAAGACAGGAAATTATTTATTGAACACCTACTATATGCCTAACATTTATACTTCTATTATCTATTCCTCAAAACCACCAGATGAGGTAGTGTCTTTTTGAAGGTGAGGAAGCTGAAGTATTATGGAGGGCTAATTGACCTAAGGCCACACAATAAGAATCTATTTCCACAGTCATTATGAAGAAGATATTTGTAAGTCAGTTCTTTTGGAGTTGCAACTAAGTAGAGAGTTTTTTGTTAGCTTTTGCTTTTCAAGTCACTAGCCCCGAACCACAGTTTTTTTCATTGTAAAAATAACATTTGAAAATTTGGAAAAGTAACAAAAGAAAAAGCACCCCATAATCATACATGTGCAATCCTTCATTTCGTTATTACTTTTACATAGTTCCTTCGCGTCTTTTTTCACCCTTATTTAATAGACTAAATTAATTACTAGGCTAAAGAACAAGGTAGGGTAGTAAACATAACACTAGGTAGTTGGAAGGGGCATAAATCCTATACTCCAGATAACAAGGTAAATGAGAGAACAGTTAAACTGAAGAACAGTTACATCATGATCACTATTCATTGTGGGGTGAAGTTGGTGGGGTTAGGTACTTTAAAGGTCGATCCAAAAAAGAGCCTAGATCTCTAAAATTATTGCATCTGTAGTCTCACCGTTGGAAAGAATCTTAACAAAAATGTGGAGAAACGTGTATACAAAATATTTTCAATTGGAGAATCATTTGTTAATATAAAATCCCAGAGAAGTTTAAGAAGGTGGCTAACTTTAAGCATTCAAGCTATTAATTTATTTTCTGACCCATGCCGATTTGATTTTGGCGACTGTCATCTAAACACAGATTATTCCTCGTGGAAACCTCTTCGGGAGATGAAAACAGCTGAGGAGCCAGGCTACAGGTGTATGCCTTTTGCCGAACAGCGCCTTTTAATTTATCTTATCTCTCTACCTACATTATTAACAGCTTTACTTCCCCAGGACTCAAAGGTCTGAGGCCCATCAGAGCCCCAAGAGGGTCAGTGTGATGCGCGGCGGGGCAACTATGGCGCACATCTCGCCCCAGCGGGTACGGTCGTGTCCCGCAGTCGTTGATACCACGCTGCGCCCATACTCCGCAAAGACGCAGACACACCTCAGCGCTCTGGGCTCCACCCAGAGAGCCAGGCCCTAGGAGCTGAAATTCCGGAGGGGCTAGAGGAGACTACAGCCGAGAAACACGCCTCAACAAGGGCGGACCCCAAAAAGTTCCCAGCAAGCTGTGCGCACGCATACAAGTCCCATCATGCTCCGCCGGCGGCTGCGCGGCTCCCCGCGTGCAGGCGGCTGTTCGCTACGCCACCCGTGCTCACAGCTTCCTTAATACTCCTCCGTGTTCCTCTGGCATTTTCCGGGCTCTTCAATCCGATAAGCAAGGGTACGGCGGCTGGTTAGCTATGACCTTGGAGGAAGCGTGGCTTCGGGACCGGAAGAACCTCCGGTTGCCAGGGGAACGCCGCGCGCCCGAGTCCCTGCCCAGTTACTGATGCTCTGGCTGAGGCAGAGGTTATCTGTTCACCCAACTGTGGAAACTGCTTTTTGTTCAGGACCTGTGATCCTTCCTATCGAGGTGTAGAGAGGAAAGCTGAGAGACGCCTGCACCAAGTTCCTATCCCAGAGACGGATACGAGCTAGTGCGTTCATTCCTATTCCTCATCAGCTCCTGGGCCCGCACAGCTAACCTCAAAGACCAGGTATTTTCCCACTTAAAATTTTTGTAGAGGAGGCGCCCTCACTCTCCCTCTTTGCCCCCAGAATTGCTCTTTGCTCTTTTCCATATTTTTCGCTCCATGTAGTTTCTAATGTGTAAGAGGTGGAAAAGGAGAGGTAGGCTTATGCCGTGAGTCCTAGAGAACCCAGAAAACTCATTGAACTGGTTTAACCAAATGTTTGTTTGGTTGGTTGATTTTAACGCTGGTTTTAAATTTAACACTACCCAATTTGGGTGATTTTATTTGGTATGTAGGCAGTGTGATTGAAATTTCATTATCAAAAACTGAAAGCCGAATAAAAATGTTTATTTGGGATAGTAAGAGTATGCTATAATTCACTCTAGAAATATTTTTAAAGTTTATGAAGTACCATTCACGGTATTTTCTTTGCCCACCCCCTATCTCTGCAGCTTACCTTCCAAATTCTTAACTGTAAATGACATCCTAATCCTTCAGAACTTCTGGCAACAAGTAATCCTTTAGAAAGCAGTTTCTCACATAACAACCAAGAGAATTTGATTGGCTGGTATGCATGGAGTAAAAACAAGACAAACTAGAAAGGTCGTTTGGCACCAGATTGTAAACAACCTTACAGCTACACGTAAGTTTGGACTTAATTCTGAAAGCTAGTAGTGGCTGTACACCAGAAACACTGGAGCTTTATACAATGCAGATGCCCTGATCCCATCTTCAGAACTATTAATCCGGTAGTTCATTTCATTTTGCAGCCAGTGTTGAGAATAATGGCCAAAGGAGTAGGAAGCTACAGAAAACTTTAATTGTATCTCCCACCATTCACTTAGGACATGATAAACATTGAATGTCTCGAATTATCTATTGCCTTCTTCCATGCGTGCAAAGGTAAATTTATGAAAGTGTGTAATTACTAATAGAAGCGTATGTAACTTTATGATAACCTTATAAAGCAACTTCAATAAATGTAATTACATCTTTTAGAACTTATTTCTGTTTTGAATTATATGTCCCTAAATATTTCAGTAACAAGCATTGGATGTTTGATAATCCATGAAAAAGGGATAGAAAATCACAATCCGAGTTTCAGTGAAAATGAATATTTAAGTATCAAGCTTTTGACAATTGATGTTTTATAGTAGATTGCCAGAGGGGGATGATGTGAGAAATGGTCACAGTTTTAAAATCTGTTCAAAATTGTATGGAAAATGGAAAACTATATTTAAGTCTTTATATTATGTGTAGTACAGTAAATAAGAAAGTAAAATTTATTTTGAATTAAAATTGTGTGAATTGTTTTATGATATCAGAAGGCTACATTAAAGTAGATTCTACAAATGCATATCCTTAAGCCTAGATATAAAGGAATGGATTGAGTGAGATTTGAATCTCCAAATAAGGAGAAAAGTTGATTCAAGTGGGTCACATGGAGTACACCTGACATCAAACCTGTTCCTTGGGTAAGACAACTGTGGCTCTGTTATAGGCCCCATGCTTGGATGGTCACTGCACCTTTTTTATTCTGCACATCATTAGAATTCAGTTTTGAAACTTCTATTCATAAAGCAAAATTGACATTGCATCCTTCTTTCAGATGCAGTTGTCATGGAAGCCTCTTATTGTTTAAGTTGCTGCAGCCTCACATCCTTCAAGGTATGGCCTTGTCTAGGATGGTGCAAGATAAAAAATACTGAAAGATCCATAAGACAGGGTTCTGGAACTTTAGATGGTGATAAGAATAAATCAAATAAATGAAGTAAATATTTAGAGAAGTTTGAAAATGATGATCCAGGGAGTGATAAGCAATATTTGGAACAGGTTTATAGTAGTTACTGCTGTAGCAGTCCTTGCAGCAGTTGAGGGCTGGCAAAGTGTTATCTTCTCCTACCACATGTTTTGGTAGGTAATGGACCCAAAGGGAACACCTTTGGAAAGTTTCATTTGGAAACCTGACTTCTAAATTTGACAGTACCTTGGAAGGATATGACTAGCCATAAAGTTACCACATAGCAAGTAGTAAATATGTCATTGGCAATTTTATGACTTCAGAATACTTCTGTTTGGATTGCTGATGACAATTTTTTTAAGTTTGCATTGGAAGAATTTTTCTAAAAGAATTGATGAACAAACAAATTAACTCTTCAGGCATGAGTTAACAAACATTTACAATATTTGAGAAAACGAGATTAAAATCTAAAGTTGGTATTTACTTTCTTATTTTTTCTAGTATCTAAGGTTCTTTTAAAATAATATTTAACAGGTTATTTCAGATAAATTACAGTTTAAGAAAAATATTAAGGTGTAATGAAATTGTGTGTGTGTATATTTTGCTCATCACCTTCTCCCCAAATGAATTTGTAGTGAATTAAGAAGCATATATATAAGGACTAAGAAAAAAATTAAGATAAATGTATTGGAATTCTGTATTCCTACAGATAGAAAATGCAATTAAACTGTATTTAATCAAGCAAACACACAAAAACAGTGCATTTAATATTTATTATTGGAAAATACAACAATGAGGCTAGCTTCAGAAAAAGATTTAACCAGTGGCTCAAATGATATAACAGAAATCTCAGTTTTTCTCTCTTTTTCTGATCTGCCTTCTATTTTCTAAACTTCAGCTTTTGGGTTCTACGTAAACCCCATTACCTATACATTGTTCCAGATTTCCAGAAAAGGCTTCAGATATTTTCAAGTATCACAAACAGCAGACTCCACATAATACTAAGTTTAACCACATTTTCTTCTTAAATTTATAAAATTACAGTGAGATATGTATAGTTATTTCAAGGGGATTATTCTTTGTTGCCAGAGGTTATAAACTGCCAATCTGCATTTCATTTAAGGCTCCTTTCTGGTAATCAGCTTATACTGTGTTTACTAAATGCAAAGCTATGTTGACATGGTTTTCACATCATTGTTTCTTTATATTATTAAATTTTTTGATATACATGCTTTCATATTTCCCATACTTATTGTGCCTGTGGGTAATATAGCTTTCTTTTTTTTCTGACTTGCAGCTGGTTTGTAAATATTTGAATCACATTATGGGATTGCTAGATAGACTTTCAGGCTTGCTTGGCTTGAAGAAGAAGGAGGTTCATGTTTTGTGCCTTGGGCTGGATAATAGTGGCAAAACAACAATCATTAACAAACTTAAACCTTCAAATGTAAGTATCTTTGTTAGATGCTATATGTAGTTTCCACTAGAGAGAGTTAAATATGCGGAATTATTTTGTTTGCCGTTATACCTTCATATAATCACGTTATGAAATCCTCTTAACTTTGTACTACCTTAAAGCAAAAAGTAACAGTCAGCATTATTTGAAGTGTATTTTATGCAAGTATGTAGGTAAATCTTGATTATTTAAACTGAAATATTTTCCAAATATTTTTTTTTCCTCAAAAGATCTTTACAAATTTGCTGAGTTTCCTTTCAGGTAGCATTGCCTTCTATTTGGCTCTCTCTTTAGAAAAGGAGCAAAACAAAGGGAAAGGTGAATCATTTTTATAAGTTCTGTGGATAATTAGACAGTTTTCTTAGAGTGTGACATATGCATATCAGTAGTAGTAAGCAAGATGACTTTAGATTATTTAAATAATGAGTACATGAACATATTCTAATAACTGAAAAATGTATGAAGTTAACACATTAAACACCACATGAAGTGTAAGTTAAAACTAGGTTCTGCTACATATAAAGAAAATCCATATAACAATGGCCATAGCAATAAATAACAAAATAACATAGAGACTTCTCTTCCTATCCTCTAAGTCCAGAGGAAGTATTCCAGGGCTGGTGTGGCAGCTACATAATCTCAAGAGATCCAGGCATTTTCCACCATTCTGCACTGCCTTCCTTAGTGCCTGTTTTTCATCCTTAAGATCTCTCCACGGTCACTTTGGTTAACTGTATGTCTATATTCTAAGTCACAGGGAGGAGAAAGAAACAGGGCAAAAGAAAAGTCCTTGCTAAATACTCCCTCTTTAAAGAACTTACCCAGAAACTCCAACTAATGACTCTTGCTTACATTTCACTGGCTACTTTTATTTGTAAATGAGACTGGATTTTTTTTTTTTTTTAACAAGGGCATATTACTGCTTTCAAAAATAACAGGGGTCCTGTAAGTATAGAAGAAGGGGAAAACTATATGGGGTAGGCAATTAATGTTTACAGTTGTAAATATATTTATTTAGATAATAAAATATGTTTAGTAAAAGATAATATGGTCTGCACAGATAGGGTTAAAAGTAAGTAGCTGTTACTCTTAATGACTGACTGCCTGGACAGTGGCATTTAATTACCTAAATATGGTAATTAAAGGTAGACTTCATTGCCTCTAAACAGTGTTTGGAGTTGGGCAGAATGAGAAGGCTTACTGCTCCATTTTCTTTTGCAACAGCTTCGGTTTTACTTTTGTTTAGTTGGAGATTGCTTTGGAATCACAAATGTCATTTCTTCGGTCATTATTTCCTTTTTTGTACATGGATTAGATTACCATGTAAAAACAACTAACTGTTGGTATATTTTCAGGTGGGAGTTAGTTTAAGACAGCTGGTATAAGCTGAAAATGGATTTGGAAGGCAATTTAGGTGCTATGGGGGGGGTTCCATTTAAGTTGGGAATCAGTTGAGAGAGAGAGAGAAGCAGAACTAAAGATATTCAGTTCCATTTCACAACTGAGCAGTCAAAGAAGTCATTTTTTTAATGGAATTTCTCTTTGTGGAAACAGGAGAAAAGAGATTCCTCCCCAATAAGGAAAAGAACAGGTTAAAAAGCTGACCCACATTAGAGTCTGTCTCCTGATCTATGTGATTACAATAATTTTTTTTATCAGTCCTTAAGAAGAAGATGTAGCATCCTATTCAATTGGATAGGGTCTAGAATTGAATTTAGAGAACATTGGGTGTATGGTAAAAGTAGAACCATACCCACCTGTACCTCAAAAGTGTGTGTGTGTGTGTGTGTGTGTGTGTGTGAGTGAGAGAGAGAGAGAGAGAGAGAGAGAGAGAGAGAGAGAGATAGGCCTCAAGTACAAAATAATTGGAACCAGAGCCGCAGTTAATAGCCCCAAATGGACCAACCCTTTCACTGCCTATTATATTCAAATTGGGAGAAATAACATCCAAAGAACAAAATAGAAATGATAGTCTTTTCCAGTCATCCCCAGGAGTCTAGTGACTTTTAGTTCCCTAACATGGTTATTAATATAGGAATAATATTTGATATGGATGGGAACAGCTTTCTTTCCTAAACAGTATTGGTCTTTTGAAGACACTTACTTTTACAGATTTTTTTTTTTTCATAATTTCTTCTGTCATTTCTAGAGATCTGGGGTAGAAGAGGGAGGAGGCAACATGTGCTCACTCTGTCATCTTAAAATATTCTAATATACTCATTTCAGACTGGTCTTGTGAAAGACCTGTGACCCTAACACATTACATTAGTCATGGAGAGCCTCCAAGAAAGCCTGGGTACACAGTCAATCACTGAACCTCTGTAATTAATCTTCTTTTGCTCTCCAACATCTCTGTCTGTCTGTTACCTCTGATGAATTATGGAACTAGCCTAAACTAGCTCCAGGACTATTTTAGGGGGATCACCTAATTTCTGACACTACTTCTTAATCTTTACACAACTGTGCTTTCTCCTCAGAATGATTGACCTCTGGATCCTGAATGCATACTAAGTTGCTTTGCTTTTTTTTTTTAACTTGATGATAATAGCCAAGAGACCACTTGAATGGGACTTTATTTAAAGATCCTAAAACCTCTATCACTCAGATATAGATACACTTGCTTCCTCTTTACCTTTGAACTCAATAGCCTCTTGTGAGCTTACATTCACTGTTAAAAACTTTATTTTTAATGAATAAGTGAATTATAGGAATCTACAGGTCTCTTCTTTGTAAGAAATATCTTACCAAAAAAACCGCAAATCTCATTTTATAGAAGTCTCTTATTTTTTATGGATAAAATCAGTTTATAGGTAACTAGGTACTTCCTGGACCCAAAATGGTTTCTAATATTAAGTTTTCGTAATGTTTATTTATTATGTATATACTGAGGTTGCTGGTGTTTTCTAAACTGATACATGGTGGGGAGGGGGCAAGGATGAGCATTTTAATATGATCACTATTTTCAAGAATCTGATCTTAGCTATCATTTTCTTACAGATGTACTAATAAACACCTTTCTTTTAAAATTCCCATTTTTCCCCATTCCCCAACATTAATACTCTAATTCTATCACATCATCCAGTTTTATATTCTTAGCATTTAAAACACTCTGAAATTATCTTGCATATTCAGTTAGTAACATTAAGTTTTTCTTCATTATAAATTTAAATTCCATAAGAGCATAGATTTTTTTATTGTTCATCACTGAATCCCAAATACATAGACTATTGCTTGATACTTAAATACATTTTTAGACAAATGGATTGATGGATGATTTTTTATTTTCATTTTTGGGCAGAGAATGATGATTAATTTTATCACTATTAGGTAAAACAGCAAATTAAAGGGGTGCATCTCTGGAAACAAAGTTTGTGAAGAAGGTGGGCGATTATGTAGAAGCTAGATGAATCTTTTAATTATAATTCATTGAATACAAGGCTACTATTTTCTGAGATTTCTTAAATTTTTAACTTCCCTTTTTATTGTATTTCCTTATAATAGCTGATAAATTTTATCACAAGATTGCCACATGAAAATCCTTAAAACAGTGAGGTATTGGGGACAGTAAAATTAGGAAACTCTTTAGTCTAAAGGTCATTGTGCAATAAAGGAACCTTAAGATATGAAGCAGGAATCTGAATAGCAGGAAATAAATTCTAACATAAACAAAAAGATATTTTTAGAAGAATACTAGGTAGTTCATTACATAGAAGGAAAAACTGAATAAACAAACTTCAGAAACGCAAAACCAGGGCAACCATCGGAATACCTTTTCAGTAGCACATTACTAGTAAGATGACCAAGCGCCAGTGACTTCAGCTTCTCTTTCCATTTGAATTGTAAATTTTCAGAAGTAGACTAGCAAAGTGAACATAATGTGAGTTCGCTTTATTTCTATTTTCATATAAAAGCAAGAAGATAAACTGAAGGGGAATTTTTTTAAAGTTATTCTTGTGGGACTATGGAGAAAATGGGGATAAGAATAGAATCAATGAGAGTATAATTTAATAGCAAACATTTGTTGAGTATTTACTATGGACCAGACACTGTTGAGTATTTTATTTACATCCCTTAACTCATTTAATTCTTATGATAACTTTATGAGTTAAGGATAATAATATATTTCACAGTTGAGAAAACAAAGGCTTAGAGAAGTTAAGTAACTTGTCTAAGGTAGCATATTAACAATTAGAGGTAATTAGGAGTAATTAGAAGGCTGTTAAAGTATGGGGAATTATTTTGTTTGCCGTTATTGATCAGAGCAATGATCAATAAGGCTCTGGCCTAAGTTAGTGAGATAGAACTGATAAAACTTAGGGTATTGTCATGTAGAAAATGTTAAAAAGGAAGAAGTCAAGAATAACTGCTAGGCATTTGGATCAGAAAGTGAGTGATTTTTATTCAAAAGGAAGAACAGTTTTGATGGCAAACATGTTAGGTAATATCTTAAGGAGTCATATAAAGCATTTTACTTGCCTGTGGATTTGTCAGCCGGTCTCTGCTGTATCCTTGCCCATTTGAAATCTCTTATCCACAAAGAATTTGCCGTCATGACCTCCAAGGCCCTATTTCCCTTACTTTGTTACATATGCCTCTTTCCTTTATGCAATATACTTTAGACATATAGGCCTTCTATTTCTCCCAAGTGATACATTTCTTCCTGTCTTAGGGTCATTGCACTGGCTAACTCACTTGACTGGGATGTTCTTTGCCAAGATCTTATCATAGCTTTCACCCTTATTGATATTCATTCTTGTGTTAGATGTCACCTCCCCAGCAAAGCTTTTCCTGAGCATCCTTCTTCCATGCCTCTTACCAACCCTCCCCTGCCTTGTTACCTCCCACTTCCAGCCACCTTTCAATGTACATATTACTGCCTGAAAATGTGTTCATTTGAAACTTAGTTTATTGCTGTTTACCTTCCTTATATATAATATATAATTATAAATTATAAGGGCAGGGACTGTGTATATTTACCATCTACACATGAGACCAGTTCCCCATAGCATATATTAACTCAGTAAGTATATATAGAAAGATTAGAAAACTCTATATGTGAACTCAGGGTGGCTTCATGGTAACTTGTAGCAAGTCACACAATGTGAATTAATACATACCTGTAATACAAATTCATAATTAGTAAACCTTAAACTTCTATAAAGAACTTATACACGTTATCCCTTTGCAAAAATTATAATCTTGTCTAATCATGTTGTTTCTTTGGTGGCAGATTTTAGAATTGGAAAATCTGGATGCTTTTTTTTTTTAACCTAAGAGAAAAAATTCACCTTTGGCAATTGCAAATTTCTAAACTTTGTCTTTTCTCTTAAAGGCTCAATCTCAAGATATAGTTCCAACGATAGGATTCAGCATAGAGAAATTCAAATCATCCAGGTAATTCACTTTATTATACTTGTGACTAAGAAGTTATAGGCGAAAAATTATCTAATAAGATCTACCAAGTCATTCCTCATACTCTTAGAAAAAGTAATTTGTTGTTTCAGAAGTTCAGAGATATGAAAATATTTGTATCACTACCTCTAGATTATTTTTCAAAATTTAGAGTTTAGACAAACTCTGATAACCTCACTACAAAGAAACCATCTTTTTTATGTTACTCATTGCAAAATCATATTTATATTCAATAAATTTATGGCATTTTTACTTGAAAATTGGCCCAAGTTGAATATTGTATATTCAGATTGGTTCCTTTGATTGAAAATAATTTAAAATTTAAAGTGAAAGTTATACTTTAAAGTTAGTAACTTATAATGTAGTCATGGGGTTTTTTGTTTGTTTTTATAGTTTGTCTTTTACAGTGTTTGACATGTCTGGTCAAGGAAGATACAGAAATCTCTGGGAACACTATTATAAGTAAGTATGTGAATTTTGGTTAACTAGATGAGTATATTTTAATAACAAATAATTCTTAGAAATTCAAATGATCACATGGGCTGGGTTGCAATGTTTACTCTTCATGTAATTTAGGTACATGTACTAATTTTTTAAAAATGTGCAGTCATACTTCACATTATTTCTTAAATGCATGAATTCTTTATATACTTAGGCCTTTGTGTTTACTGTTCGCTCTGTTTTTAACATCCTGTTCTTTTCTTCTTCTCTGCAGCTTAAGGTTAATAATATATTCCTGCTTTAAGGACTAGCCCAAAAGTTACCTCCTCTGTGAAATTTCATTGTTTTGCCCAGTTATCCTGTCCCATGTTTACAGTACTTTCACATCTCTAATTATACTTATTATATCATAAAGTCACGTACCATAGCTGCCTTCCTAATGGAATTCTCTCTCATTTATATTATTTCTTCAAAGCCAAGTATGATGCTTGGCATATAGATCTGTAAATACTTATTGAATAAATTTAGTTTAAAAAAACAGTACTGCAAATGCAAACAGTTGATGTGTTTGTTCTACAAGTAGGTCTAAACAAGATATTTTTCAGCAAATGCATATCCAGAGCTTGATAATTACATTAGATTAACAGCTGTCAAATGAAGGATCCAGATGTGTTACACCATTTCAAGACTTGCACACAGTGTTAAAATGAATTTATTAACTTCTAATATTGTTAGGACGCTTTTATTTAAGGGCAGTGTAACTCACTTTTTGGAGTCCGAAACTTATAAACAATATCCCTTGACTAAATGCCCTTTTGTCCTTATGAACTCTTCCCCTGAAATGGTATGTGATGACTGCCAGATCAGATTTTGATTCTGATTGATTCTTTCCTGCTTACATGGGAACGAACACTGTATTTCTCAGATATGAACCAGGAAGATTTATTCTATGTATTATTCTCAATGAGTACTTTAATAGATTGAAGGCCTATTTAAATCCTAGAGATCCAGAGGACCTCTGAGGGAGAGAGAAATGAGTGCTTCAGATCTGAGGGTCAGTTTGGAAAAGGAAAAGTGGCATGTCTGTAGTATCTTGCATTAATTTTCCTGGGGTTATGTGAGTTGTTGTTTTATTTTATTTTATTTTTTTAAGAAAACAAAATGAGTGTTCAGCATAGAAATCTTTAAATTCTTGCTCTAATTAGTTGTTTAAAAATATCCTTTTATGAAAAATGTGTTTATATTAGCTACTTCTTAAAAAATAACAATTACAGAGAATAAAAATACATGGAACTAGTACTTCAAAAAAAAGGAAATATTTTTCTGATTTTAATTTCTTTCTCTTGAAAGTTTTTAGAATAAGTTACTGAATTCAGGAATATTATAAATAATTTGTAGGTTGAATGGGGAATATGGTTTGAGAAGTCTACAGTAATAGTAAATTTATTTCTTATATCTCTATACTTTTCTGATTATTAAAGAGCAAGCATATTTTAAATCTATAAGACTGAAAGATTTAAAAGATTAATTAGAAAGTTAGTCAGTCTTATAGTGGAATTTAACACCTTTTCTAGAATAGTTTATCAGTATCTATTAAAATGAAACATGTTCATGTCTTCCAGCTGTCATATTTGCTTTTTGAAATGTATCCTATGACTTAAACTAGTCAGAGTAAAATACATATATAGAAAGGAGTGTTGAACATTATTTATTATGACATTTTTTTCATAGTGAAGTTATATAAAGAAAAGTATTATAAAGAAAAATATTATTCTTAATAAAAGTATGTGCTTAAATATATATATACAGAGAAGAAACTTGTTAGCAGAATATGCACCAAACCATTAATAGCATTTGTTTTTGGAATAATAAGGTTATAAGGGAAATTTACTTTGTCACTTACATGATTCTATAATGTTCATTATTATGTAATTTTTGCCTGTTATTCTTGCAATACAAAAAGTTATAAAGTATAAAATATAAGGAATGTAAAATTTTTAATGTTTAAAAACACAAAAGATTTAAAAAATGTTTTTTATAAATGTCACTCCTAATGAATTTACCATTGATAATCATTTTCATGTTTCTCACTTTTTGAAATATATAATGTATGCTTTACATAATTGAGAAAGGCACCTTCGAAATCATGTACCATATATAGTTTTTATCTTGCTTTTTTCAGTTAAGATTCTGTGATAAGGATAAGTCAAGAAAAAAGATACAAAGAATATAACTAATAGTTGCCAAACATTTTTCATATGCCTATCCCAAAATTTGCTTAAGCATTCTCTATTTTTGGATATGAAGGCTATTATCAGTTCTTGAAAAGTATAAACTGCATACTTGAAAAGTATAAGCTGCATAAATCTTTGTCACTGTTCATGTTTCCTTAGGAAAAAATACCAGAAATAAAATTACTCTCTCAAAGTGATTGAATATTTTTAAAGTTCTTATAGATATTTTCAATTGTACCAGTCTCTTTATCTACTAGTAATATATGACTATGATATTCTGAATTCATTTTTAAAGAGGAGAAAATGTTATTAAAAATTGTTTTATATTTATGTAATTACTAATGACATTAAACTTTAAAATCTTAATTTATGACTAGAGTGAGTCACAAAAAAGTATAAATGTTCAATAAGTATATGAAAAGATAATGAATTTCACTATCAATTGATGAAATAAAAAGTAAAATAATACACTGTTAGAATGAAAAATGAAAAGAATGGTAAGAACCATGCTGGTGAAGGAAGTAGGGATAATGCTAATAGTAGTATAAATTGATAAAGCATTTCTGGAGGATAAACAATTTATCAATGTTTATCTAAAACTTTAAATTTTATATCTATTCCTAGAAATTTTATTCCTAAGAACAGATCATAAAGTTTCAAGAAATTTAAAAAATGTATTTAGGAGGATGTTTAAAGTTTCTCATAATAAAGAAAATTGGAAATAACCTATAAGCCCAACTGTAAACATTTGACACAATATTTGATGATAGATCCATGCAGTGGAATACTTTATAACCATTAAAAAGAAAGGGTGTAGAGGTAATCAGTGATTTTTCAAGTGCTATTTTTCAAGTGATCTATAAATGAATCCTTAAATTAGATCAGTGGCTGACTATCAGCTTTTAAAAAAATAGAATAAAAGCTATTTGTAAGTATTGTTTCAGGGGATTTATTTCAAATATATTTACATATATTGCATCTTAATATAAAATGTATGTCTCAACTATGGTTATGAAAAAAATATTTGAAAAACATTGGTGTAGAGCTTTAATGTTTCATATAAAGAAGTTCAGACTATACTGCCAAAGATCAAGGAAATGCATGTACATATCAGGAAGGCAGACTATAAAACAGGATTCCATATGTACAGGCATAGATACTTGTGTAAATACATAAAACATCAAAATTAATTTATACAAAAATATTAATGATATGTCTGTAATAGGGTTATGGTTTTACTTGTAATTTTTTAAAATTATGAAATAACAAATCATTAAATTTACCCTGTTATCTAAGTGGAGAGAAATTATTTTATGTGAAATATCACTAATGGTTAATATTTAATCACTCATATGACCTGATAAGAACATTGTAATGACAAATTATAAGGATAATTTAAGCCTATAATGATGAATGAACATAGAACATGAAGAGATAATACATAGATTAGGACATTCACATGGTTAGTAAACATCAAAAACGTATAAGATTAAATTTTTCTCATTCTTTATTATACAGAGAAGGACAAGCCATTATTTTTGTCATTGATAGCAGTGATATATTAAGAATGGTTGTGGCCAAAGAAGAACTGGATACTCTTCTGAATCATCCAGGTGTGTATATGTGTCTGTCAGTCTGTGATCTATGCTTTGGGGTCTGTTTACATATCATGTTTTGTTCTTTGGTATTGGAAAAAAGTGTTGTTTGCACTATGTAATTATCTTTAACTTAAAATTTAAAAATTTTAAAACAATTGTGCAGAACTTATAATATCTTTACCTATATAGCACCATATATTTTTAAATAAATTTTTATTTTTCAATTACAGTTGATATGCAATATTATATTAGTTTCAGTTGTACAACATACTGATTCGACATTTATATAACTTACAAAGTGATCACCCCATAAATCCAGTACCCATCTGACACCATACATAGTTACTACAATATTATTGACTATATTCTCTCTGCTGTACTTTACATGCCCATGACTGTTCTGTAACTACCAGTTTGTACTTCGTAATCCCCCTCCCCATTTTTTACCCATCACCCCAATACCCTCCCATCTGGCAACCATCAAAATATCCTCTGTATCTTTGAATTTCTTTGTTTTGTTCATTTACTTTGTTTTTTTGATTCCACATGTAAATGAAATCATATGGCATATTTTTCTCTAATTTACTCCACTCAGCACAATACCCTCTGGGCCTATCCATGTTGTTGCACATGGCAAGTTTTCATTCTTTTTTAAGCTGAGTAATATTCTGTTACACATACATTCCATTTCTTCTTTATTCATTCATCTATCGATGGATACTCAGGTTGCCTCCATATCTTGCCTATTTTAAACAGTGCTGCAATGAATATATGGATGCACATGTCCCTTTTAAGTAGTGTTTTGGGTTTCTTTGGATAAATACTCAGAAGTGAGATTACTGGGTCCTTCTTTGTTTCTTGTTTTAAAGTATATTTTGTCTGGTATATATATTGTTACCCCAGCATTTTTTTCATTCCTATTTGCATGAAATATCTTTTTTCATCCCTTTACTTTTAGTCTGTGTCATTTGATTGAAGTGAGTTTCTTGTAGGCATCATACGTAAGGGTCTTGTTTTCTTATCCAGTTGTTCATAAATATGTAGTTATTGTCATTTTAGCTATATTTTTAAATCTTTTTCCTTTATCATCTTCTTAAAAAATTCTTTTAACATTTCTTGTAATACTGGTTTGGTGTTGATAAACTCCTTTAGCTTTTTCTTGTCTGGGGAGCTCTATCTGCCCTTTAATTCTAAATGATAACTTTTCCTCAGCACAGTAATCTTGGTTGTAGGTCCTTGCTATTCATCACTGAGTATTTTATGTCAATTCCTTCTGGCCTACAAAGTTTCTCTTGAAAAATCAGCTGAAAGTTTTATGGGAGCTCCCTTGTATGTAACTAACTTCTCTTGCTTTTGAGATTCTTTCTTTACCTTTAACCTTTGGCATTTTAATTATGATGTGTCTTGGTGTGGGTCTCTTTGAGTTCTTGTTTGGGATTCTTCACTTTCTCGGCTTGAATGTCTATTTCCTTTACCAGGTTAGGGAAGTTTTTAGTCACTATTTCTTCAAATAGATTTTCAATTTCCAACTCTCTCCTCCTTCTGGTTCTCCTATGATGCGAATGTTGGTGTGCTTGAAGTTGTCCCAGAAGTTCCTTAAACATCCTCATTTTGGATTATTCTTTTTTCTTATTGCTGCTCTGATTGGGTGTTTTCTGCTACTTTATCTTCCAAATGTCTGATGTAGTCTTCTACTTTAATCTACTATTGAATCCCTATAATGTATTCTCTATTTTAGTTGTATTCTTTATTTCTGACTGGTTCTTTTTTATGATTTCTATCTCCATTTTTATATTTTTCTTGAAGTTCTCAGTGAGAGCACTGAGCATCCTTATAACCAGTGTTTTGAACTCTGCATATGATAGATTGCTTATCTCCATTTTGTTTAGTTCTTTTTCTGGAGTTTTGTTCTCATCTTTAATTTGAGATATGTTTCTTTGTCTTCCCATTTTGGCTGCCTGCCTGCATTTGTTTATATATTAGGTAGAGCTACTATGTATCCTGGTCTTAGGAGAGTGGCTTTATGTAGTAGGTATCCTGTAGGGCACAGTGGCACAGTCTCCCCAGTTGCCTGAGGAAGGTGCTCCAGATGTGTCCCTTGTGTGGGTTGTGTGTGCAGTCCTGTTGTATTTGAGTCTTGTTACTGTTTGTACATCAGTGGGAGGTATTGACCCTCAGGATGAATGGTTTTGAGGACTGACTGTGGCTATAAGTGGAGGGCTATTGTTTAGGGGCTGACCCTACAGAGTATGAATCACTTTAGCAGGACTCTAGTGCCTGCTCGGTCTGCCCTTTGGGTGTGTCATTTGTGGAAATGGATGGGTAGTTCTCTGGTCTGGTCTGAAGTTGGCTACTGAGAATTGGTTCTGGAGCCTCTTGAGAGAGTCTCTGTTTCAGGCCTAGGAAAGCCACTGCCTGTGCCTTGCCCAGGGCCACTTGGTATGAGCTACAAAGTGATCTGCAGATTGTTGCCTCTTGTGCTGTGCCTGGAGGTGCCTGGGAATAGCCAAGCTGCAAGCTGAGACAAGCTGCCACTAGTGCCAGGCTTGAGGCTGCTTAGCATGAGGTATGGGGCATGCCAAGGCCAGATGCTGCTTGGGCTTTGTGAACCTTTGAGAGATTTTAGGAAAGTTTGCAGCAAGAACCAAGACAGGTTATTTGTATGGAAAAGACATTGGAAGAGGCTAAAGTGGGCCCACAAATTTTGTGGGGCCGGGTCTCAGGGAATCACTAGGGCAGGGCAAGCAGAATTAGCCAAATTGATGAAGACTCAGATATAGTAGCTGCCAGTGTTTGCACGCCAGGGGAAGGGAGGACCCAACAAAGGAACAAGAGCTTCTGCCAGCAACTCTGAGAGAAAGCTGTTCCTGCAGCCTTCACCCTGAAGCCAGATAATTCAGTTCCTTGTATGTCCCTGATGCCTTGCTAGCTGCTGCCCCAGAGCAGGCGAATTCATCAGTGAGTAAGTCCATGACCAGGCCCTCTTAAGAGGGATGCCTTGGACCCCAACCATCCTCCATCACTCTCAGCCACAATTTCCAATGGTTTTCACAGCCAGAAGTTATGGGGACTTCTCTTCCCAGCACTGAAATCTTTAGCTGGGGAGTCTGGTATCTGGCTTGGACTCCTCACTCCTCCGGGGATGGGGTGACCTCCACAGCCAAGCTATCTTTTTCAATGTTTAACTACCACATGTGTTTAAGTGTACCACATGTGGGTGTGGGGCCAGTCCCTTTTACATCTCTGCCCTTCCCATCAGTCTTAAGGTGGCTTCTTCTGTATGTCCTTAGCTGTAGAACTTATGTTCAGCTAAACTTCAGGCATTTCTCAATAATGGTTGTTCTGTAGTTTAGTTATAATTTTGAGTTAGTCCTGAGAGGAGTCAAGCACAGCATTTCCTACTCCACCATCTTGACTGGATGCCTTCATATATTTTTTAAATTGCAAAGTTTTTTGCAGTGTTTTTAAGATCTATGTCATTTATGTCCCCCAAAATAAAAGTGCCCTTTTTTCTGATTACATAAGTAATATATATCAATAGTCAAAAAAATGCAGACAGAAAAAAGAATAAGGAAGAAAGTAAATATCCATTTCAGCACTCATTAAAATGATTTTGGTTACCATATTTTCATGTGTATGTGTAAGTATATGTAATCATAGCATTTCCTACATATTTATTTTGGGAATTCTTTTAAAACACATTTTTTTCTGTTTTTGAGCTCCAAATGCCAACTTCCTACTCCCTTCCTACTCCCTTTTCAATATACCAGTATTAACAATGATATTTTTTTTCACGCCTTTATGTGTACCATACATCTATATCTACTATCTACATTATGTACACACACACATACACACATATACAGGCACCAAAGATATATATAGCATTGGGGGCTATGAGGACTGTCATTGTTATTTGCTAAAATAGGATACTATTCTCTATACTCTTCTGTATCTTCCTATTCTCAGATAAAACTACATGATGGAACTCGTTCAAGTCAGGTTATGTATGTGTAATTATTCTTTTTAATAGTGCCTAATATGTCACATATGAGTATATCACAGTTTATTCACCTGTCAATGGATATTCTTTTTTTTTTTTCACACTACAAACAATGCTTGAGTTATGTATTGTGGAACACTGCATTTCTAGCCTTACTCATGCCTGAAAGAGACTTTAAGTGGTCTTTGCATTAGGACTTTTAGAAAAGTGTGGTGGTTTAAAAGAAGTATGGATTTGTTAGAAATGGAGCAGAAATAGTGTGGAGTTTTCAAACAGTTCTTGCTATTTAACCACAATATCTTTGGTATTTTTATTGGACAACCTCAAGCTTATTTAAATATTTGAGGGGTTCATTATTCAATCTCTACTTTTTATGTGACTCTTTCACTTTAAAAAAAGTATTGGTCTTTTATCTAAGTTGGGAATGCATTTTTGATTATACATTCCCTTTGCATTAATCTTTCCACTTTCTCCTCCAAGTATGTTGTAGTGTTGACCAATAAAATGCAATTTGTTCCTACAAAATCTGATTCAAATACAATGGGAACCTTGGTTTTTTCAAGTAAAGTTTTGTCCATTTATCATTATGTACTGATGCATTTATTTTATGAGCTAGGTCCCCCAAAGAAGGGATTTCTCAGTAAAGTGTATATGAACTTTTTTTTTGAAGTATAAGTTGTATACAGTGAAATGCTCATATCTTAAGTATATCGTTGTTAATTTTGGCAAATGCATACACTCCCTATCAAGAAATAGAACATTTGAAGCATCCCAAAAGGTTCTCTCATTCCTCTTCTCAAGCAGTACCCCATACCTGGTGCCAAAGGAACTACTAATCTGATTTCTATTACCAGATTATTTTTGCCTCTTTTTGTATAGTTTCTTATAAATGAGTGGAAATACATATACATTTTTGTACCTACATTTTTTTCATTCAGCATAATGTTTTGGGGGAGTCACTCATGATGTTTTATGTATCACTTTTATACTCTTTGTTATGGCTTTATAATATTTTATTATATGACCATGGTTTGTTTATCCAGTCTCCTATTGATTGACGTCTAGCTGTTTCTCGTTTAAGGCTATTAAGAATAAATATGCCGTGAACATTTTTGTAAAAGGCTTTTTATAGATATGTTTGTATTTCTCTTGGATAAATTACTAGGAATGATATTGCTGGGTCATAGGGTAGATGTATGGATAACATTTTAAGAAACTTCCAGATAATTTTTCAAAGAGGTTATAGTATCTTACCTTATAACAGCAGCAATGTATGAGAGTTTCAGTTGCTCCACATCCTCTCCAATAATTTATATTAAAGTTCTTTAATTTTGGCCTTTCTTTTGAATGTATAGTAAGATCTCATTGTGCTTTTAATTTGCATTTTCCTGATGACCAATAATATTGAGTACTTTTTTATGTTCTATTAGACAATCTTAGACATTCTCTTCAAAAATGTCTTTTTAAAGCTTTTACCCAATTGTTTAATTTGGTTGTTTCTTCATATTATTAATAATAAGATATCTTTACTCTAAATATAAAACTTCTATCAAATATATGTTTTAAAGATTTTTTCCAGTCTGTGGCTTGCCTACTTATTTTTTTTCACAGTATCTTTTAATCAATAGATAGACCTAATTTTGATGAAGTCTAATTTATTATTTTTTATATATACAAATTTTCTATGTACTCTAATAAATCTTTGCTTGTCTTAAAATTGCTAAAATATGCTGCTATATTTTTTATAGTAACTTTATAGTTTTAATATGTTTATGTCTGGGCTCCATCTTGAGTTAATTTTTGTCCTTTCTTTCTCATACAGATATCCAATTATCCCGAAATTCACTTGTTGAAAAATTTTTTTTTCCACTGAATTACATGTCAAAAATCAGTTGCCTTCATCCTTATCAAATATCATTTGACTGTGTATATGTGGGTCTATTTCTGGGGTCTGTTCTTTTCCAATCTCTTTTATGTCCTTTCACACGCTTTCATTGGTCTGTGTGTTTGTTTTTCTGCCAATACTATACTGTTTTTATTACTATAGCTTTGGAGTATATTTTGAAGTAAGGGAATATAGTACCTCCAGCATTGTTATTTTTTCTCAGGGTTACTTTGGCTATTCAGGGTCTTCTGTGGTGCCATACAAATCTGATGACTTTTTGTTCTATTTCTTTGAAAAATGCTGTTGAGATTTTGATGGGTATTGCATTAAATCTGTATCTTGCTTTGGGTAACATGGTCATTTTAACTATGTTGCTTCTTCCAATTCATGAACAGAGTATCTTTACATTTCTTTGTGTCTTCTTCAGTTCCTTTTAATAATGTCTTATAGTTTTCGGTGTTTTGGTTCTTTACATCTTTTATTTATTCCTAGATATTTTATTCTTTTTGTTGCAGTTGCAAAAGGAATTGTTTATTTCTTTTTCTGAAATCTTATTGATAGCGTATAGGAACACTATGGATTTTTCTATGTTGATTTTGTATCCTGCAACTTTACTGTATTTGTTTATTGTTTCTAACAATTTTATAGTGGAGTCTTTAGTTTTTTCTATAGAGAATCATGCTGTCTGCAAAAAGTGAGAGACTTCTTCATTCTTAGTTTGATGCCTTTTATTTATTTCTCTTGCCTGATTACCTAACTAGGACTTCCAACACTATATTGAATTAGAGTGGTGAGAATGGGTAGCCTTGTTTTATTCCTGATCTTAGAGGAAAAGTTTTCAGTTTTTCACAATTGAGTATATTAGCTGAGGGTGTCAATGGGGTATTTAATTCCCCTACTATAATTGTGTTTTTATCAGTTTCTTCATTTAGTTTTCTTAGTAGTTGCTGTATGTATTTGGTGCTCCTATGTTGGATGCATATATATTAATAAGTGTTATATGGTTTTGATGTATTGACCCCTTTATCATTATAAAATTTCATCTTTGCCTCTTGTTACCTTTTTTATCTTGAAATTTATTTTATGAGATATAAGTATGGCTGCACTGCTTTCCTCTAAATGACATTTGCTTGGAGTATCATTTTTCACCCTTTCGCTTTGAGTCTATGCTTATTCTTAAAGCTGAGATGTGTCTCCTGAAGGCAGCATATGGTTGGGTTTTGTTTTTGATCCAGCCTACTGCTCTCTACCTTTTAATTTGGGTGAGTTCAATACATTTGAATTTAGAGTGATTATTGATACGAGGATTTTCTATAGCTGTTTTATCCTTTGTTTTCTGGTAGAGCTCTGTGTCTCCATTCTTTTATCTTGTGTTTCTGTCTGTTATTTTAGTTTGGTGGTATTCTATGATTTTTTCCCTCTGTTTTCTCTTTTTTTATATATTATTTACCTCAGTTCTAGATCTCTGTGTGTGGTTACTATTAATTTTATGCAAAAAAGAAAGTTTCATATACACATTAGTCCTTTTTTTTTTTTTTACTGATTGCATCATTTACCTCTGCAAGTTCAGTCCTTTACCCCTCTCCTTTTATGTTTTTATTGTCGCAAATTATCCCTTCTTATTCTGTAAGTTTATTTTCAAATTCTCTTCTTTTTTCAATGTCTTTATCTCCTTTAACCTTTAAGTTAACTTTAAGTGTTTAATACCTTATTCTGAACAAATGTTGCAATTTCTTGCTTCTGTCTGTCAGTCATCTAGCTCATATTTTTGGAGCAGGTCTTGGGGTGATAAATTCCCTCAGCTTCTATATGTCTGGAAAAGTCTTTATTTCTCCTTCTTATCTAAAGGATACCTTTGCTGGAGATATTATTCTTGGCTGTTGATTTCTCTTTCAATAATTTGAGTGTTTGATTCCAGTTTCTCCTAGCTGGTAGGGTTTCTGCTAAAAAAAAAAAAAACTGATGATAACCTAATGGTATTTCCTTTATAGGTTAGTGTCATCTTTTTCCTAGCTGCCTTAAGAATTCTTTTTTTGTCGTTAAGTTTGACAGTTTTAATATAATGTGTCTTGGAGAAGGATGTTTTGGATTGAGATAATTAGGTGTTCTGTGAGCTTCTTGGATTCGAGCATCCATTTTTTTCCATAGGTTTAGGAAGTTCTCATCAGTTATTTGTTTGAATAGACTCTCTGTTCCCTTCTTCTCTTCTCCTTCTGGTATACCCATTATTCTTATATTTCTCTGTCTAATGAAGTTAGATAGTTCTTTTCTTTCTTTCTTTTTTTTTTTCCTCTCAATTTCCTCTCTTTTTCTACCTGAGTCATTTCTAGATTTCTATTTTCTGTCACTGATTCTTTACTCCATCTGGTCTGTTCTTTTTCCTAAGCTTACTACTTCATTCTTCACTTCTTTTATTGAGTTCTTCAGCTTCAGATTTTTTTTTGACAGGGAGGGGGTTCTTTTTCTGATAGAAAAATCTCTTTGGTGAAGTACTCCTTTTGTTTGTTGATTTTTAGATCTGATTTGTTGAATAGCCTTTCTGAGTTTTCTTGTATCTCATTGAATTTTTTGAGAACTGCAATCTTGAATTTCTGTCACTTAAATCATATTCTTCCATGTCTTTAACTTTATTTTCTGGAGATTTTTCTTTTTGAATTTCCTTGTTATCTTGGTTTTTCATTATACTTTATGGGTTATTTATCTGCCTGGCCATTTGGTAGAAATGAAAACTTGTTTTCTTTAAGAATTTAATACTTGTTAAGCAGATTGATAAGTAGAGGTCTTTTTATTGTTGCTTTCCAGAACATGGCACTGAAGCTCAAGCTTTTTTTTCTCTTACCTGCACTTCTGAGTTTTCTGGGATCTCTATGGGCCAGTGTAAATATTGGCAGCAACACAAATATATCTCAGTTAGGTCCTGGTTAAATAAATTATGATACATAGTACTAAAAGGCAAAATATTTCACAACTGTTAAAACAATGAAGAAACTATATGTACTAATGTGGGACAATCTCTACGATATAAAGTTAAGTGAAAAGCAAAATGTATAAAATATTGAGACAAGTCTGCTACTATTTATATAGAGATTAATAAATAATTATTTACAAACATGTAAAATATTTTTGTAAACATGCCGAGCAGTGGATGATGTGGGTGCTTCTTCTAGGGAGGATAAGTGGATGGCATGGGACAAAGATGAGAGGGCAATTCTTTTACTGTCTACCATTTTTTGTCTTCTGAATTTTTAACTATTTAAATGAATCATTTATTTAAAACAATAAAAAATTTTTCCAAAATTGTAACAAAGTAAAAATATCTTGTTAAAATATCTAGCTTGTACTTACAATACTGTGACTAAAATCTAAAATCATTTTGTTCTCCTCCTCCTTCTATTTGAAGTTTGCCTCCTTTCTGTTGATAGTAAAAATATATATATATATATTTGACCCTTTTAGAGGTGCTGCTCAGTAACTGTTTAACAAGCCCCCCACTTCCACCTAGCTCCTTTTTGTTTTAAAGGTCCAGAGGCCAGACAGTTTTAGAAAAAAATATTTTTTAAATTCTCGTATCACTCAAATGTATGTCGGACAGCATATGTCTTTAAATGTTTATGTGTATGTGATATAGAAAGAAGTGATTAGAAAACAATTTTAGTGAATTTTAATTTTAAGGATTTGGGAGGAAATGACCAAAAAGCTGAAAGTATAATGATAGTCTTATTTTCTCTTTCAGATATTAAGCACCGCCGAATACCAATCTTATTCTTTGCAAACAAAATGGATCTTAGAGATGCAGTGACATCTGTAAAAGTGTCTCAACTGCTGTGTTTAGAGAACATCAAAGATAAACCATGGCATATCTGGTAAAGTTTTAGAATTACTTTTTATTTTATCATTCTGAAAAAGTCTTCAAGCTTCAGTATTTCTTTTCCAAGCTCATTTTATAAGTGACCTAACATGGTAGGATATCAGCTAAGGATCTTTTTATAGAATGTGGTGTTGCAGGTATTCATGAATATATTACTGTTAAAACCTTTTTACTTCTTTTTGGGGATAGAATAGCATAAACAACACTTTAAAAGGATAACTTAGCCCATTTATTTACCCAACTTTAACTGCATTGATTTCTTTCTGCACATTGAATCAGCCAACCACAGTCCTGTCTCAGGCCATTTGCACTTATTACTCCCTTGTCTGAATCATTTTCCAAAATAATTTCCCTGGCTTGCTATTGCACTTCCCTCAGGAGAGAGATTTCTTCTAATAGCTCTCTAAAATATCGCCATATCTTACCCAGCCTCATTTTTCCTCACTTTGCTTTGTTTTGCTTTTGCCATATGACCTCTTTTTTTCCCTTTGTTTTATAATCAATTTTTACATCAGTACATTAGAACCATGAGAACTGGGATTTTATTGATTTTTGTTCATGCTGTAACTCCTGGAATAGTAGTACAGGATACTTAGTAGGTTCATAATAATGTGTGTTTATATTAATAAATAGAAATAGAAATAAAATCTTACTTATAAATACTAATAAGGTTGAACTCAAGTAACTACTGTCTGAAATTATTATACATTCTTTGGAAAGCCATTTCTAACTAATATATTTAATTCCAGTGTGCCTTTTTGCCAAAATAGTCCAATGAGAATAAGCAGAAGTTGTATATGAGATAGTATTTTAGTGCCTACCACTACCTTATATTAAGCTGTCTCTGTCCAACCACCTATATCCCACTGCTGCATTTCCTTGGCTTGCCATTTTTATAAGACAGAATCTGTGAAGAAAGGCTGAACACAGATACAGAAGGAAAAACAATATGAAGCAAGGCGGTAGTAGAGCTCAGAGAACATTAAAAGCTAACTTTGATACTGAAAGAGTAATAATATAAAAAAGAGCTTGAAAAAGCCCTTGGAATTCCTCAGTACGTCAGGCCTCCAGCACCTCTACCCAGGAATGAAACACTTCATGTCTCAAGTAAAACCCTCCTTCCTTTGGAATCAGAGGAATAGTCAATGTTTACTAAATCATTCTTGAGTTTCATTTGAAGTTTTGTGGTATTGGTAAAGAGAAGAGGGATTTGGAGTAGAGAAATATCTTAAGATGAAACCTTTGCATTTTTCTGTGTCATTTAGGTAAATCGTATCTAAATTGATAACATATAAAATAAAATGATTTTTAATTTTTGCATTGTAATAAGTATTGTGAGTACTTTAATAGAAAATACAACATTCAAAAACATGGGTCTAATTAATAAGAGATAGTTCTACCTTTAATTTTTAAGTAGAAGTTAATTTTGCAAATGGATAATCTTAAAATAGTGATTGAATCTTATCAAATTTATTTATTCAGTTATGACATCTAAATATTTTTCAGTGAAAGAAAAAATAATGTCCTGATATTATAAAGATGTGGAATATTCTGTTTTCTGTGTAACTTACAGAAAAATGCCAAGTAATTCTTTTATATTGGTCTATAATTTTGAATTCTCTTTAATTCAAACTGGACATCTCACTAAGTTTCAATTAATGCTTCATTTGCTAAATTTATAATTTTTATAATGTTTTTTAAAGCATGTATAAAATTGAAAATGCATTTATCTTTTTCCACTTTTAGAGATAAAGGTAATGCACAATGATAAAGGGACATTATTATGGTTTATTTTTTACTATTATACTAAAAGTATAGTCACTTCTGATTTTTAAGATCTGATTGCAGTATTTTGTTCTTACTATGTGTTCTTTGACTCAGTCCCTGGCATTTATACATATATGTTTTTGTTTATTTACTATCTTGTGAAGGAGACAGATAATAAAGCAGGTGAATAGATATATAAAATGTCAGCTGGGAGGGTAAAGAAAAAATAAAGTAGAATAATAAGATAAACAATAATGAGATGTACTACCTCTCTGAGATCTAATTGAAGTCGAAGCAATGCATGCAAAGGTTTGGAGGAATAGCTTTCCAGATAGAGAGGCCTGCAAGTGAGAGGCTCTTGGTTGAGAATGTGCCTGGTGTATTTCAGGAATTGCAAGAAGTCCAGGCTGATTGGAGCAGAGATATCTGGGGGTAATTGTAGGAGATAAAGCCACTGAGAAATAACCAGGGGCCATATCACAGAGGGCCTTGTAGGACATGGTGAAGACTTGGGCTTTTATTTAGTTACAGGTCTTATGATTTGTTTGGAAGGAAAGGTGGAATTCAAACACTTCGGAATTATTAGGAAAAGATGCAGGGTTTTTAGTAGGGTAATGACAGTCTTCCATCAAAGAGGAAGGATTTCTTCGTTGTATTAGTTATTTGATACTGTAATCTTGTTTGGAGCTATAGTTAAGTGATAAAATCAATACATTGATTTTTTTGATAAAAGTATTTCAGTTACTGATGTTTTGCTATTGATTTAGATAATCCATAGTTTTCTTTAAATAATTGTATATCATGCTGTTTATTATATCTTCCTACTTTAAAATATTGTAATAAGTCACATTCTTAGTCTAATAAGTAATTCTTTGGAAGTAATTTTTGTTTTGAGTAGAATCAAATTAACTCTTTAAGTAATTTAGTACATTTTAAAATCATGTTTTAGCACACTAAAAGGAAGTCTGATCATTTAGAAAATCTAATTATGGATACTAATTGCTATTATGCGATTATATTTTGAAAGGAATTGACTAAATCAGTAACATGTTATGAGAAACTATTAGTATTTGTCTTGGAAATAATTATTTGATACTGTAAAAATCCTTTGCATTTTATTTTAGTTTATATAACTTAATTATGATTATAGAATATCACAATGAGGATTTAAGTTTACTTCCTTAAGAATGGAAAGACCATGAAAAAGCCCTGTTTCAAGTATTTAATTCTCATAATAACTGTATGAAGCAATGGTAATATTCTTCCATTTTACAGATGTTAAGACAGAAGAGTTAAACTATCCAACTTCCTGAAGCCAATAAATATAAAACTATTTTTGAAAGCTACCGATATATTTTTTTTATTCTACTAGTTTACCAAAGTTATAATTATAGGTTTATACACTATAGATATCAAATTTCATTTCAAATAAAGTCACTCTATCTAATGGCTAAATTACCACTTAAGTCAAACAGTTCTAATCAATAAATAAATGCAGTTGAGTCTTTGGGGCTGGGAAAAATAGGATGGTGGACTCTATAAAACTTTCCCACCACTGCAAAAATAACTCAAAGTATATGTTTGGTTAATATCAGTCTGAGTAATATTCCTAGAATAACTTATTAGTGATATACTTTTCCAAATGTCAAACAAATTATGTCAATACAAGTATCAGTACAAAATATGAATAATTTTCTCATGTCTTGCTCCTGAACACTCAGATTTTTGTTTCCCATAGATATTCTATTTCAGTGCTTAACCAGTTTTGATCATATATGTTACTAGAATATATTAATTTGCCATATGGCAAAATTGTATTTATTCTTATAATTCTATGATGTAATGAAATGGGTATGTTTTTTATGGATTTTATTTCAGTGCTAGCGATGCCATAAAAGGAGAAGGATTGCAAGAAGGTGTAGACTGGCTACAAGGTACATCACAAAATTCTGCGTATCTTCAACTCTTATTTTCTTTCCAATCACATTTTTCTTTCCTTTTTGATCATTTATTTTTATTATATCATTGTTTTTTTACCTCTTGTTTCCATTTATTTCTGCTGTCAGAAAAAACAATACAGTAAGTATCTAATACTTTGCTCCACTTATTTCTATTACATTTTTCTAAAATATTTATTTAAATAAAATGGTTACGATTTTACAATCAATATACATGACAACTCTAGAAAAATATTTTTAATTTATAGCAAGAAATTTCTAACAGATCTAGTAATAGAAGCACATTTGAAGGTTGAAGAGGTTGGAGCAAAATTTAGGCCCACTGTCAGTAACTAAAAAATAAATCTATATGGCATGTATTTTAAGAATCACAATGTACTCATATATATCTTCATTTATTTATAACATGTTTACACAACCTTTAACACTCATCTAATATAATACTGGTATTATATTAATGTTTTATATATTGCAGTTCTATTATTTATCAAAATAACTATCATAGGTTTGTAGATTCTTACTATAACAGGAAATAAATTAAGATATATTGTTTTCCCTGAGGTTACACTGTCTACTATTCACAGGAATGGCTTGAAGCCCAGTGACCCACACAGAGCATAGATGTGAATGAAACTGAGTTCTGTAGGTTCTTATTATTACAGAACCCTGCGAGTTAGGCAAAAATATTTCCATTCATGAACAGAACAACTGATGATTATTCCTATTAAAAATTTCCCTGCTCTGAATGTGGCTATCAATTTAATTTCTTCTACCTTTCTTTTTTTTTTTCCATCATTATTAAAATAGACAATGCTTGTATTTATATTGTACAATTCAATGAGGTTTTCTTTCAATTATAGTTTGCCTACAATAATATACCAGTTTCATCTGTATAGCATAGTGATCAGAGATCCACATAACTTGCAAAATGATTACCCTACTAAATCTAGTACCCTTCTTCCCCCTTACATATTTATTCTATTATTAACCATCTTCCCCATATACACTCTACATCTCCATGTCTATTCTGCAACTGTCCATTTGTACCTTAGTCCCTTTGCCTTTTTACCCCTAACCTTCCTCCCATCTAGTATCCCTCTAATAAATATTCTCTGTATCTATAAGTTTATTTCTTCTTTTATTGTTGTTGTTGATCACGTTCTTTAGATTCCACAGGTACGTGAAATCATACGGTATTTATCTTTCTTTGTCTGACCCATTTCACTCAGAGTAATACCCTCTAGGTCCATCAAGGCAATATCTTTTTCTGTGCCCTTCCTTTTAGTCTCTGTGTGTCATTTAATCTGAAATGAATCTTTTATAGGCAGCATGTGTAGGGGTCTTCTGTTCTTATCCTTTCAGCTACTCTGTCTTTTGGTTGGAGCACTTAATTCTTTCTCATTGAAGTACTTTTTGATAGGAATGTAGTTATTACCATTCTTTATTCCTATTTTTGATACGTTTCTTTTCTTCTTAAAAAAGTCTCTTTAATTTTTCTTGTCATACTGGCTTGGTGATGATAAATTCCTTTAGCTTATTTTTGTCTGGAAAGCTCTTTATCTGTCCTTCAACTCTAAATGATAGCTTTGTTGGATAAATTATTCTTGGTTGTAGATCCTGGATTTCCATCTCTTTGAATATTTTGTGCCAAGCCTTTCTGTCCTGCATAGTTTCTTTTGAGAAATCAGCTGCCAGCCTTATGAGTTCTCCCATGTAGTTAACTAACTGCTTTTCTCTTACTGCTTTTTAAGATTCTGTCTTTGTATTTAACCTTTGGCATTTTAATTATGATGTCTTGCTGTGGGCCTCTTTGGGTTCCTGGTTTTGGGGACTCTGTGAGCTTCCTAGGGTTTTATGTCTATTTCCTTCACCAGGTTAGGGAAGTTTTCCATCATTATTTCTTCAAATAGCTCTTCAACCTCTTGGTTTCCTTCAGGTACCCCATGACACAGATTTTTACCTTTAATAGTGTTTCATAGGCTCTTTAAATTATTATTACAGTCTTGGCTTATTTTTTCTTGCCATTCTGATTGAGTGTCCTTGGCTTTCCCATCCTCTATTTAGGTCATTTAATCCTCTTCTTTATTCATTTTGTTTATTTCATTTAATATACTTCTCATCTCAGATAATGTGTTCTTTGTTTCTGACTGATTCCTTTTTATAATTTCCATTTCCATTTTTATGTTTTTTATCTCTTTGTTAAAGTTCTCACTGAACTCATCTATACTTCCCATAAGTCTATTGAGCATCGTTATAACCAGTTTTGAACTCTGCATCTGTTAGATTGCTTGACTCAATTATTTCTGGATCTCTGTTCTGTTCTCTCATATGGTTTCTGCTTCTTTGTCTTTTCATTTTGGCGGCTTTTCTGTATCTTTTTCTGTGTTCAAAGCAAAGCTCTTAAGTCTCCTTGTCTTATTAGTGCAGCTTTGTGTGTCCAGTGGCACGGTCCTGAGAGGGGTTCAGCTGCAGGCTAGATTTACCTCTAGCCTGTGCCCCTGTGGGGCCACCTGTTAAGATTCAGCAAGCGATAGACAGAAACTGTGCTTATAGTTGCCTCAAATGGCCACACCAGAAAATGAGGCCAGCTGCCAGCAGTGTGAGTCTATGTGTTGCTCAGCAAGGGCACCTGACTCCCCAGGACACCCCTTGGATGTGCCTTGGATGGGGCTATTGGTTGGGGGAGGTGGAGTTTCAGGGAATCCTCTGGGCAGAGCGACCTCTGTTATACTGTTTGATTATGTGTCAGCTATAGCAGTGCTGAGTTCGCACACTGGAAGTGAGGTGCGCTCAACAAAGTAGCAATGGATACCGCGGGCTCTTCTGCACAGAGCGAGTCTCCCCTCGGCCCTCACTCTAACTCAGTGTCTCCCAGTAAGTCCCTGGTACCAACTCTGCAGCTCAACCAGCACTGGTGCTCAGAGCAAGCAGGTCCATCATCATGAAAATCTGCTCACAAACGCAGCCCCTTTAAGCATCTGCTGTCATAGCCTCCATTTCATTCAGCTGCTCAGGACCGGGTAGCCCCGTGTCCTTGCCCCATTCTACCTTCTGCCGTTGCAGGGTGATTTTTAGTTCTCTCCCTCGGTTGTATGGCTTGTTCATCTAGATTCCAGGTGATTTTCCTTGCTGTTTGCTCATTTTTTTCTGTCATAACTTTGATTTGGTCGCCAAAGATATGAACAGAGTCTCTATCATCTACGCCATATTTTTTCCCTCCTCCATACTTACTTTTTAATGCCAGTTATGTGTGATTTTTTTCTCCTCTGCATATCGTGGTGTATTTAAGAGTAGCCTGCTTGCTCATACAAAGACGTAATATTTATTTGATTCAAAGTACTAAGGGTACACCTGAAATATTTTTGTTATTAGTAAAATATGGCATTTTAGCAACTTCACAGACTATTTCTTTTATATTTGAGTCATTATATTACCATTAAACTGCAAAGAACATTTTATTTTAATTGTATTTTACAATTAAGTGAAACTTAATTGAGAACCTCTAGTGGTTCTCAGAACTACTGGAATTTTTCTGTAAATATACTAACATAGTTTCTTAGATTGTGGTAAAGAAGTGATCAAAGTTAAGGGATTGATTTCCACATGAAACGTAGGTTACAGAGGAGCATTCCAGAGAAGACACTCAAAACATTTTCAGCCTTGATTTATTATTTTACAAGTGCTTATTGTTGCTCACGGTGAAGATATAGCATGGATGGAAATCCTTTTATTGCTCATAATAAAGTGATTCAAAGCACAGTACTTACTGAAGATAGGTTGATAGTAACCTGGATTTTCAATTGTAGCTCCTTTTTGTAGGGTGAGGGTGGTTATTTTTGGTTTCATTTTATCTGTAACAATGAGGCCACTAGGTGTCAGTAACAGTCCAACTCTCAACAGTGCCACTTGCCAACTCTGGTCTTGTCGCCTAACCTTTGTTTCTTTGACTTTTCTGATCAGTTCTTTGCTTCTTAGCTTCCAAATCTTTGTAAGGAGGATACATTATTAGAAATACTTTTGTGCCCTTGTATTGCCATATTATTTTATGTAACTTTACAGTAGTTCTCTGCAAGTAAGTATAGCATCCCCATTTTATGTAAGCAGCATGGAATAGTAGTTAAACAGTACTTGCGCTTTTAAGTCTGGCAGATTCATTCTACTACTTATTATTAACTAAAATCTCTTGTGAGGATGATTTTATTCGACTACAAAATTAAAAAATAAAATGTCAAAAATTACTATATAGATTAAGTGAAGCACTGAGTTAAAGTACCTATCATAAGTAAACATTCAATAAATGTTAAATTTACCCTTTTTCCTAACTGCTCTATTTAACAGAGAAGGAAACTTAGTACATAGATTAAAAAGTATATCAGTTTGGTTTTGAATAGGAGATCCTTTTTCACATTTTCTATGTAATAGTAAATGCCCCCATCTCTCTAGATTTGAAAACTGGTAAAAATCTATTTCACAAAATAAGTAGCAGTGTCTGTGCCTGTAACCAACTTATTAGCCAGGGGTTTTTATGTAAATCTTTGAAAGGTGTTCTATACTTATATCTCTGCATTTTGCTTCCAGAATCCTGAAATTTCCTTGCATGATAAATCAGAAGCCTTTGGACCAATTTAATTTTATTATTTTAAGTTTAAGGCTGAAAAATTTTAGGTAAAATATTAAATGACACATTTTGTGCCATGATTTCATTATCTTTTGGAAGGGTTCCCATAATTACCTATGTACTACAGCCCAATGACAAGAAACCCCTGAGTATACTATGAAATACTTTTTTAAAAACCAACAGAGAATATACAGAAACCATTGCAGAGGTACAAATGGTTTATATTTATAAAAGTGATACATTTATTAAAGAAATTATCCCACATGACTAATGAAACTTGCTCATTTTATCACTTTGTCTGTATGAGAAAAGTTAATGCTTCCAGGTTTTAATATGATTTATAAACTATGCTTATGGGTATTCTAATGAAAACTATAGACCTAAAGTTATTAACATCAGAGATTTCCAAGGAAATGGCTTAGCTAAATACACTAGAATAATGAAGAACGTGTTTGACAAGCCTAACACACATACTGAAATTCTAGTTAGCTTTACAGTATTCACTCGTGTATGAGAAGATAGCAAAGGATCACCAGGCATTTGAGGACCAACACATTATGAACTGTGAAACATAAGCAGACTTTAAAACACAGTTTAGAAGTGGAATTTATTTCCGGAGAACATTTCAAAAAACTAGTAAAGTATACTGAAAGAGATAAGAGAAGGTATACTTTCATGAATATACCAGGATGCTGCTTGAAAAAACAAATAAGTTGCTGGAAAATAATAGAATGGTGGAAATGGAAAAATCGATGAAAAGAAGATAAATAGAGGCAATACCTCAAAAAGCAGAGCAAAAAGACAAAGAATAGAAAATAGGAAAGTAAAGATAAAAAAATATGAGATCATATTTAGGAAGCCCAATGTCCAAATAAAAGGAATTTCAGAAACAGAGAAGAGAGAAGTAGAGGGGAGGAAATCATCAAATCATCAAACAGTATTTTCCAGAACTGAATCATGAGTTTTTAGTTGAAAGGCCACTTGAAAGCCTAATAATGCAGTAGAGAAAATATTCGTACCAAGGAGCATCATTATTAAAATGCAGTACTGAAGATAATGGAAGATTCTACAGTCTTTTTGAGAAGAAGAAAAGAGGTTTCATGTAAAAGATTAGGAAACAGAATAGCATGAGACTGCAACAGCAGCAACCTGGGAGCTGTAAGATATTTGGGCAATGCCTGGAACAGTTCAAGGAGGACATAACAAAATTATATTCTCAGGTATTGTCAGTGTATTGTGACTATAGAATTAAGACATCTTAAGCCATGTAGAGTCTCAAGAATTCACTATCTATACCTTTTACTACGATTGCCATTAGGAGATGTGCTATTCAAAAACAAGGGAATAAACCATGAAGAAAAAAATAAAGAGTTATGAAAACTAGCACAAGAGAGTGGTGGAAGGAATCCCTATGATGATATGGAGAGTCTAGAATGATAATTAAAGGTCTTATAAGAAAATAACTGGGCAAGCATAAAGAACAACTGATGCAGATAGAGAGTTTTGGAGACTAGTGGAGAGTTCTTTAAGAACGTGAAATTGATAGTCTATATAATGTGCTTGATGATAATAAAGGTTTAAACATTTGGGAGTAGTGGGATTGAAGTAATATTGGGTACATTTTTTTATTAAAAAAAAGACTAAGCAAGGCAGGATTGGGGATGAAGAAAAATTAACTCTAAGGAAAACAAAATGTAGTTGAAGACAGGAAAACTAACTGGAGTATACCACCTGTCTGAACTCTGAGTAGCATGTAGAGCCATCATATTGATGACAATGTTAGGAGAATTGGAGTATTGGAAGCATTATGAGGGTTGCAGAGAGCAGCACAGAAATGCATGAGAGCTGAAGCCTCATTAAATGAAAAGGACTAATATTTCAACAAGTAGTAAGGAATAAAAGTGCATTATGTAGAGATACAAAGGGGGGTTAGTTGGAACTAGTTGCCTATGAAAAGAGAAAGAATAGATGAAGCAAGGGACTTCTGTATTTTATCCAAGCTCTGCAGAACTAGTTGACTAAATATGTGCATTTATAACTGACAAAAATAAAAACTAGTATCAATTGTGCTTTAAAAAAATGGGTGTGTGCATGTGTTTCTACCATGTTCTTACAGATTTTTTTCAGATTACATTAGAAAATAGATTTTTCCCTGTAGAGACTGATCATTTCTTGTTTATTTTTTTACCAGATCAAATCCAGGCTGTGAAGACATGAAAAGATAATATTTGGAAATGTCAACAATTGTCAAATCGTGGAATATATCTTAAGGCAAACTGAATACTTTAAATTTTTTAAAAGATGTTTGTGCATCTAAGAATATAATATTTTGCTTTTACGGACTCTAAATGAGCTTTATAAAAACATAGGACTTCAGGTATGTTAATCTGGCCATTAATTTTATGAAAACTAAATCCTCATAAGGGCTCCCCAGAATTATCAGCTTCTTGGAAAAGGTCTACATTTTATTGTATTGCGAATGTTTAAAGTCAGTTAAAATTCATCTCAATATCTCCTCATGAATTATGATGCTTTTAATGTATTTTATTTTTTAAATTGTCTTCTGAAAGTTTAGTTTGCAATACGACTTTGCAGTATAATTGTGCTTATGAAAAAGAACTTTAAATCTTTATAAGGGACTGTGGGTAATTAATGTATATTAGATTTTTAGTATATGTCACCATCAATAAAACAAAATATAATGTACCAACTAGTGTACTTTCTTTATGCTGCAAAGAATAATGCTGTGTTAATATGGTGTTTGGTGTTTTACTGTCAAGCATTTGTAAGTTATCTGAAACCAAGATATACTGAATTTACTTACCCAGTGAATCTATACTGAACAGCTCTATATAACTGTGCTAGTCTGGCATTATCCTCACAGTGGTGATACAAGATAAGACATTTCTTATCCTCAACAACTTAAAATTTAATGAGGGTGAATTTGGAAACATTTTCATACATTGTATCTCATTCTGTTTTATTGACTGAATGTAAAGATTGATCTGAAGATTAAGAATTATAAAAATGAATTGTGTGATTCTTCAATAATTGTTATAACGGACTTTTTTCCTTCAAAATGCCACCAGTTTACTATAGTACTTCGTTAAGATAGATTGTGACTGGCCAATGCTTTTTTCTGAACATAAACTGCTACATAAATGTTCTTTAGAATTTTAGACATATCTTGGTTATCTACTGTATGCAAATTGTTATTCTCATAATTTAAAGATCACTTACAATTGTGAACTCTAAATAGAAACTTTGAGTTTAAAGTAACCACTTGGAAACAGTGTTTAGAACAATGGGGTCAGTTCTAAAAAACAGCATATAAAGAAAACTGAAATATACAATATGTAATATCTTAAACATCCTAAAGTAAATGACTAATAAAGATGTGTTTTAGTAACTGCAGTAGTGGCATGTTTTAGAGATTTGAATAAAATAATTTTAAAAAAATACAGTAAAAATTTTATAATCCAGTTTCTTATAGCCAAGAAGTCCCATTGATTTATAATTTAACAAATTGAAAGTTATCCAGACTATTTCAGTGGTCCAGCATTTTAAGCTAGCTTTCCAGCCTCTCATTAAATGTTTTGATGAGGATAAAAACTAAGACTCTTATTAATCTAGAATTGACTCACATATGAAAAGGACATGATGAAAACACTGAATGTCATTTAACAAAAAACTAGTATGCTGTAACTATTCTAGGAGGATGGAGAAAGGGGTGTTTAAGAGAATTCAGATCCTCATCTACCATACAATAATAATAATAGTTATCATTATGTGATCACTATATTTTGAGCAAGATATTATTAGAAATATGTGATTTTGTTATTTAATCCTCATAATAACCTTATATGGTAGGTTCTATTATTTGTTTTATAGACAAGAAAACAGATCTAAAAATGTTAAGTAATTTACTAAAGGTCACAGAGCTAATAAATGGTGGTGCTGAGATTCAGAACCAAACAATCTGTTTCAAATTGATGATTCAAGAGTCAGGAGTATTACACATATTAGAAATATAGAAATATCTGCCGTAAGAATAGCTAATAAGGTTGAAAAGACTCTCACTAGGGAGTGAGATCAGGCTAGATAGGGGAGAGGTCAAAGATAAAGAACAACTATTTTTAAGTCTATTAACACTTTGAACTTTAAATTTTGAATGATAAATATATTCAAAACTATGTTGCTATTAAGTTGATTAGTATTCTACAAACTACAGTGACTCATACTTATGCAAATATTTAGAAGAAAGAGAATACTTTCTCTTTTATTTTCATGATCTCCAAATCTAGTTTATATTCTGTAGAAGCATGTTGTACAACAATAGTCACAGGATACCATATAAGTGTGTTTAAGCTGAGATTATTGCATTTTATTTAACACATGCAATTAAAATTTATTGCATTAAAACTCAAGCAGGTATTTTTTCATGTTTAGACATCACTGTGTTATAAAGTTTAATTCATTGAGCTCTACATTTCTATATAACACCTCATAAAGTATTTCAATCATCCTATTGTACATTTTGCATTTATATGTGGCCCTGTTTATATGTAGCCCTATTCAACCTGTGCTTTGTAAATCACAAAAGGGCTGAGTTTTATATATTTGTTTTTCATCTATAAGTTGTCTGCTAAAAATTATGAGTTGCCTCCTGATTTCTTAGGATTTTTTTTTCTTTTGGAATTTTTGGCACACCGTATTGGAATTTCTATACATATATGCAGGTACTCTTGCAAAAAAGGGCAGATACATCCTACATGCAACTCTGGTAAATTTAAAATACTGTAGCATTTTAATGGATTTTGTACATATTTTCTACTTTATGATTATTCCTCTTCTTAATTTAAAAGAATAAACTGATTGAAAGTTTACTTAAATGGATGTTAAAATAGGTTTGTTTATTTCTTTGGCTGAAAAGTACTGTAATGATTGAGAAATGATTATTGTATTTAATTGACTGTTTCAGATAACTTACTTATTCCATTTTCATAGTGAATCTTTCTAATTAAGAATGATCCTGCAGGGTTTTGCAAGAGACTGTCTCAGGACCATTATTCTTCTTCCTTCTGATCACTCGATTTTAATGCCACAGTTGGAGGCTTCATCAATGTACAGTGTTCAACTTTTTTTTTGGTGATTTAGAATAAACCAAGAAGTGTAAATTAAATACTTCTCCATGTTTCAAGTCACTAAGTAATGCTTAATAGTGGTCATACAGGAATATTTTGAAAATAAAATTTGGTTAGAAATATAGTAGTAATTCTTCAATGAGCATTGGGGTACATATATCTTTACAGATAAATAATTTCAAATTTGGGAATAGATACCCATAAAAGGAATTGCTGGGTCATATGATAATTCTAAATTTTTTTGAGGAGTCTTTATACTGTTTTTCATAATAGCTGTACCGATTTATATTCCCACCAGCGATGTATGAGGGTACTTTTTTCCTAAAAACTTCTCCAACACTTGTTATTACTTGTCTTGTTGATAATAGCCATTCTCACAGGTGTAAGATGGTATCTCATTGTGGTTTTGATTTGCATTTTTCTAAGAGCTAGTGATGTTGAGCATCTTTTTATGTTTGTTGGTGATTGTATGTCTTCTTGGGAGAAGTGTCTGTTTAGGTCCTCTGCCCATTTATTAATTGGATTCTTTGGGAGTTTTTGTTGTTGTTGTTGTTGTTGTTGTTATTGAGTTGTGAGTTCTTTGAATATTTTGTATATTAGGCCCTTATCGGAGGCTTTGCTTGCAAATGTATTTTCCCATTTGAGTGGTTGTCTCTTTACCTTGTTGACAGTTTCTTTTGCTGTGCAGAAGCTTTTAAGTTTGATATAGTCCCATTAATTTATTTTTGCTTTTTGAATTTGACCTTGCCTTTGAGGTCAAATTCATAAAATCTTCTCTAAATCAAAAGATCATAAGTTTAGCAGCTATGTTTTTTTATATGCAATTTATTGTTTTGGGTATTATATTTAGGTCTTTGATCCGTTTTGAGTTCATTTTGGTGTATGGTGACAGATAGCCTAGTTTTATTCTTTTCTATGTGGCTTTCCAGTTTTTTCAGCACCATTTATCAAAGAGGTTTTCTTTTCTCCATTGTATATTTTTGGCTCCTTTGTCAAAAATTATTTGCCCATAGATACAGGAATTTATTTCTGAGCGCTTTACTCTGTTCCATTGGTCTGTGTGTCTCTTTTTCCACTAATACCATGATATTTTGATTATTGTCACTTCGTAGTATAATTTCAAGTCAGGCAGTGTGATACCCCCAGTTTTGTTATTTTTTCTCAGGATTGCTTTGGCTGTTCGGGTCTTTTGTGCTTCCATACAGATCTGATGATTTTTGTTCTATTTTTAAAATGCCAATGGGATTTTTATGGGGATTGCATTAGATCTGTATATTGCTTTTAGTAGTATAGCCATGTTTATTTTCCAATCCATGAACACAATATCTTTCCATTTCTTTGTGTCTTCTTCAATGTCTTATAGTTTTCAATGTTTAGGTCCTTCATGTGCTTTGTTAAATTTGTTCCTAGGTATTTTATTCATTTTGTTTCAATTGCAAAAGGATTTTTTTTCATTTCTTTTTCTAAAATTTCATTGTTAGTATGTGGGAACACCATGGATTTTTGTACATTGATTTTGTATCCTGCAACTTACTGTATTCATTTATTGTTTTTAAAAGTTTTTTGGTAGAAACTAGAGTTTTATATATAAACAATTATGTTGTCTGCAAAAAGTCATAGTTTGACTTCTTCATTCCCAATTTGATGCCTTTTATTTCTTTCTCTTGCCTGATTTCTCTAGCTAATACTTCCAGTACTATTTTGAACAAGAGTGGTTAGAGCAGACAACCTTGCTTGTTCCTGATCTTAAAAGGAAGGCTTTTAGTTTTTCACCATTAAGTATGATATTAGCTAAGGATTTGTTATATGTGGACTTTATGTGTTGAGGTACTTTCTTTCTATACCCATTTTGTTAATCATAAATGGATGCCGTATCTTGTCAAATGTTTTTTCTGCATCTATGGATATGATCATATGATTTTTATCCTTTATTTTGTTTACATGGTGAATCACATTAATCGATTTGGAAACAACTGAAAATGCCCTTCAGTAGATGATTGGATAAAGATGATATGGCACATACATACAATGAAATATTAGCCATAAGTAAAGACGAAATACTGCCAATTGTGACAACATGGATGGGTCTAAGTCAGACAGGAAATGTTGAGAACATATGTGGGATGTGAAACTGAAAGCAACAAATGAACAAGACAAACAAACAGACTCATGGACACAGACAACATTTTAGTGATTACCAGGGGGAAAGTGGGGAGGGGGTAGATATGGGTAAAGGGTATGAAATATAAGATGACGGAAGGAAACGTAACTTTGGGTTGTGAACACATAATGCAATATACATATGACATTATTGAACTTTATACTTGAAACCTATAGAATTTTATTAATGTTACCACAATAAATTTAATTTAAAAAATAAAAGAAAAAATACTAATAAACATTTTTATAGCTCTTACTATGTCACACACTTTCTAAGCATTTTACATATACAGGTGTATTTTCTTTTATTGCGCTTCATATTATTGCCCTTCACAGATGTTGCGTGTTTTATAAATTGAAGACAGAACCCTCCACTAGCAAAAGGCTTACTTTTACTTATGGCTTACTTTATTGCGTTGGTCTGGAACTGAACTTCAATATCTCCAAGGTGTGCCTGTATTACTTACTCCTCATAATAACCTTATGAGGGTGGATGCTGTTATCTTTATTATATAGATGCAAGGTTAGCAACCTGTCAATCTGCTTTTGAATGACCCTTGAGCTAATAATGATTTTACACTTTTAAAAACTTATTTTTAAAAAAAGCAGTAGATACTGTATTTGGCCTACAAAGTCTAAAGTTATTCACTGTGTGGTGTTTTACATAAAATCGTTGCCCACCCCTATTGTAGATAATGAAAGTGAGGCAGGGAAGGTTAAATAACTTTTGTATGGTCATACTGCTAGTAAACAAAGGACCCCAGGTTTTGAGTCCAGGTAATCTGGCTCCAGAATCTTTTCCTAACCTCTAAAAGCTTCTGAAAAACTTGACTACTCTAAAATGTAATAGAACAAATTGAAATCACTTCTTTCTTAAACACTTACATGAAAAGAGATAAAACAATAGATACAAATGGCTGAAAAGTCATGCTCTTTGAAATCTCCCCCTCCTCCCACCTACCCCAGTAAAAGTACGGTCTTTGAAGTTTTTTTTCTACCTTTTCTTTAAATGGATGGCAACAGATGGGGCAGATTCTGAAACATCAGACATGTTAATTTAAAGTAAATCACCTACAGATTATCCCCAACTATCTGGCTTGGGCTTCAAATTTAATGATTTTTACCAATATTTTGAGGTAAATGATAACCATAATGTTGATAAATAGTCTTGAAACGTATGTGGTAAAATGTGGAAGCATCATTCAATTTGTGTATATTTGTTTTAACTTAAGTAACCACAGTTAGCTAAAAATACCTTCTTGATTACAAACATTTCATGGTTATATCTTAATGTTCTAAATTTTTACCATTTGACTGGAGAAATAGCATATATCCATAAAGGACTAGGCCCAGGAATCAATCAGTCAATCAATTACTCTTTTCTCAGAAAAGTTTATAAGTCCAAATATTTCATAAAATATCAATGTGATAGTAAAATATTACTAAAATAGACTTATACTTCCTTCAGTTAACTGTAATTACTAGGATTTGAGTTAAAACCAATTTCATATTCAAGTTCTGTCTTCTTAGGTGCAGTATAGTGTGTGTATGTGATGCTGTCAGGATGCACCATCCTAAGGTCATAAGAAGCTCACACTTCACTCTCTTTAGTGATCACTAACTTTTCTTTTTAGTGATCACTAACTTTTTGGGGGGCAGATTTATAGATATATCTTGCAAGTATGTTATTGTTTACTATATTTTAATAGGTTTTATTTTGTTCTTTGTTTTGTAACTCTTAAATGTGATACATCAGTTCTTCATCAGCTTTTGCCCTTTCTGAGAACTTTATTCTCTATAAATTTTAATGCATTTTTTTAGACCCTAGATTATTAGTATCTTGAATACTGTCTTCTAATTAATTTATAGTTTCACAAAATAGTATTCCTTTTCACATTATAAAACCACAATACTGTTAATAATTTCATCTTATTTATACATCACTGGACAAGATTTTTAAAGAATAAAAAGATTTCCAAGACTTTATATCAATACATATCTTATTAATGTTAAAATTTGTCCTTTCTAATATGACACATAAAAAACAGCAGTATTTTTAAATGTTAATTATATATTTGTTGATTAAAAGGGACTGTTGGTCTTTCTATAAGCAAGAGGCAGTATTTTTCGGCTTATTATATCGAGCAGAAATAACGATATAACGAGCATTCAGTACTTATCATAGAGCTCATCTATGTGGGAAATGGGAAGAGACTGAAGAAATAGACTATTGTTCATTCTGGAAAGAGATCAAGAGGAGCCTGAGGCATTCACTCCATACAAAATGGGCAGCTTCTTAGTCTTTCTATGGATAGGGCTTGCCCTACAGTAGAATAGCATTCAAGCAGAAACTATGTTTAGGAAGCCTACAATTATATTTCCTTTTAATATAACCTCAGAATTACTAGCACCACAGAGAAGATCTTATTTAGCTTTAAAGTGTGTACAGTATTCTGTATTTAACTTAATTAAATCCTCACTTTTATGAGATTTATTTATCTAATGCATTCTACCTCCCAGAAGCAAACTGAGAAAGAGTATCTACATCCTGGGTAACTTCATAACAAAATGAAACACCGTAATACTAAGAGTCTTATTCTAAAAAAACCTTGAAATTATTAACTGATTTTAAATTTTTTTAAATCTTTTTTTCTTTAGCCCTACTTCAAAATGTTCTTCAAAGGGCCTAAACTAATATCAATATATATGCATGTATTAAGATAGTCTGCTAATCAACTACAATCAGAAAACAATTTATTAGTGTAACTACAAGTATAAACTCTCTAATTATAAAGAAAGAACCTAAATCTTTGTCTTCTCTTCCTTCTTACAGAGAATAATATAGAATGAGAGTGGCAGGGCAGTGCTACCTTAAATAAAACTAATGTGAGCTAACTTTCAGAAAAATTATGACTTCAAATTGTTTCCAATCTGTGTAGCTATCAGTGAATAGATGGCTCTCTAATAGTACATTTGCTTATCCCAGTAAGCCTGGGGCACAGCTCGGAAGCCAAAAATGAACACATTAGAGATTGACATAGTTCTGCATAATAATGTAATATTCTTCTCAGACTATATTATATGTAGAAAATGGTTTTGTTATCCTCAAAATTATTCTAGATTTTGACTCAGTATTTATTTTAGAGAGATGTACATGAACTTGGTTTGCAAGGGCAACAATTGTGTTCTGAATGTTTGAGTTTTTATAATTATTGAGGAAACTGATTCATTTCATCTTCCTTTTTTGCCTAGTGATCCTACTCTCTTGCCTTGAATATCCATTCATCTAAGATATTGTTTTCTGCTGATTTCTATCTTAAGTGTTTTCTAAACAGGTATATTAGTTCCTAGGGTTCCTTATGGAAAGTTATAACATAATCTATTAAATTGAACCATATGACATTGCCATTTTGTAGGCCCAAAGTAGCTGAATGATAGATTGTACTTTTATATGGTTCAGTTGAGATCACCTGGAAACTTCTGAATGGCTTAATTCTCAAGTAAGGGCCAAATTGATGGGAATACCTAGTCAGCCAGAACCTAGCCTGCCCGCACTGTCACCCAAAAAAACCAGTGGTGAAAAATACAGCCATGATACTTTATAGTTCCATGCCTCAAATTTAGCCAGAAATCTGAAAACATCTTAAATTTTTAAAATACTGATTTAGACATATTTTATGAGTCATTTCAAATTCTTTCAGGCTCACCATCTCTTGTTTCTGTTGCCACTCCTTATAGGCTTCAGCCAGCTATATGCAGGTACACCTTGATTGTTCTCCACATCTCTCATTTTCTGTTTTAGAGCTTCCCTACTTTTGCTCTGTTTCCCCTACCAATACCATTCATACATAACCCAGCAGGGGAACCATAGATCAGTAAAAGACAGGAGCCAGTGAATATGTTTTATCATTTCTATTTTTTCCATCAATTGTGACAGTCTTGAAACTCATTGTATGTATAGCTTCTGGGATGACACCTCTGAATCTAACAATTAGTCACACTTAGCAGTAGCCAGCTCAATAACACATGCTCATATTTCCTCTCTCCTAACCTGCTTCATTCTCCTTTTCCATAATGTTACTCCTTAATAGATAGGACAAAACCCATCTGCCTCAGCAATGATTTCTAAGTAACCCAGGTTATATCCAACACTAGTTCTCAAATTTCTATCAGAATCACTTGTAAATGCATGTACTAAAGTTTGGGAAGCATTCCCCTAGGACTATTTTTTCATTTTTAAAATAGACTTTACATTTAGAGCAGTTTTAAGTTCACAACAAAACTGAGCAGAAGATTCAGAGATTTCCCACAAACTTCTACTCCCACTTCCCCATTATCTACATTCTGATAGCCTAGAATTGAGAAGCACATAAACATCACTCTCAAGTAAGCATAGTGATAATCAGTTGATCAAAAGCTACCTCAGAAGTTCTGGTTCTAGGTAACTTAGAAAAAGCACACTTCACTCTATCTCCTCCACTAAATACAACTATATCACCTACATTGACCAGCTATAAGAATGCATGGATCAACTACTTGAGGACATTGAAAAGTAGAAAGCAGAAGGCAGATTGAAGAAGACCAAGAATTGAACATGCCATCAGATCAGCAGTGAGTTTGCCCATTTTTTCCCCTTTGGTAGCCCCTCCACCTGGGCTTAAGGCTGCTTAAAAGTCTAAACTGGACATCTATGCAGACAGAACACCACGAAAAACTCTGTAATTCTAGCTCAAGAGTGGCAAGCAGTGAAAGATAAGGAAATAATGTTTTTCTTTTTCTACATTTTCTTGTGCACCAGTTCCCAAGCAATCTGAGGGCAGCAGCAGCAGTGAGGAACCCAAAGATAGCTAAAATTCTGAGGAATAACCTTCCTCTATAATCAGAGGAGCTGTGGTCCCAAGAGGATGTGGCAAATCCTCATTACTTTAGTTCTCTCTGTCTTCCCACTTGGCCAGATGGGGATGCATTCACTAGAAATATATGGCAGAGCCCCATATTTCTAGATGGAGAATCAAAAGGGGGAGCCTAGAGAAGTAGAAAGTAGGAGGAAATATTGGAGGGGGAGGAGACTGGCAAAGCAAGCCTTTAGATTTATTTATGGATTCTTAGCCTTACCCTCAATGTGGGTCTAAGTCTAAATAGTGTAAACTTTGAGAACTCAATTACGGGATAAACTATGACCCAAATCCAAAACTGGCACACATACATGGGCTAGATCTGAATAAAACTGAAAAGTTGTTTGAAAACAGAAGTAACATTGAAACTACAGCTCCAACAAGATTGATTGGAACTTTTGGCCTTAATCCTACCAGGTTGAATGCCTGCTAAAACAAAATTATCAACACTTTCCATAGAATTTAAATCAGACCCAGACTTTCATAACATAATACTCAAATGCCCAAGATACAGTTCAGAATTTCTACATAGACAAAAAAAGAAAAAGAAAAACTGACATGGAAAAAGGAAAAGCAGTGGATGTAACACCAATGTTAGAGTTGGCTAACAAAGACTTTAGACTAGCTATTACAAAAATGCTCAAAGCAAAGGTGAACACTCTTGAAACAAATGATGAGGTAGAATGTTTCAAAAGAATTAGAAGATACAATAGAAATGAATGAAAAATTTAAAGCTAGGAAGCACAATGACCAGAATAAAAATTCGATGGGTTCAATTAGAGAATGAAAATGCTTTAAAAAAAGGAACTGTCAACCCAGAATAATATATCCAGCACAAATATCCTTCAAGAATGAAGATGAAATAAAGACACTGTCAGAATAAGACAAACAAGAGCATTTATTGCACTAAACATGCTCTAAAAGAATTGCTAAAGGAAGTTTTTCAAACAGAAGGGGAATGATACCAGAAGGAAACTTAAAGAACATCTTGTGTTCTTTAAAACGTGTTCGACAGTTGAAAATATTGTGTTATTTGAGTTTTAATGTATATAAACATAATATATAAGACAACTACAGAATAAAAGGGGAGAACAAAGGGTCAAATATGGTGCTCTCTCACCATATTTGAAATGGAAAATATTTTTAAGTAGACTATGAAAGCATGTTTATTGTAATATCTAAAGAAGCCACACACACAAAGAAAACTGGACAAAGTAGTTAGAAACATAATAAGTAAAATAGAATACTGAAATACATTCAAATGGCTCAAAAGAAGGCACAAAGTGAAAGTAGAGTAACAAAAAATGAAGGGAACAAACAAAACAATAAAATGATAGACCTAAATTTAAACATCAATAATTTATTCAATGTAAATAGCCTAAACATACCAATTAAATAAATCGAATGGATGAAAACATTACCAAACTATATACTCTCTACAAATAATTCACTTCAAATATAGTGATATAGGTAAGTAAAAGGTGGGAAAAGATTTACTGTGCAAATACTAATCAAAAGCAAGCTGGAGTGGCTATATGAATATCAGATCAAGTAAATCAAAGATCAAAGAAATTTACCAAGAATAAAGATGAGCAGTACATAATAATAAAAGGGTCAGTTCATCAAGAAGACAACAATTTTAAATGTACATTTATCTAAAAACATGAAAGAAAATGGACAGAACTGAAATAAATAGATCTATGATTATACTCAGGTACTTAAATACTACTCTTTCAATAATTGGTAGAACCAGTAGACAGATGATTAGCAAGGATATAAAAGACCTGAAAATATCACCAATCTGCTAGATCTAAATGATATTTATAGAACACTCAAACCCAACAATAGAATAATACTTTTTGTCAAGTGTTTATGGAATATCATCACCAAGAGAGATCATATCACAGATCATAAAACAAACCTTAATGGATTTAAGAGTTGAAGTCATACAAAGTATGTTCTCTAACCATGAAGAAATTAGACTAGAAATCAATAAAACATCTAAAAATCTCCAAACACTTAGAATTAAACAACATAGTTGTAGATAGTTTGTGGATCAAAAAGGATGATTCAAGAAAATATTTTTAACTAACCAAAAATGAAAATGCACCATATCAAAATTTATGGGGTGCAGCTAATGGCACTCAAAGAGAAATATATAGCATTAAGTTAGAAAAAAGATTTTAATAATATATTCTATGTTAACAAAATAAAAAAAGCAGCAAATTAAACCTAAACCAAGCAGATGGAAAGATATAAAGATTAGAGCAGAAACCAATGAATGAAAACACAATCAAGAAAATTAATGACATCAAAAGCTAGCTCTTTGAAAAAAAATTACCATAACTTTGAAAGTTTTAGAACCTTGCTTTGATTCATGATTCTCTTGTCTTATCCTAATTTTGTTATTGGTTAATTCTTACTAGAAATAGAATACACTCTATTTTTAAACCATGGGTATTTTTCTAGGGCCTTGACCAGCCATGGTAAAATGAACTATTTAGATGTTAGATCTAAGAACTGGAGACAGATAATAAGCAGTGGAATTAAATTGTTCTCCTACTGTTTTTGAAAAGTTTCTAGAGTTATAATGTAAATACATATGTATTTATATGTTTGTATCAAGACAGATTTAGAATTCTGAAAAAATAGGTGATATTTTAAAAAATTAATTTCAAATAATACTAGTATTTGTGTTTCTACTTAGAAAGTATGACTTATTAATAAAGTGATACCCTAAAGTTTTATTGGACATACATTCTCTGAAAATACCAAAATAGTAGGATTTAAACTGTTAATGTTTCCAAAATTTTTTAAACTTCATGCTTTCATATATGCACATTTGGGAAATCTGGGAGGACTATATTTTTACAGTATGATAATTTCATTTCCTGCTGTTAAATACAGGTCAAGTGGCATTATGTTGTAACTCATCTTAGAATTTTCAGTAGGTTATGTAAAGAAAAGTGGGAGAATTGAGTAATCACAGTGTAATCACAGCCAAAACAAACAAAAAATCCTTATCCATTATAATCATTATTCCATTCATTTTGCAAATAAATGTAAGAAGATTCTATCTTTTTATGTACCAACTTTCATGAGCTCATTTAGCCAATCAAAATAGGATATTAGTGATTAAAAATAGGTTTACTGATAGTAAAGTAAAATAATGAGAATGACACTGAATGTAAGTTATGGTCCATTATGCCAAAAATTAATAATCAAATTGATAACAAAATATGAAGAAGACATATAATTTTTTCCTCATGTCTCTCTTGCAATATATCAGCAAATCCTGCTTTTAAAAAATCCAGAATCTGGCCTAACACCCCTCCACTAGTATTTCTCTGGTCCAAACCACCATCGACTTCGGTCTGGACCTCTAACCTCACTGCCTAGTTTTAGTCTTTCTTCTAATCCCTTCTACCTCAACAAGAATGTTCTCCCTAATAGCAACCAGTAGCATTAAAAACAACAACAACATGTCGCTCTTCTATTTTTAATCTTCCAGTAGCTTCCCATCACATGTGGAATAAAATCCAAAGTTTACCTGGGTCTACAAGGGTCCCTACCTAACATGTCTGGCTACCTCTTAGGCTTCTTCCTTATAACTGCTATCCTCACTGTACTCCAGTTTACTATTCCTCAACTGAGCTAAGCCCTTTCTCAGGACCATTGCATTTACTCTTTCTTCTATGTAGAATGTCTTTCCCTGAATTCTTGCATGTCTCACTCCCTCATTTCACTCAAGGCACTTTCTCAGAGTTGTCATCTCTGACTATCATATTTAAATCAGCAAATCCACCCTCTGCCCTATTCTCCTCTCCTGCTATATTTTCCTTTCAGCACTTTATCACAACTTGATACTATTATATATATTTACACATTTATAGTTTGTCTTTCACTTTAGAATATAAACTTTATAAGTGTAGAGAATTAATTCATACACTGAGTTCCAAGTGCCTGGGACACTTCATGGCATGTATTAGACCCCTACTTGTTGGATGAGTGAATGAATATTTTTAAGCCAATATTGTATGTAATTTGTATTATGGTCCACAGATTTTGGGAACATATTAAAGAAATAAAATTGGAATGTTAGTGAAGGTTATAATGTTAATCTAAATGAAATATTAAATTATTCAGTGGTTAACTATTTTTGTATGTTAATTCAACTTCTATTTCTAAATACATTCTTAAGTTTCTAGCCGTGAGGTACTAGGCTAGTAGTATGTGATCTTTTTCATTGTTTTAAAAACAAGCTTAGACTGAATTCTTCTTCTGGTATGGTAAAATAAGTTCCTAATAGACCAACTCTCCTATAGATAACTGTAAAATGTGGGCAACAAGAAAATTCCAGCGAGTGAAGGTCCTTGAGAATGACCAGGAGCAGGCATATTCAGGATGCGAGGTAAAACTGAGAAGAAAGCACTGGCATGGGGTAAGTTTTCCAGTTTGAGGCTTTAGCCTGAGGACAGGTCAGAGGGTATCTAAAACTCTGATGGAAAATCTGCCTTTTTTTTTTTTCTGGCCTGAAGAAGAAGATAAAGCAAAGGACAATCAACGCTACTGAAAAATTAAGGGAAGATCATTTGGTAAAGGAGACATCAGAGAATAGGAGTCTAAAATTCTAAGTATAAACTTTCCCAAGCCTCTGGCAAAGCCCCAAATCGTGCACAAACAGGACAGACTCAAAGTAGCTTTTACCTAAGGCTAAAATAGTAAACGAATTTGATCTAATACCTGCAATGGACAAGGCTAAGTTTGCAGTTTGAGCTAACCAACTTTATGTCCCTCTAAAACAAAATGGCAATACTGTTTGGAATTATATAATAAAATCCACATCTCCACAGCATAGCATTCAAAATATCTGAGAAACAATCTAAAATTACTTGACATATGAAGAACCAGAAAATTGTCACATGTTTTCAGGAGAAAAGATAATGGAGACCAACACTGAGATGAGTGAAATGGAACAATCACTTAAGGACTTCAAGGCAGCTATAACTCAGCTCAGTGAAGGAAAACATGATTACAATATATGAAAACATAGGAATTTTCAGCAGAGAAATAGAAAATGTAAAAAGAAACTAAATGAAATTCTAGAACTGAAAGATACAATATCTGACTTTAAGAAATCACTGCGTAGACCTAGTAGTAGAATGAAAATGACAGAGGAAATAACAGTGAATTTGAAGACAGATCAATAAAAAGTTTTTCCAACTGAAGAAGAGAGAAAGGGAAATTTTGAAAAAACATGAACAGAGCCTCAGGATCCTATGGAATAATGTCAAGTTTTTTCATATGTGCAATTGGAGTCCTATAATTGGAGTTTCACAGGGAGAAGAATAATGGGGAAAAGTAAGTTTTTGAAGAAATAATGCCTGAAAACTTCCCAAATTGAATGAAAGACATAATTTACAGATTTAAAAAAGCTAGCAAACTCCAAATAGAGTTAATACAAAACAAACAAAAAGCCTAGGTATATCATAGCAAATATGTGGAAAAACAAAGAAAATCTCAAAAGTATCCATGGCAGGAGGCAGGTGGGAGCAAACTAACATCATAAACAGAGTAATAGTGATACAGTATCAAACTACTGTGGATTCTTACCAGAAACCATAACATTACTTTTATAATATTTTTGCCAAAAATGCATAGACTAATTCTAACCATAATAAAACACCAGACATATCCAAATAGAGAGAAATCACTACACTCTTTCCACCCCAAAATGGCCTGTAATATTCAAAAGTGTAAAGTCGAGGAAAGACAAAAGAACTTTTCCAGAATGAAGGAGACTAAAGAGACATGCCAACTAACTGTGATACGTGATTCTATACTGGATCACTTTGCTATGAAAGATGTTAATGAGATAGCTGGCAAAACTTGGAGTCTGAGGATAAGATGGTAGAATACAGTTACATTAATTTCTGAATTTGAGAGTTGTATTGTGGTTATTTAGGATTTTAGGAGAATAGTCATATTTAAAAGAGTTACACATCAAAGTAAGGATGATGGGACACTATTCTGATGATATTTGCAAATGGTTCAAGGAATAAGAGAAGTTCTTTGTACAATTCTTATAATTTTTCAATAAATGTGAAATAATTTTAAAAATAAAATAATCTCTAGATAAAAATAGTTTTATAGTAATAGTAATAGTGAGCAAATGGCATTTTATATAAGAACCAGAGTACAATATAGTAGATGAGTAATTAATTTCTAAAAAGAAAGTCTGAAATTTTATTACTCATAAAAATCAACTGCCCAAATATGTTGATAATTGCAGCCAGTATGGGAAATGTGAATATATTCTTATTATGTGAGTTACAGAATACTTGAACTTTGTAGATATAATATTATAAAATACAATATACTGCTGCCAATTATTAGAAAGAAAAAAAAATCTTAAACACTAATCATATAGATCGACCAGGTGACTTTCTGGATTTCACAGTACTAGTAATATCAGCCTGACAACTTTTAGAGTGAATACAAGGTAATAGCTGTGAGAAAGGCAATTCGTATAAGAATGCCAAATAGCTGTCAAACTGTTTAATTCTTGTATATATTTGATTTTGGTCCTAAATTAGATATTTGGTTAATAGTAAAACTGCTTCAGCCTGATTTACTGGTCTAACATGTCTCAGTCAGTAATTAGCCACTGTAAACTCAGATTATGTAGGCTGCCTTAGGATCAGCAGCAGTTTTTCTACCTGCATATTTCTCATACATTATTATTATTATTATTCACTTCTTACTTATGCAATTATTTTAAAGAATGTAGCAGAGTTCACTTAAAGAAGTTTCATATTAACATACCAAAGCCCTTGAATATCTTTATATTACATATATTATTTGATGATTCATAATGTAATAATACCCATTTACTCTAATATTTTCTCACCAGATCAAACAGAATAAAAGTATTAATTATATGTCTATTGTTTGTCCAGTATTGTGTGTTCTCCTATTGGGCCTTGATACTGCTTTTTGACTAGCATGATATTCCTAATATAAATCTGTTTCAATAGGTGTTTTAACTGGTTGTGGTTGTGGAACTTTCTAATCCATACTTCTAGATTTGTGATTTGCAAAATTATCACTGACCCCACAATATATATTCCAATCACCAAATACAGGGCCTGGTGGTATTCAATAAATGTATATCAAATGGATGAAAGGCCAAAAAATAATCTTGTAGATGAAATGTTCATTTGTTTGTTTGTTAGGTATATATTTCTCCCACCAACTTTCCTAATCAAATTTGGAGCACCTAACACTAGAGGAATAAATACTAGGTCAATGATATTTAAATTCTAGATCCTTATCTCAGAATTTCCCATTTTCTTCTTTTGTTTTTTTCTGAAATGTAGATTAATAGACTTTTCAGTAAATATATACATTTTTTAATTCTCTGACTATCTTCATGACCTACTAAGGAAGAGTTTTGCCAATAACTACTTGTTAAATTTTATTTGAAGGTAATGTTTTTTTTCTATACTAGATTGTGTTTTATTTAAGCCTCAGAAACCAAATATGCCTACGGAATGGTCTTAAATGGTAGGAAGAACTAGAATGAAATGGCAGAATTTAAAATGAATAAGTTGATTTTTGTTCCCCTCAGACTGTAGTTGATAGTTTTATAGAGACAAATTCTTTTCTGTGGTATATAGTCAGCTATTTCATTTGAAGAGGTACATGATTGATCATTTGAAGTGGAAATCCTGTCAAACAAGATGAAGTTGACTCATTTTTTTAGTTACTTAAAATTAATACCAACTGTAAGGTTCATAAAAACAATTGTCTTCTAGACTTGGTAATTCAAAGTAGTAAGTCAATACATTTACCTGTATTAGAAGTAAACCAAATGACGTAATGGAAACTGACTACATAGAAGAGCTTGTTTGTGGAGCTCAAAGAAAAATAAAATAGAAGATAGAGTAATAGAAATGAATGAAATTTAAAATGGTTGTTAACATGAAATTAATTATGAGAATTATCTTTGTACTTCCATATTTAAGTCAAAATATTCCTATTGAATTTTTTATCTCCTGTTTTACTTCTTTTCATAACTTTTTTTTTTCTTTACCAATGAAAGTTGACTGGAAGAGATGAAGAAGAAATTCAGTTACTAGGATAGACTGGTGGAAGTATTTGATGAAGTGTACTTTTGTTCATTTTATGCAAAACCAGTTAAATAATAGTTTGATGAATTTTTAAAAATCATTCAAAGTGAACATGGGGTCATTGAGAAATACACTTGCTATATTTCTAAAAAATAAAAATTATATCCTTTATAGTAACTCTTGGTTTTAAAAGCTCCACATGGATTTTTTGTTACTACATTTAGTAATATTTTAAAATGAATTTTTCTGATAGTTTTTTAATGACATAATTCCATGATAGAGTATGTACAAGTTCTATAGATAGGTATGTCAAGATTATATTCATCACCATATTCATTACTTCATCACCCCAGATTATAAGCAAAGTGAATGGACTTCTATTCCATTCTATACAAAGAAAACTCATGTAAGGTAAACAATGCTAATCTCAATTTTAGATTAAGTAAAGTCCCTATGTGAAAACTGTGGTTCATCTTATATGACAGATTGTACCGTTTCCAGCTGCTTTCTCTCTCTAATCAAAACATTTGCTCACAATAACAGCTGCTCTATGCCTTGTTTTTAAGCCATTTGCAACAAATCAAACTGGGAACAACATGTTCATACTAAGAGAACTCAGGATTCTGGGACATGTATGTTCAAAAATATCAAAACAAGAAAAAAAACGAATTCACAAGCCAATTATCTTTTTATTCTAAAGCCTTAATAAAATTTACAATCAGCACTAATATAGTACAGCCCAGAAATTTATAAATAATTCTTTACGAAATAGATCCATTTAAAATCGTATATCAGATATGCACAATTCAGTACACAGCTTATTTACTCAGATGAAATATTTTGGAAAAACATAATAAAGGAACTTAGCTCATGTAATAGTAAATTATCATTCTAGGCCATGATCTGTGTCATGCTTATGAAGCTGCATTAATAAAAGTTAATATCCTACAAGACTATTTTTTAGATAGCATTTGATTCAAATAAAAGATCACATTGAATTGGTGTAAATAACTATTTTTGAATACATCTTAATAGTCTATATTTGCCAAAGAAATCCTCTTATTTATACCTTTTAGAACACGTGGTTTGGTATTAGCAAACTTTTCACTGTTTGAGAAGTAAATATTTCATTGTTAATGTTATATTTTTGTAAAGAACTCATTTCTCTTTGTATCATCACATAAAAGGAAGAAAGGAATAATTTAGGTCGGACTAATACATCTTAATTAAAGCATTAAAAGATACGTATTTGGAAGATCTCTATTTCCACATGTTCTGGAATAAAAACCAGACAAGCAACATAATAAAACTTCATGTGACCCGTAGAAGTCTGAATAACCAATTACTTAAAAATTTCACCATCTGCTTTTATTAAAGCAGCAAGACTGAGGCATTTTCCCACATTACAAACCATAATAATCAGAATGTAACAGAATGGGAACATCCTTTCCCCCACTTTCTTATTTGCTATGGTGGTTCTTAATGAAAACTTGAGCTATACAAACAAAGGAAAGGGGAGGATATGCTTCGGCCCCATCTCCTAATTGAGCACTTGTATCCAGTAATAGCTTTTGCTGCCCTGGGCAGCAGGACATTGCCTCATTTGGCCATGCACAGCTATTATTCTAGGAGGCAGCTAGTGAAGTGTCCCAATCCATCTGCTTGCTTTTCATGGACTGGTGCTTTCCTTGATGTTGGCAGATGTCTTAATATTCCTGGGCCACCTGCCACGTAGTAAATACTGTGCTCTAAGATATATGCAGAAGTTTGTCCCTCTGGTGGACTTCTCAGAACAAAAAGCTTAGCATTTCTAAACTACACTTGCACCTTTGTTTAAATGCTTCAGGGATCAGCACTTTCAGTCTGTTCTCATACTTCTAAGGTGTACAGTGATTATATGCTCTGGGAGTTATAGTGTGATAAATAAGATTTTTTTTACATATCAAATAAACTATTCACTTGCAGACTTTGTGGAAGTCACAATGGTCACAGAAGGTAGAGAGGAAGTGAGCATATTGACTGTTATTTCCTCTAGTAAGCCTTCCTAGGATCTTCTAGACTAAATTGGGGGTCCAGCCTATATAACCACTATCCCCTGTCATATTCCCTTTGCTCATGTTTTCTCCATTGATCTTGCTCCTCAAGGGAAAGCATTTGGCTTTTCTCATTGTATCTCTAAGAATGAGCATGTACCTGATACATAGTTGACACTCAGGGATAGATCCAGGTTTTGTGGTATCTGAAGATTTTTACAATTTGCAGGGGGTCCTCTTTATATAATTTAAAATTAAAAATAAAACAGATATAAAAGTGAATGAAATATAAATCATGCAAATTACCAATTTAAAACAGTTGACTAATATTACAAATATCACAAAGTCTAGAAAAACAATATTTTTTCCATTAACTGCCTGATATACCTCTTTGATACTTTTTTTTTGGTAGTATACTTTTTGATAGACTTTCATATGACAATGATTTTTGGTTATCATTTTCTATACATAGAATGGAAAATTCAGTCTTTCCTCAAGTCTGGTTGAGCGTATTTATTGATAAAAGGGCTGTGAAAACATGTAACACACACATTCACTGTTTGTGGTACTGCTACAGGTGTGCCTTCAAACAAGAATATGGATAAATTCTATTTTGATTTTCATAAAAAAAGTTTAGTGTACTTACAGTTATAAAAATTGTACACACTGCATTAGTGAACATATGAAAGACTTTACATCAATTAAAAGTCATTCTTTCTCTTTTGGTTTTGTCTTTTGATGCATGGAATAATTTTCCACATGTCACCTTTTGCTACTGTACATTTCAAATCTTGTTTCACCTCTACTATCCCATATTTTCAGTGTTAGGGGACATCTGGTCCTACATCTTGGGTGGAATGTTTGGTGAGTTTCACAGTGGACAAATTGGAATGTATGCAACTACTTTGGAGAAGTTGACAACCACATAAACATATCTCACCAAGTCTAAACTAAATGTATTCCCAACTCATATTCCCGATCAGATCCCAAAATGCCCCCAATAACTCTAATGCCAATTGACTCTAGCAATAGTGTGATAAAAAATCCAGGTAGAAAGAGATTGTGGCCTTAGTCAATTTTATTTAAAACATTTACTTTTGTAAATTTCACAAAAACAGTTCTAGTTAAAACATTTACTTTTGCAAATTTCACAAAAATACCAGGACATGTGATCACATTCCTGAGTTCACACTGGAAGCTTTACTTTCAGCAGTTTCACAGTAAATATGTGTCTACCGTTAATACTTACTAAATGTCTTCTGAACAACTGGGTGAATGAAGACACCATGCTAAATTATCATCTCTAAGATCTCACAATTCTAAAATTCAGCAATTTTACAGACTTTCCAATGTGATCTTAGAACTTAGTATTCAGAAATGTGTTATTATGAGTTCATAGTGTAAGGATGTAAGACATCTAGGAACTGATAGATATTAGAAAAGTAAATAAAAATTCAGGGGTCATTATTTTATGGCTTTAAGCTAATTTTTCATAGACAAAATTTGCCTTAGTGGAGGCAGGTCACCACGTGTAATTACAATTCATTCAAGTGCTTTGTTCTACCACAGAGTGGAGATTAGAGTATCATTAGATATTGTTTTCTTCATGAAGTAGTGGCTTTTGAGGAAAAAAAAATCATTAGTCTGTATTGGCCCAACTGTTTACTTTAGGGGCCTCTAATAACAGTTTCATTATCTTATACCATTATCTACTATCCATTAATAGAAGGGATTCTAGCTGGATGAACATTAGCATTATTTCTACTATTTGTATTATCACCACCAACACTAGACAATTTCTGTATGAAAGACTTTACATGTCATGATTTTGATGCTTTCTGACTTAGCAAGGATAGTGGCTATTGAAATAAGACTATTATGGCATTTTCCTTGAGAGCAACTTTTTAGAGAAATTCTTATTCTTAGAGAAATGTTATTGTTATTTAAAACAATAATTCAGTAGTAAGTCTTACTGGCTCCCACCCACTTTTATCCCCAGAAAGACTTCCTGAATAATCCACCTGCTAGGTAGGCATTAGGGGTAAGGCCTGCTTTGGTCATGGTACAAGTGGGAGACACATCTGGTAGTTATTTAACATTCTTTTGGGGAGATACATTATTCTCTGAGCCTTCCTCTCTTGGCTTCCTTATTTTCTGGGTCTTCTGGTATATGGGCTTTTAATGGAGATTCTCCCCTAAAATAATAAGGTTAGAATTGGAAACTTTACCTAATTCTAGTATATTATTCTAGCTTTTTCCTATTTTCTCAGACTCACAGAAAAGGAGGAGAAATTTGCAAAAGAGAAAACTAGTTAATCTTGAGGGATAGTCTGGGATGAACCCAGCTGAAGGAAACTGGGCTGATTTAACTCTGGTGGGTTAAATCGAGCCAAAATAAATTAGGGTGAGTGTCTTGGGCTCCACTGCAGTTAGAAAGGGATGAAATCTCCTTGGAGGTAGCTGTGGGGTGGGCAAGGAGGCTCAATAGCCAGCAGCTGGTGCTGAAATGACCTGAGGCTTACAGACATCCAACCTACTCACAACCTTTTCTAGGATTCCAAAGCCAGAGGTGGGATGACCCCAAGGTACATTGCTCCCCCTTACCAAGTCAAAACTGCTTTGGACATTTCATTTTGATCTCATTTATTTGCATACAATTTTTAGTGAACAAACATGCCATATCACTTCTGTAATTTCTACACCCTCTCAAGGAGAGTCAAAACAAAACACCTAGGGCGAATGCTTTCTGCACAAGCCACAAAGGGGTGTGTGTGGGTGTGTGTGTGTGTGTGTGTGTGTGTGTGTGTGTGTGTGTGTGTGTGTAAATCCATACTACTACATTAGTGGAATAAGTCAGACACAGAATACGACTTGATACCATTTATAAGGTGAACCTAAAATAGTCAAATTCATAGAAGCAGAATGGAATGGTGGTTGCCCGGTGCTGGGGGAGAGGGAGAAGGAATTTTAGTCAAAGGGTATCACGTTTCAGTTATGTGGGATGAGTAAGTCCTAGAGTTCTGTAGCACAGTCCCTATAGTTAATAATACTGTATTTTATGTTTAAAAATATGCTAAGAGGGCAAAGTCGTGTAAAGCATTCATCACAAAATTAGAGAGGAAGGAAACTTTTTGAGGTGATGGATAATTTTATAGCGTAGATTGTGATGATGGTTTCACAGGTGTACATTTATTTCCAAACTCAAGTTGTATACATTAGGTACAGCTTTTTGTATACATAAAAATATTTTTTAATAAAAACTAAAAAAAAGTATTGTTTCAGCACTTACAAGTTTGAATCATACTTGTTTTTGATTATGTCGTTTTTGTAAGAGGGTTCGCAGAGTAGTAGTATGTAACATGAAGTATGAGAAATGTAAAGGCCATCTGGGTTAGGAAATGTTACTCCACACGTCAGCCGGCCAAACAAGAAACGAGTTTGTTGATAGACCTAGAGAGACACCTCCTCCACTTCTGAGGCTCGGCCCTTGGGTAACTCCATCTTTTGCAGCCCTGGTGGAGACTATTTTTGAGCAGCTGCTTGTTAGCTGCAGGGCAGCCCGGCCACCCTGCTAATGCAGTTTACCAGGTGCTTTCACAAACGTTAGTTCGTGAAACCTCTTCCAAAACTTTCCGTGCACTGACTGGAGGACAGAAACCAAATCACTCACAAAAGTCAGAACTGAGTGCAAAACCAGACAGGATGCGGCCTGAATTGGCTGGGGAGCGAAGCCCTGAGCCAGCGTCGTGTGTGGCGCATTCCTGGCTCCAGGTCCCGGGTCGGCACTTGTAGCTGTGACCCCGCCAACCCGGGAGGACCGCAGAGAGGCCAGCACGGGGCGGGGCCAGCACGGGGCGGGGCCAGCACGGGGCGGGGCCAGCACGGGGCGGGGCCGCGGCCTCTGGCTCCGCCCCGGGGCGTCCGCGGGGGCGGGAGGAGGAGCCGCGGCGCAGAGCGAGGGCAGCGGCTCTGGGAGTGCGTCGCACCCGCTTCTCTGGCTTGGGATGGACTGAGCCACGCCGGTGGCCCGCGTCGAGTCGGTCCTTCCTGGGCCGGGCTCCGGACGCAGGACAGCACCTCACTTGCTACCAGCAGACGGCCGTGGACGGGCAGCCGCGCCCGGGACATGTCCGGCGGCCGGAGGAGGGGCGGCGGCCCCTGGCACAGCTTCTCCCGGTTCTTCGCTCCCCGGAGCCCTTCCCGGGACAAGGAAGAGGAAGACGAGGAGGGGCCGGGGACGAGCCAGCTGCCCGGTCCGGGCCCGGGCGCCGCCAGGTGGGAGCCGCGGGGGCTGCCGAGGGGTCCTGGCCCTCTTGCCCGCTGCCAGGCGCTGTCGTGCCCGGGTCGCTTGGCTCGCCACTTTCTGTTCTCCTTCCTCCATTGCTGAAGTTTCCTCCTTCCCGCCCTGTTCCCGGGCCGCATCGCTCCCCACCCCCGAGTTTGTTAAATGTGAAGTTGGTGGCTCAGGCGGAGTGCGCCCCCGGGCCCCGCGCAGCCCGCGCTCGTCCTCGCCCTCCCCGATGCTCCCCGCGCGGAGCCTGCTGCAGGTTCCGCGCCCGCGTCGCTCGCTGTCAAGTCCTGGGGCGGGAGCTAGTGCTCCGGCGTCCCGTCGGCGGTGCTGGGAAACAGGGGGAGCCCGGCCCAGCCGTCCGTCGGGCAGCGAGGGCGCGATTTGAGCACCACCATGCGAAAAGGTGAAGCTTTGGAGCGCCAATCCCTCTGCTGGTATTTTGTCGTCTTATTTGATTTTATCAAAAAAATGATTTAAAAAAAAATTGTGATCCTGAGTACCCAAGACTTCATCAAGATATAAAAGCCTCGCTAGTTTTATTTACCATTGCCTGAACGTTTAAGTGAAGCCGCCTCTCCGCATCCCCCCTCCCTCTCGCTACCCCACGTCTCTTTTCGGGAAACATTTTCCTCAGGTTTCCACTGATTCCAGAATCCAGGGACTCCAGCTGTCTTGGTTTCAGTAATGAAAACGTGGCTCTTCTCTGTAGTCTTTTCTCCTTCCTCCACCTGCTATAAAATCGATTTTTTAAAAGGTGTTTCTCAATTAAAAAGCTTGTCTTTTCGGTTCGTCCTGAAGCAGGAAGAAGAATTTAAGTAAATACAACTACCCCTTTTAAACTTCTGGTGAGGAAAGAGGATTGAACCCCTCCTCCCTCAGATTCCACTAGAAGAGTGTGTAACCCATGTGATTAGAAGGATGGGCTCCAGAAGTTATGTTTACTTCAGGTTTTAAAGACTTCCTGGAGGGCTTCAAAGAAAATTGGGTAGGAGACAGAATTGTAACTGTGACTGAGCTGGTTTCATTAGTATTAAGGGTTTGTGATTTGATTATAGCTGATTATATGTTCCTCAGTTTCCCTACTGTGGAACATTTGAATTATGACCATTTGTTAATAAAATCCCACATCTTTCCAAGAAAGCTCCTTCTAAATAGGTAAATTTCTTCTGGGAAGTTACAGCTCTTACTGCCCCGACTGTTCATGTAGAATTTAAAATTCAGTTACCTAGTAGTTAAAAATAGTTTTGAAGTCTAACAGTGCTCAACCAGAACCTCAGATATGCTGCTGTGGGCAGACAGCCTGTGGTGCCTGCCATCACTGGAACAACATTAACAGTCTTGGATAATGTGGAAGTGGTGTTTAAAAGAAATCCCAAGTAGACTCAGCAAAAATTGGAAACTTAAGTCAGTGTTAGAAAGAAATAGGTAGGCCAATTTCAGGTTCATAGCAGAATTGTCCTGCCTGCCTTCCTGCTCTATTTTGGCTTTTACCAGTCTTTTGTCTAGGCACAGACTGTGGCTTTTTGACAATGAAATTTTAATTCTACTGACATGAACACTAATTTTTTCCTCATCTTTTCTAGAACATGCCAGATGTTCTAGGGAATAGCAGATAATCCTTTGTGTGGGTGTTTTACCTTTTAAATGAGTTTTAATCTTTTCAAGGATATAAACAAAGCCTTTATTGAAAGTTTAATGAAACAAATGGAAACACTTAGTAGTACCAAATGTCCTAGTAACACAACACCCTGGTGTTAACAAGATTGGAAACAATTGCAATTTGTCACTGTGATCTTATTTCAAAACAGAAAGGGTATTTTGGCTGTTTCTACTAGAGGCAGTTTTAAAACTCAGTTTTAATGGAGTCAGGTTTACCTTCTGCACTGGTGATTTCAGATGCGTATGACTCGGTTCAGCAGACATGCAGTGCTTGGTGTGCTAGGAATGTAAAGCTTTTATGGTGTGTTGAAAGTTATTTGGGCTTCATTTGGTGTGAACACATGATTTGTATGAGTTTGCTTCTGTTTTCATTAATTTTCAGCAATTAAAGAAGCATGTTAATAGCACGAACGCTGTTGTATATGCCGATTCAGGTGTGGGCATGCCAGTTGCTTGCTAGCACTCATGTTTTGGGTTGTTGACGATATCCGGGAAGTGCTTATATTAATTTATTTTAGATTATATAGAAATGAAAATTGAAATTGAAGTTCACAAAAGAACCTTGAGAACTTGAGTTCTGTGGCTCCCAGTTTAGAATCACTGTTACAATGGTTAGCCCGGTTTTTGGCACTCAAGTACCGATTCATTAGAAGTGATAGGAGACAGCAGGGAGAGCTTCATGGTAGAGATGGTTTTAACTGGGCCTTCAAAGCATGAGTCGTGTTTCTGTAGGTAGAGCACTCAGCCAGGAAGACAGAAATTGGAAACAAGTCTTCCAGTCTGAGCAGAGACCTACAGGAGGTTATGATCTATTAGGGACTATATAAATCAGTGGGACAGAATGGAAGAGGCAGTAAGAAAGGTTAAAGCTGGATCATAAAGGTCTCTAGATGGAGTGTTTGGCTGTCAATTTAAAGTTTAGAGAACTTTTGCAAAAGTCTGCTAAATGGGTACTACTAAAATGTGATAATAATTTTCTGTCCTTGAGAAAATGTTTGCTCAACTTTGTTTCTTTGCTGTGCCACACATGATGGACCTGTTTCAAATGAGCTCTAGACATTTGTCACTTGGGAGGGGTGATAGGAAGGTAAGAATAGCATTTATCAGGGCTGGCTGTGTACTTATTCTTGAGCTGGTACTTTTACTTGCAGCATCTCATTTAAATCTCTACCCTCAGCTTGGAAGGTTGGTACGTTTACCATTGTCCTGACAATTGAGGAAACTAAGGGCAGAAGAGTTCTTAGTGGTGGACACTGTTGGTGTCTTAGATGCAGCAGTCTTTGTTGAACTGGGCTCTCCTGTCCTTAACAGGACATTTGGCATTTGTGACACCGCCCATTAATTGCCAGTAGCATCCTCTAGTCATTGAGATAATCCAGAACACCTCCACCCAGGTGGGCTGGAGGGAGAGTGATACTTCTCCCAGTGGAAAATGATTTACTCCAAGCTATGAGGGGAATAAGGTTCAGGAGCGAGATTTGAACTTAGATTTCTCTGACTCCCAAAGTTCTGGTACTTTTTCTTATATCGTCCTGCCCACCACCCTTCTGAACTGTGCTTCTTCAAACACATCTGAAATATAAATCAGTCGGACCTTTCATTTGTACCAAAATAGGTAGCCAAAGCAGAACATTGGGGAGGTGTGATAGTAACTGTGCTATCAGGTGAGTGGAAGCTCTTCCTCATCATCCCTCCTGCTCTTCCTTGACTCCGCAGGCTCAGCAGTTCCTAGATAGAGGCAAAAAGGGCATCCTTTCAGGAATCAACATTCCAAATGAGTGGAGATCCTTTGCACAAAATGGCTTAATGTTGATAGAGAAACAGATTGAAGTTTTGCAACCAGAAATAACTCGTTCTTAATGTTTAGTTGGCAGTGCTGCATGGTCAAGTAATGTTTAACCCCTGGGGGTATTTAATTGGAAGTATCCCAAAGCAATTAAACAACTGTTTGCTTAGTTAGTGATTTTTTTTTTTTTTTTTTTTTTTGCCTGACAGAGTAACTGATGACAAAGCTAAAGCACCCTTTATTGAAACCCTAATCAGACCCAAGCTCTGTACTTGGGGCTTTGGATATATATATCCATTTAATCCTCAGAGCAACTTTATGAGAGAAGTGTCTTTGCTCCATTTTACAGATATAATTTAAGCCTTGGCGAGGTCCAATAACTAATCAAAGGCCTCACAACTTCTGTAGTAGAGTCAGAAGTCAGATTCTCCTTCCTGAATTCAGAGCATTATGTGACAGCTTCCTCTGTGTTAATGTGGGAAGACCCATAAAAGAAGCTGGCCTTAGAAAATGGTTTTGAATGGACATAAAAGACAATGGCATGCAGCTGGATGTCCGCCCAGATGACCTGGGTCAGTGCTCTGTACAATAAAGAATTTATAGTCCTGGCAATTGAGATAGAGGAAAATAAAATGCATACATTTGTATAATTTATAAGGTTTTATATTTACATTAAAAGGGTCAATCTTCAAAAAAATACAAATTGAAACTATAGCAACAAACCATATCCTGCCTATTTTGATAAGCAAAATGAGTTCAATGTGGGGAAACTGGGACTCTCATACACCTTTGAAGGGAATATAAATTGATATACGACTTTAGAGGGAAATTTGACAAGGCCTATCAATGTTATATGTTCACGTACTCTGACTCAGCAGTTCACCTCTAGGAATTCCATCAGACATTGATGATTTGCAAATAGGCCCAAAGTTGCCTGTACAAGTTCAGTCATTGCAATGTTGTTTTAATAAAGACAAAAATGTCAGGTCCCATCAATAGTGGACTAATTAATAAATTATGGTACATCCATGCAATGGAATGTTACACAGCTGTCAAAAAGAATGAGAAAGCTTTTTATATACTGGTAAGGAAATATCTCCAAGATACAGTAAGTTAAAAAAAAAAGCAAAATGTAAACAATTGTGTATAATATGCTCCCATTTATATTTAAAAAGTGATGGAGTATAAAATAAGTCTCTCAATAGTGTTATGTTAACCATTAAGGGAGGATGGAAGACTGGGTTAAGGAATGAAGAGCAGGAGGGAGACTTTTAATTTTATGCTTTATACTTTTAAAAAATTATGTGAATTACCTAGTTGAGAGGAAAAAAAGACCAATTTAAGAGCTAGTGAGTATTTGTATATAAAAGAGGAAAAAAGACTTTATGATCCAAAGTTGACAAAAATTCTCCAAAGAAAGAATGAGTTCCATTAATTTATTCAAGTGAAAAGTTATAATTAAGGCTATAGGTACATGGAGATAATATTTATAATGCAGAATAATTTGATATTGTCACGTTCTACAAGTATGAGTTAGGCTTATATATTCTGTAGTGTGAAACTGGGTGGAGTTAATAGAGCCTCAAAAATATCAACTCATTTTTTGTGTGTGAGGCCACCTGTCATCCACTTTGAGTAGCAGTGGATGACAGTCATTAGCCCTCTGGGCCAGTCATTAGCCCTCACAGAGTCTTTGGTTATAAAGTGAGGGAGGTGGTCCTCATCTCTTATGTCTCTTCCAGCTGTAGCATATAAGCTAAAACTTCATAGCATACAAAATAAAGAAATATACCTTACAAATCAAGAAGACTTTTGTTTTACTGGAAAAGTCACATATGAAAATGAATTTAATTCTTCTATGTGATCCTATCATTTTGATTATTTGATTTGAAAACCTCACCAGTGTTTACCAAGAATTTAGTACCACTTGTGCTAGGTATTGTGCTAGGCTCTCAGCAACCAACCAGCAGTGAACACAATGCACCATGGTTTTTGGCTCGAAGCATACATGCAGTTTTGTGGGGAAAGCAGACATCACACAAATCATTCTTCCCCTCTTAAAATAAGTACCGGTGACATGCAGGGTCTTCCCCTCTTAAAATAAGTACCAAGGTGACATGCAGGGGCTTTTGGAATATTTAACAGGTATGGGCCCATTCTTGAGACTTTCTTCTAAGAGGAAACTTTTAATCTCATTTAAGCTTTTTCTTATATTTCTGTACATGTGTCTAAATAACAATTTACTATTCTTTCTTGATTCTTAAACTTCAGGCAATTTATACTGTCTTCTGGTGATGGTGGACAAGGACTGAGCTGTTTTATACCTATTCCCATTTCTCTTTACTCATCTAGCTAAAGTAATTGTTACAATTTTGGGATTAAATAAAAAATCTTTATATTTATGTAAAATACAGTTTTGGTTTTATTAATACAACATGCTTTTAAGGAACATGTCTTTATATGTTCCTATGACTAGTAGCAAAAGTAGCAGTGCCAGAAATGACATGAAAATACTAGTTTTATGTAATCACTACCCAACATATGTTAGAAATTTCTGCTTTACGTTTTATATTAAAATATGCAAAACATGAATGCTACCTTAGTGGCAGATCATGTTTTTTTATGTCAAGGAATGAAATATTTAAAATATTACGTTTTGATAACTGGTAACAGGTCAGGTGAGATATTGTCCTGGCTGGAGGGGTGCATTGTGTGATATTAGTCAAATGTACTGTAATGCTTTTGATTTTCATGGTTCTTCATAAGCAGATTGAAGTCTTACTTGGTAATGTAATATATAGTATGATAATGAAGAAATTACTGTTATGTGTTTGTAGTATTAGCATTTTGTTGTTTGCCAAGTCCAAATTTCTTGCTTGCAATTTTTCTCAAACTTGTTCTTACTCTCTTTTTGAAATACTTTGTATTCTTTTGTCTTTTTAATAGTGATGTCTGCTTTTGTAAAACAGGTATGAAATTACAAGAAAATCAAAAAGAAAAAAACACAATTTATAACCTTACCCATGCAGAGACAAGCACCATTCTTCTAGACCATTTCCTGTGTGTATGTCTGTGTGTAGCTGTATTTTCGCAAGAAGTTAAAGGTTTCTTTAGGATTTTGAAATTTGAATATTTTTCAGTTAACAATGGTGCTTTAACATTTTCTACAATAGTATATTTATACAAATTATAAAAATAATATTTAACCCTTTAAAAAAACTTAGCTGTGTTATCACTTTTCACAATCTAGTTTGAATAGTTAAATATGCCTCTCCTTACATAGGATTTGTATTCTAATGAGAGAGGACAGAAAATAAGTTATAAAAATTAATGTATGTGTGCTTTGAAGTAAAATAAAGCAGAGTGAGAGAATGTGATGTGATAGAAGTAGTCTGGAATAAGATGTGTAGATAAGATGGTCATGAAGGGCCTCTCTATTGGGTAACATCTGAGCAAAGACCTGGATGATATTTGGGAGTAAAATATGGACAAATCTGAGGAAGGAACTTCCCCAGGCAGAAGGTACAGCCAGTTCCAAAGTCATGAGACAGGATCATGTTGGCACAGATGCCAGAGTGGGCATAGACAACAGAATGGAAGGGAGAGTGGGTGTCCATGACGTGGGGAAGGCAGCCAGTGGTCTGATGAAGTAAGAAATAGAAATGATATTTACTTTTTGAAAGTATCACTTGTGCATGGCTGTATGTGTCTGTATGTTTGTATATTTTCACATAGATTGTTGCTTTATCAGTGTCTGGAAGAATTTATGGAGGAGAAAGGATTTGAGCTGTAGGATGCAGGTGAGGTCACCCTTGGTCCAGCTCTTGGAGCTCTGAGAAGGCACAGTCTCACCTGCCTTTGGATCTTCAGTGCCCTCCGTCAGGACAGTTTGTTGAGTGGGTCATGAATGAGTGGCCCATTTTAGAAGGCATTTGGAATGCTGTTTGATTTCACACCATGACAAGAGATTCAGACCATCACTTCTTATGAGGTGGGTCACAGATGTTCAGAATCTGAAGGGTATAAGGTTGAAGACTTGGGAGAATTGAACAGTTACTACTGCCATGTATAGGTGGACAGCTCAGGTACACATCACACATACCAAGATTGTTACTCTGTAGACTGTGATCGAACTGTAATTACTGGTCTTGATTTGAGGGTATGGACTGGAAGTAAATTAGCTTCAAGGAAGATACCTAAATTATAGGACAGGAGCCGACATTATGGAGAAAAGGCTGTCAGATGAGTTTTAAGATTTCAAAGCCACAGAACTTCATAATCATGGCTATTACCTTTCCTCCCTTCTCCTGATTTTTCTCCAGAGTTCTGAAATTCCAATGCCAGATGTTTGAGCTAAAATATGTGCTGTTTGATCACACCTTTTAGTTACCTTTTAATTTGAAACCCCAAAATAGTGCATAACCACCTGTTTTATATTCTTTTAATGGTCATTTAAAAAATACAAGTACTACTCTAGTATTGGCTGTCACTATTTATGAATGAACAGTTTTTCAGATAATTGTAAAGATAATTGTAAGTTGACAGTGTAAAACTCTATTTTTATCCTCATAGAAGCAGGGTTGGAGATGCTAGCTGGGGCTCCGGGCCAGTGCAGGAAATCCAATTTAATCCATAGTGTACCCACAGTATAGCATTGAACAAAGAAAATGCTAGGCTTATCATTTGAAGTTGTGTTTCTCAGAAAAAAATCCCCAAAGTAGTGTAGATGGTCACCAAGGAATGAGCAGATTCTTCTGGAAAGTGGGGGGCTAAAATTTATACTGTATTTAAGCACCTAATTGAGAGCTAAGAGGGTAGGATCTAAGGGAATAGAGAACATGACCAGAGGTGGCCTCAGTAATTTTAAAACAAATGACAGTAGAAGTTTCTGTCTCTTTGTTATAATGTCCTGGGATTAGCTTTGATTCTGAGTTAGTTTCTTGGTTGTATTCGCTTCTTCCTTTACCACAAAAACCTCAAGATTAGTCTTTCTATTTCTTAATCCACTCACCTTGCTATTGGAGGATCATACGGGATTTAGATCTGGCAGAGATTTTTTTCAATTTACATATTTGAAAAATCAGATCCAGAAAGGTACATGTGGTCTCTGAGGTGCTGTCCCTAAAACAGACATGTGTCTATTTTGAGTTTTTGCAAAGCATCTTGCTAACAACAGTGGGAAAGGGAGAAGGTAGGTAAAAGACCTCTTCTTGTTCCATATTTTAAAAATTTAGTCCTTCAAAGTAAAGTTTCACTTGGAGAATTTTACTTCAGTATGATCCAATCACATTTCAAGGGAAGGCCAGATTCTGGCTGCTTACAGTAGTTGTGTCAGGTGGGCTCGAGTTGAGAAACCACATGCTAGGAAGGGAAGCCTAATGAAGTTGCTGTAGAGAGAGATACTGCTTAGTGGACCAGGCCTCTGGAAACAGCAGAGTTCTCTGTTAGTGGGAGAGGAGAACATAACGGGGAAATTTGCCCTGATCCCCTTCCTGTCTTCAACAATATTACCAGTTCCTCTACTGCAGACTACACTTGTACAGTGGAAGGAAAAGTCTAGAGTAGAGTAAGAAGATAATTTTAGACAGCATCAGACTGAGTGGGATGGAGAGGAAGGAGAGAACTCCTCCAGAGAAGACCCTAGGGATAGTGGAAAGACTCTGTGGACAGTGGACTGGGGACAGTTTAGATGCCAGGATATTCCCAAATCAGGGACAACCTTCTGTTAAGAAACCTTGTGTTTAGGGATGCCCAGAATTACTGCCAGTGATGTCATCAGCATAAAAGATTGCTTCCTTTCTGGAAATGGCAAGAAATCAGACTCCCGTGTCCATAGAGAAGTGGGAAAGCATCCGGAAGGCAGTTACAGAATCTGTATTCAGTTCTTTAACATGTCCAGATTTTTCTGATGTAGCCACAGTAATGATATTAGAGAGAAAAGGCGGAGTAGGAGGCAGTCCCCAGAAGCCATGTTCCACGAAGAGGAGTAGTGAGGAGCTTTAGTTTTTGTCACTGTTTCTAGCCCTGTCCTCTGAACACAGTATATGTGCTGTTCCTCTTGTCTCATTGACCATGTAGGAAGTTGCATTCTTACCACGTGAGGAACTGATTGTTGGAGACAGGCAGCATCCATGTGCTTCAGTTTGTGGTAGGCACTGAAAGAAGAGTTTTTTTTTTTTTTTTTTTATCAGTCCAATGAGCTCAGCGTGCTCATTGGAGCAACAGCTCTTTGCTGGGGCCAGAAGCTCTGCCCGGCATGAGTGTTGGAAAATTGGTCATGTTCCACAGGAGTGAGTTTTCTAAATAGTTGATACCTACAGAGCATTTTAAAAAAAATGCCTACAGCACCTGGTCTTCCTAGGGGGTCTCCCATCCAAGTACTAACCAGGCCTGACTCTGCTTAGCTTCCGAGATCAGATGGGATCAGGCATGCTCAGGGTGGCATGGTTGTAGACTCTACAGAGCCTTTAAGTAGCAACACTTAACACATTGAAATATTAAGTGGAGAGCCTTCTGAGCAGATCCTTCTTTTCCCTGCACAACTCTCAGTTGTTGGTTTCAGCTGAATATAGAAACTCTTGGACCAGATTATCAAGAATGTGGTTTGCAGGCCACCTGTATCAGAGCAGTCTAGGGAAGGGAGAGTCGGTTGTTGAAAATGTAGATTCCTGGGCCTTACTCCAGTTCTAGTCTTTGACCATCAGGCCCCAGAATCTGTTTCAGAAACACAATTGCACAGGTGATTGTGGTGCATCTAGATAGGGGTTCTGAAGGTATAAGGGTGAGGATCTTGTGTGGTATGTTCACTGCTCCACCCCTAGCACCAAATATGCAGTACATACCTGGTGAGTGACTGTACGTACTTGTGCTTTTTTTCTGCTGCTTATCTGCTTGCGTTATGGAATCCTGTTAGAATTTAATAAAAGCTAAGAGTATATCTTAAGCAACAGGATAGGAACTCTCTTCTCTGTAAATTATTTGAACTCTAGAATGTTAATGTGCTCATTTTTTTTTTTAATGGCCCAGAGGTTTGTTTTATGTCAGGCATAAAGTAAGTACATACTTTATGGCTATATATCGGATTCATGGTTTTCAGTTATGGTCTAAATATGGATGCTTGAAAACTGAGGAGCTTTTGTGTTACTTTGACCTTGATATTTAGCTGGGCTATTTTGAAAGATTAATTTTTTAAGTTCTGTTAGCTAAATAGATGAGAGTATTTAGAAATGCAAGGTGGTCATATTTGTGCCTAGCCCTTATTCCCTGCCATGAGCAAAATGTGTGCCTTTTAAGAATACTGCTATTGAACTATTCCCAAGTACCAAAGGGGGTTAAATTGTGAGAATTGGAACAGCTTGTCATCTTTAGAATATCGTGTACCATTACATTGTTTCCAACGAAACAATATTTTATGTTTAAGGTAAGCAGGCACAAATGGAGAAACTGTTTGATACCAATTATATATTTATTTATTTATTTATTTATTTATTTAACAGATGATATTTGAATGCCTTCACAATGCCAGGGACAAGGATGGGCTCTGGGATACAGATATGAATGATATAGTTTCTGAATTTAATGGGTTCAAATTCTAGTTAGACAAATAGACAACCAGCCATTGTGTTAAAGAGCAGAAATGTATGAGGCATACTTCTGGGTGCAGTTGGAGTACAATACACACACACACACAAATACAGGTTAAGGTAGAACTAAATTGTTTAGGGTTAAAAGTTGGACAGAGTAGGGTGGGGAAGGATATTGCGGGCAGGAGAAGAAAGTGGTTTGCTGGCATGTGAACATGGTATATTCTAAGAATGGGAACTGGTTCTATGAGAGGTATATCTAGGGCCAGGTTATGGATACCTTTTAATATCTATACTAAGAACTCTTCATTTTATTCATTAGCTGATAAAGAGAATTGCTGAAAGGTTTTTTCTAATAGGAGAGTATCATGATCAGATAACCGGTAACTGACCAGGAAGAAAAGGTTGAAGCAGAGCAATGCCAAAGATGCCAGAGACCAATTTAGAAGCAACTCTAGTAGTCTAGAAAAGAAGTGGAGAAAGATTTCATTGAAACAGTGATTTTTTTTATAGCTAAACCAAAATTTTCAAATGTGTTGTTTGCTTTAAAACAACACATTTTGAAATTTTTGTTTAGCAATAAGATTCGTGAAACTTAAACATAGGATATATATTTTAGAAAGTTTTGTAAAGTGTCAGGTATTATTTCTTGTGATTTTAGCTTTAAACTTTTCAGTTTGCTCAATACAAAGTACTTAGGTGCTGACTTACTGTTTTTCTGGCATTTGATGTGTGTTTGTAGCATTGAAGTAATTATAGCTACTTGAAAATACAGAGTTCTGCCTTAATGCAGAGATACATTTTTTTGCAGAGCTTTTCTATTGGAAAAGAAACTTTTATCATTTTCATTAACAATCTCACTAAGGCAGTAAGTTTATAGGAAGCTCTGTAAATACTCTAAAATATAACATTTTAAGAATCTTAAAGCAAGAACTAGAAGATTAAAATGATTGTAGATAAATTTTAGGTAGTCATTTGAAATAGATTGTAGTTAGAGAATACACTTATAAAATCATCAAGGTCAAAATTATTTTTGATTATACCCCAAATCCTTATTACAGGCTCTTTTTGTATGTATTTTGCCCAGTCTCTTTTCTTTGATTTAGATTAAGGAGACCATTATCAGTTGACATTTAGTTAAACAAACAGAATTATAAACAACCTTGTGGCAAAAGATAAGGCTAGTAAAATAGAAAGAAAAAGAGATAACCCACTCACATCAGAAATAACAACCACTTGAGACATTCTTATTTTATAGCTATGCATATGTTTATAGGTTACAATTCTGAATTGTACAATATTATTTTCTACTTTTGTCATTCATTTACCCTTGTATAATTTCCATGTGTTTAACATACACTTAATGTATTTATCTTGTTTACATGCTTGCTTTTCTTACTGACATTTTAAAAGGCTTAAGAGCATGTCTGTATCTTGATGGTTGACCTATTTCTGTATAGAATCTGAGACTTACTTAATGAAATCCATTTTATTTTCCAGGTATTTATGATCTTTCTGTCTTTATCTTTTGATCATTGCCATTGGTTTCTTGGATTCTCTGCATAATTGATTTTCTTCTGATGAAAAGAAAATCTAGCATAAATCACATCCATCCCATTTGCTTTGGGAGGCCTTTATCTCAGCTGTTAACCATCATCTTTCAATTCCCTCTGCCACCAAGTTCCATTATTCCACATGTTTTTCCCTGCTTTGTCATCCTCCTACTTTTTGCTTGTCTCTTGCTTAAATGCTAGTAGGACAAAGATCAAATTCTATAACAGGCCAGGCAGATTCTTCTTAGTCTGGCATCCACTAACCTCTGGTCTCATTCTCATCTTTAGCAGGATTGCCTCTGCCTGTCACAAGTTCCTGTGCTCCAGTCTTATATTAAAAACAAAACATGATTTACTGAGAACGCCATATTCTGTATTACCCCCTGCCTTTGTACCTCCTCTGTAGGCACCTTACTGAGCAGGTAGCATTGCTGTTCTTGATTCCTCTGTGCTCCATAGCATTTTGTTCATTCAGCACTTATAACTTGTACTAAACTGAAATATTTGTTTATATTATCAGTCTCACCTACTAGGTTGAGTTTTACAAAGCCCTTGGCATACTAGCTGTTCATAGATCCTCAAGGCCAAGCACAATCCCCAGTATATCATGACAGTCATGATACTTTTTTAGAGTAGAGCTACTCAATTTATCTAGGATTATGAAAGTATGAAAATAAGGTAACATGAACATAGAAATATACATTTTAGAGCTGAAATGTCTAATAGGCAAAATGGTTTATTATGCCATCTCATAGGGCATCTGTGAAGGGAATCCAGACAAAACAATTAGAATTGACTATCTGGGAAATTAGATTCTTAGGGTGCCATCTGGAACACACCTGGGGCTAGATAAGCCTGCATCTATTTTGAGTATTCCCCAAACTTGCTAGATGACCCTAATATGTTTATAAAAATTTTTCTGAGTACAAGTTATTCCAGATAACACTCAGCATAGGCATTAAAAAGATCAGGGTATTTAGAACCTCAATATAAATAAAAGCGAGTACGTTAATAGTTGTACATCAGTGCCCCTTTGTTCAAGTACATTATTACTGTGATGCTGATTATCAACACAAGAAAATATAACACAGTGGACTCAACAAAAATTTCTGAAGCCTGGATGAGCATTTAAAAAAATTTTTTAGTTACAGTTGACATACAAAATTATATTTCAGCTATACAACATAGTGTTTAGACATTTATATAACTAACGAAGTCATCCCCTGATAAGTCTAGTATCCATCTGACACATAATTATTGACTACATTTCCTGTGCTGTACTTTACATGTCTGTGGCTTTTATTTTTATAACTGGTAATTTGTACATCTTAATCCCTTCCCCTTTTCTGGATGAACACTTTTTAATGTGTTTTTCAAGTCAGCATATTCGAACATTTTGTTTATTAATCTCTTGAGCATCGCAGATAAAGGACCTGTCAATTTTTGCTTTAAACACAAAAACTATATGATTTTAATAATTCTATTTTAATTTCAAAATAAACTGGTTTTTATTTTTCAGTGTTGAAAATGAGCCCTTGAGCACAAGTCAGAAAAAGGAAAATGTCCTTTCATCAGAAGCAGTAAAGGTACAGTTTTAAATATTATATTAAGCAAATATTTTTCTTAATTTCTGCTCATCTTTTAGATTCTGTTATCTATTTTACATTCCAGAAAAAGTACCATATTATTACTTCAGATCAGCAATATCAGACATTTGCATCTTGAGTTTGGGGTCGGGTGGGTGGAGGTGGGATGAAGAAGGCTCTGGGAGAGTTTAGAGGGTTTGGTATTCTTATCCCAGCTTTGCCACTCACCAACTTGTCTTTTGTGTGGCCTTCAGCTGAGGCATTTAACTTCTTTGTGCTTTAGTTTTCTAATCTGTAAATTGGATTACCTGACCTCCACAGTCTCTTTTCCCTAGGAAGTTCTTTGATTTATGTAGACTTTTCTCAAATGCCACTGACAACTAATGGTGCTTATGGAGGTAGAAGTTAATAACAGATTCTTGCATGTCATTAGTATCCAATGATATGTTTGGTCAGCTCACATAATGAACTGGCTTTCTTTGCATCTGCAGGACAAGCATGAAAAGTGTATAAGCTACACACCTACCTAGTTACTAATAAGTGTGGTTAAAGCCCTTGAAAATCACTAAACCTCATAACATTTCTTTTTACTCATACATGATTTTCTGTAAATTAGATGTTTGTGTTGTTTGATGATGTGAGGCCAGATATATGATCAAGTTTTGGTAGCTGTCCCACATTCATAGAGTTTGGTCTGAGTTACTTTCTTTTTACACGATTTGTGACAAAGAGAAAGCTTGTACCTTCCAGGAATTTAAGTGTAAGTTAGCTTGGTCAGTAGAAGGACCAGAAAGTCATCTGAATTTGTCATTATCAGTGTGAGACACTAAATATTACATATAAGATTCAGAGGCTTTAAATATGGTCAAGATAAAGTTGTTTTCATTTTTTTGTCCTGTCTCTCCTATTAGTGTAAACAATATAAATATTTTTTAGAAAGAAAATTAGGGCCTGATTTAAAAAAAAGCTTTATTGAAAGAAAAATATTAGCATCTCCTTTCATCTTTCTTTATTCCTTTGTGAGTTTGGCTACAAAATTTTGCTCCCAGGTTTTATTATAACATCTTGAACCTACTCTTTTGCAGCCAGTTGTTAGCCAGCCTGCTGGTGTATCACTATTAGCTCTATAGCTTTCTCCTTCTTCAGTTTCTACATGTCTCCAGTTGCCTTACTTCAAGATTTTCACGTGTAATGCTATGCATACGACCTTGCCCTTGAATTGCTTCACAGAAAGTATGTTATTTGTGAGATCTCAAACTTCGAAGTCTCTTTAGCTGCCAGCTCCTGTCATTCCATCTTTTAATTTCTCATTGCCTGTGTACCCACCCATGACCTTTACTAAACCTTCTTTGTTCCCTTCTCTTTTGGTCTACACTTGTTTCTCTACTTGGCCTGTAACTGATAGTGTACTTCAGCTGTAATCTCACCATAAAAAACCTTTAGTCTTCATACTTGTTCTTCAGACTTTAATTTCTAGTAGTGTTACTTTCTACGTGCAGAGATTTCATCTAGAAAGTCTCATCTTTGTGGATTCAATAAATATAAATGTGGACAAATAGAGTGGCTGTGTCATCATGGTTATCTTTTTCCATCAATTCTTAATATCTTGTTTCGAGTGTCCAGTATAATTTCATTTTGGGATCTGAGATCTAAATTAATATGGCTCACAGTCATGAGACTGTTTTTCTTATGATTTGAGGCCTATAGGATTAATTACACATTGGCAGTCCAGTTAGCTTGTAATAGAAAGGTACCATGGCAGTCTAACTGGGGTAGCCTGAGCATTTTGGCACAGTAACCTTTTTTTTTATCTTTTGGAAACTACCGGTAGGATTTCTTCAGAGACCTTTTGTTGTCAGGCATCAAAAATAGGTATTTAGAAAATACCAATTGTTAGCCCCGTAACTTAGGGACAGGGAGAAGGGGTTAGCAACAATATTTATGAGTTTATATTTTAAATAATCTCGATTTAAGTTTTTTGCATTTAGCAGGTGTAATAAAACATGTGTTTGTTTTCTTTCTAATGAAGTTTTCTGAAACATAGCATTCTGTTGTAATGTGATATTTTTGCCATGCTTCTATCTTATTAACCTGAGCTTGATAATAATGCTGTCTGTGATAAGAAAATATAGTTTTCCTCTTGAGTCTGAAAAATAATAGACTTATATATAACAAATATTCTTATACATTTCTTTTTGTATTTGACTTTTAGATACCAAATCAAGATGTTGAAGATTGGCAATGAGTTTAAGCTGCAAAAATTAATTATTTTTCAAACATCTAGAGAGTATAGAAGCTTTATAATATCTTTGACCGTCATTAGATTCTTAGCTCTTAAAATATCACTTTTATACTATACAGTCATGTGCCACTTAACAGAGGATGCATTCTGAGAAGTGCGTCATTATGTGATTTCTGTTATTTTCGAACAGCAAATCTAGATGATATAGCCTTCTGCACACCTAGGCTGTATGGTGTGGCCTATTTCTTCTAGACTGCAACCCTGTACAGCATCTTACTATACAAAATAATGAGATTAAATCAAGCACAAGAGAAGACGATGCAATCAGGAGACACAGTAAACACCAGATATATGAGGTTACTACTGATATAATAACACAATATACTGTTTTCAACCTTTCTTTTGTTATAAGTAGAAAGAGTACACTCTAGCAATTAAAATATAATAAATACATAAACTGGTGATATAGTCATTTACTATTATTGAATATTATGTATTGTATATAATAATATGTGCTATGGGTTTATGACCAGCAACACAGTAGGTTTGTTTATACCAGCATCACCACAACAGCTGAGTATTGCCTTCACTGCAACATATGAGGGCTATGCCTCTAGGCGATAGGAGTTTTTCAGCTCCATTATAATCTTACGGGACCACTGTCATACACATGGTCCATTGTTGACAAAAATGTTAGGCAGCACATGACTACAAATTTTGTTGTTTTGCTAACATTGGTAGCTGTTTCTAACACTTGCATCTACCATTTTACCATAATGTATATATATGTATATAGATATACATATATATAAATAGATATACACCTACATTTTTATAAATAAATATATATTATTATTATTATTATTTTTATTATTTTTGTTATTATTATTTTTTTTTACATGCCTACAGCACCTGGTCTTCCTAGGTGGTCTCTCATCCAAGTACTAACCAGGCTCGATCCTGCTTACTTTCCGAGATCAGATGGGGTCAGGCGTGTTCAGGGTGGCATAGCTGTAGACTCTGTTAGATGTCTTTGTATTAATCTGGTCTTTATATCTAGCTGGCAAAACTTTCAGTTATTTAGTTCACATTCTACCTTTATTTTTCTGTGCAGTCTTCTATTGTAGCCTTAGACTCTTGCTTCATTCATGTCTGTTGTTATTTAAAAGAGAGGAAGGCATGTTATAATGCCTTGCTCCCTTCTACCTACTTCAGAAGAATATCCACCCCATTCTCTCTTTAAAGACTGAACTCTCTAAAGTTCCTGGCAAATGATATTTGTCTCTTACTACCTGCTTTTCTTGGACCTTGCTTTGACTGTGTTCATCCCTCCACTTCACTGGCTTGTTCTGTTTCTTTCTAAATACATAAAATTAAAACACAATTTGGTTTTCTCTTCAGTGGGTCTGGCTTCCTTTCGGTGTGTAATTTTACTTCACTCCTACCTTTTACTCCAAAATTACTTAAGAAAGTCTGTCTGAATCACTGTTTAACTCTTAATGCTTTCTCGTCTGACTCCTGTCTCTCTCCTAGTTTCCTTAGGCATGGGAAATCTAATATTGTGCATGGAATGCATGTCATAGAACTTCAATAAGTAGTTGTTAAACGAGTAAAGGTCGTTCCATGAAATGGGTGACTTTTTGCTAACCACATTCAATGGCCTTTTCTTAGTTCTTGTTTAATCATTTGAGACCCTTGATTTTTTAAGTCTTGTCTCCTTTCCAGAAATTTTCTTTTTTATCTTTGCTTCCATGATATTGTACTTTCTTGTTTCAATTTTTGCCTCTGGCCATTTCTTACTGTTTCCTTCTCTGATTCTCTTCTGGCTAAATTACTTTTCTTATAAATGTTTCTCAAAGGCTTTAGCCCTTCTCAGCATCAGTCCTCTGAAATAATGCTTTCAATCTTATTGCTTCATCTTTTGGCTCTTAGATCCCTATCTGCCATCCTTCTTGAGCTCTAGACTTGATTGTCGATGTTTTAGACATTTCCATATGGATAATGGCCTTTGTTACCTCAAATTCAGTTTGCCCCAAAGTATCAATATCTTCAGAGATGTTCTCTCCATATTACGTTGGGAGGTGGAAATGGTAGAAGGTTGGCAGGATCATTTAACTGCTTGGGATGGAGGAAGAGCCCTGGGGCTCAAGTCTCCATTTGGAGGGTTTTAACCATATTCTAAACTTTTAATCCCTTGTTTTACACTGCCCTAAGTGGTACCTAGGGTTCTCAGAGCTTTTTCAGGATGTCCATGGGGTGGATTGTTTGCCTTATGATCAGAGTTTCCCCTTGCAGACACGAGGGTAGCAGCTTTCTCTGGTCAATTACTGTGCTTCCATCTGCCTTTGCCTTCTAAACTCTTCTGAAAATTCTTATCCTCTAATATATACCCTCTTCCTTGTTTTGTATTTATAACTTAAGAAAAAAATCCCATTAGTGTCATTTTAGAGTGTTTTATACAAGAGATGAAATCAGTGTGTGTGTGGTTTATCTACAGAGTTAATCAGAATTTTAATCTCTTTATAGTTGAAGGAAGTGAATCTCAGAGATTGTCTCACTTGACAAAACTCACATTGTTAATGAGAAGAAGCAAGAGAATTCATAAGCAGTTCTATACCATAATGCTTCTTGTTTGTGAACTTAATTTGTAAGATGTATTCAAAAACTAAATTTACCAAAAAGAAATCCTATTACATTAAAGGAGCTATGGTAGTAAGTGTGTTTTCAGAATTGAGTTATGAGTTAAATAAAATCAATTAAATCTAGATCATATGTTATAGATTCTCCAACCAAGGTCTAAATAGCAAGATGATTATTAGGCTTGTTCTCAATAGGTCGGCATCTGCTTTATATAGAATTTAACTTTTGTTCCATTTTAGAATTATTGTCTATAACTAATCATGTAATTTTGATAAATGTTCTGACATCTTATAAAAGGCAGTGGTTGATATATGCCTATGATGTTCCAATGGATAATCAAGGAGTATCAATGTAGTGCACATTACTGTTAGTTATTTATGATTCAGAACACTTATTTTTAATCTTACTGTAAGTTATTTACTACAAAGAATTACACATTTTTTATTTGTTGCCACTGTTTATTGATATAAAGAGGGAAGAATTATTTCTCAAGATTATCTCACTGGAGAAAAATCATCACTAATTGTTCTTTACATTAATGCCTTTATTGAGAATATAATACTATTTAGTAAGATGAACATTAAATTTGTGCATCTATCTATACTTTAATTTCTGTAACTATTTTTCTTGTTGTACTTTTTCAACTTTTTCTCAGCCAGAGGTAAAATGATAGTCAAATTTAAATGCATTAAATATTCTCTTGGTTCGGGGAAAGTTTTTACTGAACTAATTTAAAAAATAAATTATGACCATAATAAATGCTTGCTGTTCTTTTTTTTTTTTTTTTTTTTTTTGGTACAAATAGTAGTAGTAATATGACATAAATTTAATGTAGGAATTTTCAAATTTTCTTTTTCAAACACAAACTTTAAAAAAATTTTTTCAAATATAATTGTTCTTGGAACCTTGTGTATAAAACAGATTAAAGCAAAGCTCCCCTGTTGGTGACCGGAATGAATTGCCTGGAGCCTCACAGTCAGCCACTGTTCTCTCTCTACTATGGCACCTTTTTGGAACAGTTTTAAAAATATATGTGCAATGATGGAAAGAACACTGTCTTTGGAATTAGGCTTAAATCCCTTATCTCCCTTAAATTTGGCTTAAATCCCTTATCTCCATGTGGTAGCTTTGTAACCTTGGAAAATTTACTTAACCTTTCAGAACTTTGGTTTGTGGATTTGTAGTAGGGCGTGTCCAGTCCTTATTTTACAGAAGTGTTTTTGAATTAACTGAGGTAATATTAACAGTACTGCACTATGCCTGACACAGTGTAGGTACGCAGGAAAAGTTGCCTTCTTGCCATGTAAAGTCTGGCCGAAACTTAGAAACCTTTGCTTGAGAATAGTGCTGATTTTTTCTGGGTGAATAGTATAGAAATCAGATATTAGAAACATTGATTCTCTATAACATCTAAAAAGAAGGCATACATGAAGGTATACATATTGAACTTAAGCTAGAAGTCAAAAATTCCCACCCACTTATCACTTTCATAAAGACTGAGTGCTATCATAGTGCCTGAAATGGAGATTGCACTGTGTGTCACTATGCAGTCTAGATGGCTTAAGATTAAGTCTAGATGACAGCCATAGATTAAGCTTATCAGTGTGTCTGGTGCCAGTCTGGGGCCTTGATGTCTCAAAAGATCTTAGGCGTTGAGTGTATTGTATCTGGTTTGATTTTCAGCAACGCCAACCTATCATAGACCTACAATGGTCTTACTTTGCGGTAAGATGGAGTATTTTATCAAAATGGAAAATGAGTATGAAGGGTCATGTGTATACTCTAGATTTTTATGAGTAAATATTGCCTCCATGAGTGCCAGATACTAATCTGAGATCATTAGAGGAGACTCAAAAAGCTGTCATAGAATTAAAAACATTTATTATTCTGGCCCAGTGTTTTCATTAGAGAGGTTTTCATACCATAACTGAAAGGAATGGCTTTTTATCTTTCTTTTTTTTCCCATGTGTTCCCTGTCCTGCTAAAATGTGTCATAGGTTACCCAATCTTGACTTCTAGGAATGATTTTACCATTTCATTTCCCTCTCCATTGTGCCACGGCCTATCAGCATCCCTGTGCTACTATATAGCTCAGATTTTTTTAATTTAGATCAGCAATTTTTACCCATTTTTTTTTCTCTGACACATATGATAGATCACTGTCTTGAGTTACCTATATGGTTAAAGGCACTTATATAGTACACAATATGTAACTACATCCCTTTATCAGAAATTACATGGGCATGAAAAACAGTAACACCACAAACATATAACCTTTATTACATTCTTAGAGCACTTTCAAAAAGTGAGATTTCAGCTTTTAACTAATTTTAGAGACAAGTTATCTAAGACATCTTAGAACCGATCACAGCACTGGTGTGTTATGAAATTGAAGTTACAGGTAATTTTTTCTTAATGTTAAATATGACTAGCTTAGGTTGATGACCAACCTGCTTGCCTGTTCTAATTTTTTAGTGGAAAAATAATTCTATGATAAAAATATGTTATCTTTCAAGCAGAATTACTTTAACAATAAGATATAATAGCCCATCTTTGCTCCTTAACATTAGTGGTAAAATTCATTTATTGAAAAATGTGTTGATGCTAATATGTATCAATAGTCTGTATGGAGTTAGACAACCCACCACAAACTAAATCCATTATGATAAAGGTAAATAGTGATTTTTATTAAAATTTTAGCACCACTTATAGTTAACTCAAGATACCAGTGTTAAACTGCTAAGTATTTTCCTCAAAATTGAGGCAAATTCAACTATTGGTAGTGAAATTTCAAATACTGGCAAATTTGTCAAGTAATGTGTTGTGGCCAGATGACCCAGTAAGCAGCTGATTTTTGTATATGAATGCTAGATTTTAGTAACTTAATAATTTTAGGTAATAGTCCTCATGATAAAAGCATATGATATTATTTGTCTTCACCTTGTAATGACAGGGAAAACAAAAGATGTTAGGGCTGTGCATTGGAAGAACATACATAGGCAATTTCCATTCTGAAAAAAAGCTTGATTTTTAAGAATTTCCCAGGCAATGAGGGTGAGAGACAGTGGTCTCAGCAGTGGGAATAACACTGTGCAAAAACATACTGTAGTCAAAGAAGGAGTGAGGAGAGGGGGAAAGAATGAAAGAGAGTGCATATGATGACATTAGACATTGCAAATACAGTGAGTGGCAGGAGGTGAAATGGGAGGACACAGGAGCTAGATCCAGCAAGACCTTGAATGCCATGCTGGAGAGTTGGGATTTCATCCAGATGGCAGCACATGGCCACTGGAGACCTTTAAGGATGATCAAATTTGAATGCTTAAAGCTTGCCTTGGCTTTGTCTGGAGAATAGACTTGGGGACAGTAGGGGTAGAAGCAAGAAAACAGGTTAAGTCAGTGCTGGCAGTATTCTGGGGAGAGGCCGTGGTGTCCTAATGTTTTGTATGATTTTTTTTTTTTTAATAATTGAGAATGTTATAGTTTACAGAAAGTGGAAGAATAGAGACATAGCATGGTCAAGTTCCATTTGGGATGTCCTGAGTTTGATGTTCCAGGAAGCATCCAGGATGTCTGATTGATAGTTGGATGTACAGTCTGAACTGAGAGTACAAATCTGGGAATCATCTGTGAGGAATAAGATCTCATAAGAAGATTATGAAGGTAAATCAGGACTAGTCTGGAAATCATAGAAACATGGTATATAAGGGATGGCTAGAAGAATGTGAACTTGGAGGTAGAGAGAGTATTTGGAGGAGAAGGGAAACCTCAGAGTGATGTCATGTAAGTCAAAGGAAGACTGGTCTTCAGGAATAAATTTAGTCTCACATTCTACAAACACATCATATAAGATCAGGATAGAAAAAATATATACTGAATTATCAAGTGAGACAGTGTCTCTGAGAGACTGGTTAGAGTATGATTAGGGAGGAAGCCAGCTTGCACAGACTTAAGGAGTGATTGGGAGGAAAGGGAAATATGGTGAGGGTTAATAACTCCTTAAGGAGGTTTATAGTGAAGAGAGAAGAGAAGGTTGTCTCTGTACATAACACTTTTGGATGGTTGGCTTACAGAGGGGCAGATGCGGAACTGAGGTTCTTGATGAGACATCAAGGATTATCAAGTGTCTCTGTGGTGGAGGAATTAGCCTTGGAGAGGGGAGTCCTTCCTGCCTCATTGTGAGGGTAAGTGAAGAAAGTAGGACAGATGCTGCTGCTATTTTGCAGATGGAAGAGATGTTGAGGCAGGACTTTGAAGGAATGTCTCCATGGAATAGAAGGCAGGGGCCTCCGCTGAGAGAGGGTATGTGATAGTGGAGGGTGTAGCTTAAGCGATTTGGGAAAGGTTTGAAATAGCTGCTATGGAAAATGGGGAAAAGTTGCAGATTTTCAGCAGAAGCTGTAAATTGTGAATTGTTAGGAGTCTGAGTCTGCACAGCTATGCAGATCCCTGCGGATTTTTAAAACAAGACTCATTCATTTATGTTGAAAAGAAAACAGGAAATTTTCTGGGTGAACATGACTAAGAAACAAACAAAAGGCTTTGAGGTGATTCTCCTAATTTGATGATTGAACAGAAAAGATACGAACTTTCACAGGAACTGAAAGGGACAGAGTAAGAGAGGACAGGAGCTGTGAAGAGGCAGAACTCGTGGTGTGCTGGAAAGATGAAAGTGTGTGAATATGGGGAATACCTGAATTTGAGGTTTAGAAGCAGAGTGGTTAGGGTAGAGAGAGCGTTAGCCCAAGGGACAGGCAGAGTGAAAGTGGAGGTGATTGCTGTTAGGGGTGCTAAGGAATTGGGGATGGGGCGGGGTCAGTGTGTTCTGAAGGATCATCCTTACTATGTGCAATGAAGGTGGAGCTTGAGGTAAAAAGGTGACAGCTGGGTGCTTGAGGAAGAGTCACCTGACCCTTCCCTATTTTCCACTCAATACTTTTTTTGTTTTTTGACTGTAGTCTTTACCCCTTGATCTTCTTGACTTGCTACCCTGTGCCAGTCACCATCTTAAAACAGCACCTGCCACCTGCTACAGGTGACTTGCACTGATGACATGCTAATGCTGATTAGACCCACAGATCAGTTTTTACATCACCAGAGTGTAGGCTCTTTGAAAGCAGAGCTTTGGGTGTATTTTTTCACTTTTGCATCTGAGCACCTAGTACCTTGCTGTTCATTGTTTATTGAATGAAAAATTGTTTTAAAGTTTACATTGACCCTAACTGCTACTTAGTACACCTTGTTTCAGCCTATTGCTGCATTTCCCAGAAACACTCTTCTGAGTCTGCTCTATTTAGGGAGCCCTAGTCTCAGCGCCACCTCTGCATCCCTCCTTTAGCTTTATTATCTCTGCTCTGACTTTACTGAGGTCAGGGCTTCTTGTTAGACATTGCTCATTGTCCTCTCTGCTTGCGGAATCTCTTAGATTTTAGGCTCTTCCTCTTCAAGGCTCTAATTTTCCCTTTATTAGGACTAGAAACTGCTCTCTAGCTCATCACCCTCTGCTTTTCTTTCTGGAACCTGCCATTCTTCCCTCTTGTGTAGCCACCATTCTTTTTCCAACAGCTATAGAGCTCATCCACAAAACAGGAACAAAAAGCCAGTTTCTTCTGTCTTGGACCTTAAACTTTGGTCTTATGTGTTTTTCTTTTCTAATTTAAAAATCTCTCAAAAATGTTCCCGTCTATTTGTGACTGTTCTTGTTTCCTTGCTATCTACTCACTGCTTAACAACTTAAGTTTGGGGCTGTATTCACAAATTCCTCAGCTGTTATGACAATCTCTCCTACATTTCTAGGGCTTCTCTATACTCCTCATTCACTAATCCAAAAAATATTTGGGCATGTTTGGCTCTTATTGTCAGGCACATTTCAAGGTGCTAGAGATACTGCAATGATTAAAACAGACAAAAATATTTGTCCTTGTGGCTTGTACTTTCTTGAAGAAGAAACAGATATTAAATAATTTGAGCATGTGTGCATATGTGTGTGTATTTGATACTGACAAGTACAAAGAAGAAAAAGCAGAGAGGAATCTAAGTAGATTCAGAATGGAGTTTATTCTTTTAGATAGGGTGGCCAGGGACGCTTCCAATGAAGAGACTTTTAAGTAAAGGTCTGAAGGAGGTGAGGGGCAGCAAGTCATATAACTCTCTGGGGGAAGAACATTCTAAGCAGAGAGAAGAGTAAACATACAGCTCCCCATGGGAGTATGCCTGACATTTCAGAAGACCAGTGACAAGGATCTTCTTCACTTTTCCTGGCCTTGCAAGGGCATTTGGCATTTACTCCCTTGGTTTTTTGGGGGGTAAAAAAATTATTTTGGACTTTTGACTTTGGAGATCAGTATTCAGGAGGGGATGACCTGGTCTGGTTTTGGCCTTCTCTGTCTCTTGGATTTCTTCTCTTCTTTGTGTCTGCCTTTTAATCTTTTTGCCCTAGGACTCTTTGGTTGGCCCCCTTTTTCCTTCACGCACACTGTGTATTGCTAGATTGCATTCTTAAACTATGTGCTTCTGACTTCTTACCAGTTGTGCATCATTGGGGAACCAAAAATTTAACATGTTTGATATCTAAACAGTTTGTTGCCCTCTCTCCTCACTCCATCCCCACAAAGGCTCTAATCTCATCTCCTCTTCTATTTCCCATATCCATTTTTGGCTTTACTACTCAAATAGTTGCCCAATTTAGAAATTTACTCTTATATGACTTTGTTACCCCTCACCTGCCATTTCTGATTGGTCATCTTATCAGCCTCATTCTCTATCCTCTGTGCCCCAGTCTTCTTCAGCTATACCCCTGCCATAATAAATAGTATTTCACACTATTGTGTCTTTGTACAGGTTATTATTTGTGTAGAACACTATTCTCACTCCTCGGGAGCAAGCTCAATTGTTAACCTCTCTGTGGTAGCTTCTCTCCATCCCAAGTCAGTTTACCTGTATCTTCCGTTTTGCACATACCTCCTGTAAGCCTCACACAATGGTATAATGATGAGTATCTTACTGGACAGTGAATCCTTCAAATCACAGCTTTGTTATTAGTATAGCTAATGCTTTTCTGTATTTCCCTGTATTGGTCACAGAGCAAAGAGAACAGATAGATGGATGAATTTGAACATAAGAATACTGCATAATAACATATTGAATATAAAGGAAAAAAATTCTTAAGATGTGTATGTCTCCATCAATAGCCTTTATATTTTATTTGCAGAATATCAACATCTTTGAGAACAACTGGAATCAATGTTTTGTCAGCGTTTGCTTGAATCATGAGTACTTTCATTCTACTTGCTTGTTGGAACACTGGCAGATAGCCTGGTTGGCAAGCGACATTGGCCATAGTTTGTGGCAAGCTGAACTTAATTGTTGTTTAAGCTGAGGTCAAAGAACAGCTGTTTTAGAGCAAACTTAAAAGTTTTAATTAGGTAAATACATAATTTATGTGTTTACTTTGAATATCAGTGTTCATTTCTACTAGTTTTTGTTTCTAAATTTAGATAACTTCTTTCTGGTTGTGAGTATTTAAATTACTGATAAAAATTTCTCAGATTATTAGGGCAAAAGTAAGCAACTAAGACATTTTAGTAAACCGAAAAAACTCTTTGGTAAGCTAAAGATACAGGAATTCTAGAAAAGCAAAGAAGCTGTAAATTGAAGAGAAGGAGAAACCAGTGATTTTTTTAAAAAAATTATAACTCTAAAGAGGTTAAGTATGAAGGCTTTCATTAGTTTAGCAAAATGTATCTTGTTCAGAAACCAGTCCGTTATACTTTAAAGGGAACTGTCAAGTAAAAATAATTGAGGCAGTAAAACAAATATTATTTTTGTCAGAAATTATTTGTCTTGAGATTTTATCGATAGTTAAAAAATGTTATCTTAATTTCTTCTCTTAATTTTCTCTTTTTTAAGAGAAAAAAAGAGAAATTTTATAAGACCCGCAAGTTATATTAAGGTCTTAACACATAGAAAAATGCTATGTGTTTACTCAGAAATACTCTCTGATACCTAAGGTGGGAACAAACTTAAAATATCATTTGCTCAAAATAAAATTTCTGGGATAATGGAGTCTAAACATTTTCTCAGCTTTTCATATGCTAATTTTTTTAGTGGTTAGTGGAACACTCCTTTAAACCATTTCAAATTTGGATTAAAACATTGAGCATGGTGAGCAAATGACACCATAATTAGAGTGCTCCTGTCTTTTCCAAGATCAGCTTCTTACAGAACTTTGTCCTGTGAACCTACAGTGCCCTAGGTGCTTTTACTTTAGTGTCCTGCTTTTTCTGGCTGATCTTTGAGCTTTCCTTTCATAAGCACTAGTGAGCATAACATCTGACATATTGTCAGGCACACATTCCTTTAGAAGTAGGTGAGTGAGCATGTTTGGAAGGCAGGGCGAGTTGGCACACTGGCCTAAAGCTAGTGAAGCCTTAGGGAAGAGTGTGAGGTGGAATGCCAGCATGCTCTTTGATATAGCAGCTCAGTCTTTCCTCACACAGAGTATGCATAAATGAGTTTGCTTTTTAAGTATTTATTTACGAGCTGGTAAAATGCACCCCTGGGAGTGTTTAACATCTGCAAGAATTTCCAGCAATGTCCACAGTATGCATTGTTGCACATATCAGAACTTTGTGTTTACTATGAGGAGGTCATAGTGAGCTTTCCTTCTGAATTGATGTACCACATTGCTGTCTTTCATCTTCCTGAGGAACAGTTTTGCATAATGTGGCAGCTTCATGGGTTAACACAGTGCTGAAATGATGGTCTGTTTAGGTGTTATTTGTCTAATGTACTGAATGTTTGAAAATACTGTTCATTAGCTCTGTAATAATAAGTCCAAATTTAAATACAGATGAGGTTCACCAAGATTTGTTCCTTATCTCTCCATATTTACTCTCACTCTTCTCATTTGTAACCTAACCTCTAGTCATATTAAATTCCTTAGAAGCTGATACCTCACTAAACACAGAAGGGGAAAAGAGAAAAGGTAGAGCGGGGAGGGGGAGTAGGGAGAGGGAGGAAAATACACAAGTATCCTCTTAGTCACTTTTTAGGGCTCCTTCAGAGAGTACTTCCTCTGCTTTCTCTGCTACCAGATTTGGATTAGTTACTCCTGTTCTGAATTCCCATGTGTGCCGTACTTCTCCGTTGGTGACATTTAATATATATCTTTGTTAAAGTTGTGCTGTCTGTGCCCTTCAGTAGATTGTAAACTAACCAAGGGAATAGAAGCCATCAGTCTTATTCATAAATGTATCCCTGGTGTCTAGCTCAGAGTGTGTCATGTAATAAATAGGTTATCAATCTGTGTTATTTTTTAAATGATGATGCTTGTTATTCTCCATTTTGTTTTCAAAGATTCCCCAAAATGAGGACAAAAGGAACCATGCTGAGAAGCTAATCACCCTTCCATTGCAGGAAGATTCCAAAAAGACAAATGACCTTTCCAGTTCCACTTCAGATAGCAAAATAGGAGAAAGCGATCGTCAGCCAAAAGAAAGCTTTTTTCATTTTCTTGGTAACTTATTCAATATCTCAGGAAAATCATCTCTTGGTGAAGCCAAGCAATCTTCTTCAAAAGATGATCATGACAAAACTGAGAAAGAATTACGAAATCCCAGTGACGATCATGAGGAAAGCATCAAAAAGGAGGGGGAGATTTTCAATGTCTCCTTGGGACCCCAGGCATTTCCAGCAGAAGAACAAGAGTCTAACTCAGCTGAATCCTTAAATGCCTTTTCTTTGGATACAACACTAGACAGTGAACATGAAACCAGTGATTTGATAAAGTAAGTTTAAAATTTACTTGAGCCAAAAATTTGAGCTTTTGGACCTAGCTTTTAATTCTTAGTTCTACTCTTATTAATTTAAGGGACTGAAAAGATATTCTGTAATGTACTTGCTACTAGGTAAAAAAAAATTATATGATTCTGTGTAATTTAGGGCCTTTTGAGCCTCTTTAGGGGGTGGGGTGATACTAATACCTTTTAGGTGCTAACTCTGTCATAGTACAAGATTTATTTCTAATTTAAGACTTCCATGAATGGGTGTATTTTCTATTGTCTGAATCTTTTTTTTCCTGTATTAGGAAAGGCAGTGTGTTCAGTGTCTTCATTCTGGGAACAAAAGTCCTAAGATTTGTATTCATTTTCTATCAGTATCTTTTTTTTGTGGAATATAATTATAGAGGTTAAGAAAAGAAATTAAATTTACTCTTTGTAAAACTAGCCTTTTGGACTTTTTCTATAGGCTCTAAAAAACTGAAATCTTCCACAAATTTAAGGAGCATTTCACCACTCCTTTTTTTCTTTGTTTGATTAACCAACAGGCACTAACTTGTTTTTCTTTTACTCAAATGAACTAGAGGAAATATTTTCTTCCCCCGCCCCTTTTCAGTTACAGTTGATATACAGTATTAGTTTCAGATGTACAGCATAGTGGTTAGACATATTATTTATGAAGTGATCCCCCTAATAGGTCTAGTACCCATCTGGCACCATACATAGTTATTACAACATTGTTGACTATATTCCCTGTGGGACCCAAAATCACTTGGTTATACTGGGAAATTCCACAAGAAGAAATTTATCCACCACAGCTACTGCAATCTTTGGATCTGTTATTTTTTAGCTCCAAGAAAGGTGATTCTTAAGAAGAAAGGAAAAGATCATGGAGACTCCCACTTTGAGATAACAGGTTTCCTCCATCTCAACTCTAGAAATCCTACAGATTATTGAGTTTTAAATTACAGTTTTAATAATTTCCTATTGAAGACTATTAATTTGTTTAGGAATTGTCATAAAAAAGGTTGAGTACCATTTTGTTTAATTGTTTATTTTGATATGTTTAAAGGCTGCTTATAATTGACTTTAGATATCTAAATAATATATCTGGAGAATACAATAATTTTGAGAATCTGAATTTTTAGTATTAAAGGTGTTCCTTTTGTTTTGTGCTTTGAATTTATTGCAAGCAAGGATATATTTAACATTGAGATCATGGCAGTATTTCAAATATAAATACGTTATTTAAAATTAAGAGCCTGTACTTTTGAAATTACTAGATTTCAGTTTAACTTAATTATTTTAAGGAAGTGAATTAACTGAAGGTTTTGTGTTGTATTTCTCACATAAAAATGCCCTTTTTTGATAAATATTTTTTATAATCAGGGAGCATTAACAAGCGTTAATAGTTTAATTTAGACAAGTTAATAAAATAACCATGTGCCATATAATGCTGTCTATTGCTATAGTAACAAACATTTTGATCACTGTTGATCACGATTAACACAATTTTCAAAATTTAGACAAGTTATTAGCTATATTTTGAAGTATATTTAAAAGAAATCTTCATCAAAAGGCATTGTCAATGATTTCATCTTCACTTAATTAAAAATAATAAATAGCTTTATAATTGTTTTTATAGTTTAATATGCAAATTTCCTCTTTAATATACATAAAGCCTTTAAGTATACCAGTTGTGTAATGTTTAGTTTTTTCCATACATTAATGCATGCTTCTTTGTAATTTACAAATTCTTTGAAGTTTTATAATTCTTATATTTTCAACAGATTTTATTCATCATGAGAATCTCTACTGTCAGAGCTTTATTATGATTTGAAAAAAAAAAAAAAGAACATGCTGGTTTTGTAGCTTGTCTTTACATAGAAAAGTTAAAAGCCTTCCCTATTATGAGATATACTCCACCACAGTTTGAGATTACTGTTAACTTTTACTAATTAAATTTTCTGATTCTCATGTTGATTCTTATTATAGACAAATGGATGAGAAACCAGAGAGGCCTTCAGTAACATATGCAACGTATCGAGGCCCCAGACAAATTAGGAAATATTTGAAGCAACAGACTATGTTAGAAACTGCAACTCTCTTGGACAGAGAAAATGAAAGTTCTGACTCTAGTACAAGCACACATATTGGCCCTAGGAGTGAGAGTGAGGCTGGGATTCTGCCATCTTCGTCATCATCTAGCACAAATGTGTATCTGAAAGAACATATGCTTGGAGGCCCATTAGAAGACACTGATTGTAGCAGAAGAAATCTCAACACAGAAAGCCATCTGACAAATGACCCCAAAGTGCCGAATATGGCTTATTCTAAGGATGTTTTAAATAAAAATGTTCCTGGGGGACCTGAGAGAATTAGGTCATCCCTGTCTTCTGTGACTAACTCCAACTGCACTGTTGGAGAATCTGACTCGCAGCACCATTTAAGTTGTGTACCAGTTCCTCAGAATGATCGAAATTTGGTATGCCCCACATTGTTTACAGAAAGTAACTGTAGCATTGTTCCTTGTAAGCCAGGCTTTCAGAGGACAACTACAACAGAAACTATAGTAAAAGAAAACTCTGTGGTGAGTGATGGGACACCCATGCAAACAGAAGAGCAGGTTGAGCCTGAGAACCCTGCTATTTCTGACTTTTCTTATAGTAACTCTTATGGCAGTGACACCACCAAACAGGAAAGTACAGATTTGTCAAGTCCAAATAAATTAGTTAGGCATGAAGATCTGCAGTTGCCAGAGAGTAAATGTTCTGACAAGCATATCGTAGATAACTCATTAAAGCAGGCTGCCAATCACACGAGCACCATTGCTCTTCAGAGACATGCTGTGACAGAAACAGAACTTGTAAATGAAGGAAATAGGTTGTCTGCTCAAGATTTACAGAAAAAAATGGCTGTTACGGAAATCAGGCGAGAAACAGAAAGTGTCTCAGTTGGTGAACCCACAACTTCAGGTCATGTAAAAGCTTCAGAAAATAGAATTGATTCATTACCTAAAGATACTGACCAGTTTATAACAGAAGCCAAAAAGCTTGATTTTGGTTCACATGGCAAAATGCCTTACATTCTCAGAATTAGTCAAAAGGATTCTGCCGCTGTAAAATGTATCAGTAATTCAACAGTTGTAGTATGCTTAGAAAACAAAATAACCCCTGAACTGACTTTTGAACTTCATAGAAGTCACATTTCAGAATCTCTTCTTGACTTGGAGAGTCTGCAACGAGCTGAAATACCACCTGATGCCAGAACATCTCTTAACATTGACTACACAAAATCAAATTTCAGTGCTTCCTCTCCTACCTTTGTTTCTGGAGTTGGCATGCTGAGCAAGTTGGATATTTCTGTTTTAAAGAATGAGGGGTCTTCCATGCTCATTGAAACTGGAGATGTCAACATTGTTGGAATTTCCAGTCAGCCTATTAAGTGTCAAGAAGAAAATGTGGTGAATCATGTTGAGGCTGTAGACAGAAAGAGTCTTCCAGCTTGCCTTCACCTTGATCATGCATCTGCAACTCTTAAATCCGAGGAGGCTGTTCTTCATAGTGAAAAATGCCAGCATCCACTAGATCTTGAAGCCAGTGATGCTCACTTAACTGGAGAAGACTCAAAATTTGAGTCTGAAAGCCTTTCTGAGGACCACAGTTCTGTATTATCTCAAAACCCTAATAAAGCAGAGTTAATGCTTTCAAATGTTAAAGCAAGGAAGAGCACTATAGAGAAGTCTGATTTTCTTTCCTTGGAAATCAAAATTGATAATGTTGCTAAAATGTTATCAAAAGCTGAAGTTGGTAATCAGAACACTGTTCCTGTTGAGTCACATTCTGGAAGAGGAAAAACTGTAGCCCTCTGCAAGATGTCTGTTTCCCAAACAGAGCCTAGAGACATTCCTCAGGATAAAATTTCTTCTCCATTCAAAATTACTGATGTGCCAGCAAAGCCTATTTTATCAGAATTAACTTCCCTAGATGTTGAACAGGACAGCAGTTTTAAATTGATGGATCATAATGAGAGTAAAGAGAAATATTTAGATACTGTACTTCAAGAGAATTGCCAAGCTGAGGTTTCTCCTTCTGTCTCCAAATATCAAGGTATACAAGAAACAGAAGAGGAAGCCTTAGGTTATCCTTCTGCTTTTTCTAAAAGTAATACATCTGGGATTTTATCTCCTATTAATGATGAAAAGGTTACCAGGCAAATGGCACAGAATTGTGAAGAAAACAGTTGTGTGATTTATCAACCTTCGGATATTTGTGGGACTAAAAAGATTTCTGGTTTCTCAGAAATGACAGAATTCAGCTTAACTATTGCTTGCCCAAAATTCCAAGAAACTGATAGCACAAAAGTAAATTCACCTTTTTCAGATTTTGATATCAATTTGGAAAAAAATTTTTTTGCATCTGAGAATTCAAGCTTTCTTAATGTTCCTTCAGTGCTGGGATCAGAAAAGAAAGCCTCATCTCACAGAAAGAAAGAGGACAGTCCTTTCCTAAGTGACGGTATTGATAGTGTGTCTTCCTCTATTAGTGTTGAAGAAGTCAGCATGGCTATACGTTCAAATAATTCCTCAAATAATTTTGGTTCTGTAAAAGTAACGAGAGATGTCACACATGAAGGGGACTCCTTAACTAACCCTAATAGCTCTTGTTTGGAATTTGAAACATCTGTCCCAACAGGAGAGGAAGTGACCCCATTTCAGGAACATTTTGAGATTTCTACTGGGAAGGTATCTCTTGACTCCCCAACTGCTGCGCAGTTTGACAATCCTATGGAAGCAGAGACTGGAGCAGTTGCTGGGGCTCCAGCGTCAGTTAACAGCTCAAGCCAGCAGTGTTCTGAAGCATCTGCTGAGCATATAGAAGCCAGGAAGAGAGCACATGACCAACTTTTAGACCTCAAAAGTGGTTTACTTAAAAAGGCTGATACATTGATTGGTGAGATTTTTAATTCTGTCAGGGAAGAACTAAAACCCAGACACATAGTTGATACCTGCCAGGAGCATATAGCTGTAGGTGGCATAATGAATCCTGGTACCCTGAAAGAAGACATCTCTGAAAAAAAAACATCAGAAGTGACACTGACAGAGATCCAACTGACAGAGCATTTGGAAGAGCAGGTCATGGAAAATGTATCAGGAGCCCAGGGAGAGGAGGAGGCCTGTGCTTCACCTACAGCTGGTGAGAAGGTTGTCCTTTTTGGTTCTGATAGAATGGATATATCTTCCTTGTTAGAAGATCAAGCTAGGGAATTAGTCAATGAGACTATTAATTCAGCCCGAGAAAGTGTAACAAATGACGCTCTTGAAGATACTGAGGGTACCTGGGATTCTGACCTTCAGGATACTACTTCAAAAATTCTGAACAGTGATAGTGTTAAGCCTCGTGACATAGGAAGGAAGTTCTTGGAGTCAGAACAGGCAGTAAATCAAAGCACATGTGAAATTAGTGAAAATAAAGAATTAAGTGGATTCTTCTATGTAAGTAATTTAATTAGTGACACAGAGTCAATTAAAGGAAGAGAAATTGTTCCCTACCAAAACCCCCCATTTTCTGGAAATACAGCTGGACAGTCTGATGATATAAACTTGCAAGAATCAGATACTATTTTATTAGCTGAAGACACGTCCAATAAAGGGTTGGATGATAGGGTAAAAACATATTTATTTCTCAAAGAGGACTCTAAACAGAAAGTGGAAATAGAATGCATGGATAATCACAAAACTGGGACAGAGGATACCAGAACTCTTGTATTAAATTTTGGATGGCCTCCATCTGTAAACGATGACATCCATGTACCTGGGACATCCAAAAGCAGTTTGTCCGATAGTCTTGTGTGTGTATCTGAAAAAGGCTTGCCAGGACACAGTAGTAGAAGCACACCTCTTGCAATGTCAGAAGTAGGGAAAGTACACAAAAAGGATACTGAAGTAAATATAGGAAAAATTGAACTTATACCTTCCATGTTAGAAATGGGAAAAACAAACAAAAAGCATGCTCAATTGAATATTATGAAAAATGAGGCAGTCCTTACTGTTTCAGAAATGGGAGGAATACATAAAAAGGATGATAAATTGACTATCACAAAAACTGAGCTAATACCTGACAATTTTAAAATGAGAGAATTATACCAAATGGATGCTGAGAGATATATTGAAAAAACTGAGGCATTGCCTGCCATTTTAGGAATGGAAAAGGCTTATAAAATGGGGGATACCGAAAGGGATTTTGGCAAAACCGACACGATACCTGTTATGTCAGAAGTGAAAAATATCTACCGAAAAGATGCTGAGGGAGTTACTGGAAAGACTGAAATGATATCCACTACATTAGAAATGGAAAATATTTACCAAAAGCATGCTGAAGGTGATGTTGGCAAGGGTGGGATGACATCAGTTGTGTCAGAAATGGAAAATATCTTCCAAAAAGATGTTGAAGGGATTACTGAAAAGGCTGAAGTGATATCTGCTATGGTAGAAATAGAAGGCATTTCCCAAAAGGATGCTGAAGGAGATATGGACAAAACTGAGGTGATGCCCATTATTTTAGAAGTGGTAAATACCTACCATAAAGATGCTCAGGGGGTCACTGAAAAGACTGAGAAACCTATGTTAGAAATGGAAAACACTTACCAAATAGATGATGAGGGAGTTATTAGGGAAACCAAAATGATACCTTTTGCATTGGAAGTGAAAGAAACACATATGAAGGCAGCCCCTGCCTCCTCAGAAATGGAAAAGGCATGCAAGAGGGACATGAAAGAGACGATTGGAACGATTGTGTCCATGCCCTCTATGATAGAAATGGAAAGAACATTCCCAGAAGATTCTGATGGAACTGTCAGGAAACACCAAGTGTCACCTGTGGTGGTAAATGTGGGGAAAACATATGGAATAGGACTAGAATTGCCCATAACACAGGCAGAGGCCATGCCTCCCGAATTTGAAACTAAAAAAACACCCCAAGAATATGACGCTGAAGGGAGTATTGGAGAAATGGAGGAAGAACCCACTGAAATAAAAGAAGGTTTGATAGCACGTGACAATAGACTAGCTTCATATTTCAGGGGATATGAATCACCTACATTAAGCAAGGATTATGAAGGCTACCCATCTTTAGCAATGCCAGATTTTCAACCTGCAGATACTATAGGAAAGCTAGACAAAAGACCATCTGTTACTGCAGTAGGTAACAAAACAAGAGATCTAGGCGATTATAGCAATGAAAAAGAATCTAAATTGGACTTCCTTTCTCAGGATGAACAAGAAAATTCTTCTTTTACCATATTATATGAAGAACCCCTTCAAGATGAGGACAGGTATGCTACTGCAGAAGTAAGAAGAACACACACTCTCCTGTTTACTGATACATCCACCAACAGCATACCTGTTGTCGCTTGTGAAAGGTCCGAGAGTAGAACTGACTTGGTCCATCATTTTGAAAAGGAAACCAAATTAGGTGAGACGATTGATAGTGATAGTCCAGAAATGTTCTTATCGGTGGAGGCCAAAAGGTACAAAATTTATCCTTTAGCTTTGTCTCCCATATATGAGGATGACAGCTCTCAGGAGGATGTTCTGTCTAGCGAAGTCTCACCTGGTCATCATGGCTCCACAAAATCTAGAGAGAGTACACACCAGCCCTCTTCTGTTTTATCACTTCTCCAGTCGGTATCAGAGCGTTTAAAGATGAATTTTGGTGAAGACAACAGGAAGGAGTTAGGGGAAGAGGAGGAGGAGGAGGAGGAAGAAGAAGAAGGATCTTTGCATAGAGGAAGTGTGAGAGCTAGGAGGAGGGAAACTGTTAATTTCAAGCTGCCAGATCCATCCATCACGTTTTACCCTGATGATGAGCAGGAAAGGACTGGAATTTCTAAGAATGTATATGTAAAGTCAAATGAACCTACTACCTCCAATCTGCAAATTGGTCTGTGGACAGAAAAGACCTCAATTCTACAAAAATCTGACCTTACTTCTAAACTACATTCTTCTTTAAAGAGTGCTTATCATCAATATTTGCAGACCTCCAAAACCCATTCTTCAGAAAAAGGAGCCAGATTTGGTGGCACTTTGCAGGAACCAGTGTCAAAATATTTCCGTGCTCAAGACCACTCAGGCAGATTAAGCTCCTTCACAGAGGTAAGTTATTTTTGAGTATTACTAGTGAAGTAGTGCTTTGGATCACAAAATGATCTAAAAGCTTATTAAAATATTTTGAAGTCATGTAAAGGCCTTTAAAAAATATCGGAGATTACTTTATTCTTTGGTTGAAGTGTATTATAATTTATGTATTTTGGCTGAACTATTACATTAAGTAAAAATTTAAAGGCAGAGAGAAAATTATGTTCCAGTTTTTTGCTTTATTTAGTTTTCAAACTAAAGTGACAACATTCTGAATCTCTCAGGGTACTGTATGTGAGAAAAATCGATACTTTTCGTTGAGCTTATATGTCTCATGAAAATAATTTAAATATTTAAAAATATTTTAAGTGTTTGCTTGACAACAACCTCTCACTGTAGTTGCTCATGATGTTCATGCAGAGCAAGACAATAAACATCCTAATTCAAAGAAAAAGAGCTGAAAACATTATAGTCGAAAAATGTTTTGAAATTCACATTTGTCTTTGTCTTTGAAACGTATAACTGTCTAATGTATAATATCCACTGAATGTGGGCCTTTTCCTTTCTGGCATTCTCAAGATTATGGAACTTTAAGATTCCCAAGGCCTGCATCTTTGCCTGGAGTAGGCTGAGAAGCAATTAGTGATACTTGAATACCAACCAATAGATTGTAAGGCTAAGTCATTTAAAAGAGATGATGAGATTTGAAGAAATGTATTTTTAACGGTTCCTTATTGTCTACCAAATCAAGTGGAACCTCTTCACCCTGTATCACATGGCCCTGAAATGCTGTATATCCAACCATGCCACCTCATGCTCTGGTTACACACCCTGTGTTTCCTACCACCATACTTTTTTTCGAGGTGGTTCATTTCTGGGAATTTCTTTTCTTATCACTACCACCCCAACCTGCCACAGTTTTCACTTATTGAAATCCTGATTTTCAAGGTCTTCTCCATACCACTTCTTCAGATAAGCCTCTTATGAATCTCTCTCTACCATAACCTCACCTCCATGCTGGTGCCATTTCTCTTAATTTCCATAACCTGGCATTTTGTTTGTATTTTGCCTGTGGGTTTAACTTGTTGTCCCCCCACCTAGAAGAGTCATATGTATGTGATCATCCGTTTCTTTCTTCTAAGCTGTAACATTCTTGAGAGCAGAGACAATACATTAGTTTAGTTTATATTGACCTTTGTATTCATTTTGGTACTTGGAGGTACACCTTGCACATATGTGATATATTGCCTCTGTGACTGCAAAAGAAGTGAACTGTATGTCTTTCAGTTGATGTTTCTTACGGCTTGCTGCTTCTTCTATTATTATTTCAGAATATTGATAGACAAACTCTGAAGCATAACCCAAGACCTGGGAAGGTAAGCGTAAATTTCTTATGTAGACTAAGTATGAAAAGTATGGTTACTTTTATGTTTGGGGAATGTAAATACTTTTAACAGACTTAGAAAGGATAATTTTACTCAAAGATCTAACATCTAAAATAATGTTTACTTTCAAATATATAAGAGACTTTATTTTCTATATTCTAGCACATTTTAGACTTTGAAATGCATTCTTAAAATTAGTTATTGTGCCTACTTTCTGTATGTTGCAGATGGTTCTCTATGATCTCCATAGAAGTAAATATAAGCAAGAGGTCTACTGTAATGTTCGTGATGCTACATCATGGTCCTTTCCAAATGGAGTCCTGGTAAAAGTTGTGAGGGGCTGGTAAGAGAGCTCTTAAAATTTTATAGCACTTGTTCTCCCAAATTAAATGTGTTTTCTTGCCGCTATGCTTTTGTATTTATTAAAGTCACAATCCCTTTCTTCTAGTTTTTGACAGAATATCTTGCAACATTATTAGTGTTTTATGATTTGTCCCTTCTATTTACTGTGGCAGAAAATACAGGCTTTTTTTTAGTGCTTAAAGCCAGCAGTAAGTAGCAAGACCTAATATATACAATATATACAACCAATACCATTGTGTAATTACATTATTATTAGCAGGATGAATTTGGCAAGTTGAGCTGAAGGCTTCAGTTGAATGAAGCATAGCTTAGGAAATTAGTTCAAAATTTGTGAGATGCTAAGGAATGTGAAGGCCACATAAAGTTACTTGTGTAGCTGATATGCTCAAGAAGTGAAGGATTTTTTGTATGGTGTAAAAATGAGGGAAAACCTCATTTGTTCTTATGGACCGTGTCCGTGGACATGCTGGAGGCAGAATTTCTTTGCCTAATATTTTGTTTACACACTAGTCAGTTTTCATATCATAATCAGTATGGTGTAGTGCTGTCTTCATGTAATAAAATGAGACACATGTGCTCTATTATCCAGTGACAGGAAAATTAGAGTAGAAGTTGAATTTGTAATTGTTAAGCTGTTGTTTTTAATATAAATGTATAGCTTTGTGTATACAATATTTATAAAGTTCATGTTTACATAAATATAGGCATAGCCATAAGTGGAAAGTTGTGTGCACTTTTATTCTCTCTTACACTATTTGTCTATACTGAAATTAGGATACATCATCATTTCAAAAATAGGATTATATACTAATAGTGGAAAATAGCCCAGATTTTAAAATGTAAATAGATAAGATAGTCTGCGACTTACTATCATTTGTTTTATGCCTCATTTCTTAGAAAATTAATTATAACTGGTTATGCTTTTATATTTGTTCAGCTGGATTTTATATGAGAAACCACATTTCCAAGGCCAGAAATGTGTGTTGGAAGAAGGGGAAAAAGTGTTAAGTCATGACTGGGTCCTTCAGAACAGAAAGCATCCACAAAGAAACTTTGTATTAGGTTCTATCAGACGAGTCTTAAAGGTAACAGAACTGTTGCTTTTCTTCTATTTTTTATTTTGTTTTGTCATGTAGTAAAGCTATACTTTGGCCTAGCAATGTTTATAAATGGTTGCTAATATTTGTACTCATTTTATTAATCTTCATTTCATGTTAATGGTAATCTCACCTTATATATATAAAGCATTAAATGAATGTTAATTTAAAATATTATCTGTAATAATCTGGCCCTTAAAATGATGTTATATATATACATGTATGTGTGTAGTGTGATTGTGTGTAGTTTTTTTTTTAATAGTGGGAATATGCCATCCAGGCAGCTTTAGAAAAACAGTAAATATTTCCAAATATATATTTTTCTAGTGTAGATTTGTACTCCTTAGTGAAGGCTGTGTGTGAGAGAGAAAGAGAGGGTTGGAGAGATAGGTATGAGTGTTAGGAGAAATTAGAGAAGGAAGGATGGGAAGAGGAATGGAAGGTGTGTTGCTTTTTTAAATTTTCTGTTTAGAAAATATTTAATAACAAATGAGGATAGTCTTTTAGTTTTAAAAAATATTTTGTGGCAAGTACTGTGATGGTTTAGAGGAGGGGTAAATTAGTGATAAGGACAGATGTCAGATAAGGAGAAAATTCTCTCATGTATTAAGAGTTCCTTCAGCAGTAACATAGGACATAATTTATGCAATTACCTTGACAGTCATGGATATATTTTTTACAATTATGAGATTTCTTTAATTTGCTTAAAACATAAAAATTAGGGTGGATCCTGAGTTGGATTGACATTTTTAAACTTTGATAGTTGTTGATAGCATACAGAAAAATTAAAGATAGCATACAGAAAAACTCATAAAGGGATGTCTACATGTATTTTATGTGAATTAATACTTACTGCAAAACTGTAACAAATCTGTCTAATAAATATTTGTGTCTACTTTGGACCCAGTTTTGTGATAGGCACTGGGAATAGAAATACCAGCTGGAGTGGGCTTCTTACTGCAGATTGCTTAAAGTCTAGGGGACAGACAGCTGTGTCATATGATCACATGATGTGAGAAGTGCTCTGCATGGCCCTGAGGGTGTGCAGAAAACAGATGCCTCACCTGGAGGAGGTGGCACCTAATTGGAATCTTGAAAGAGGAAACAGGAGGTGAATATTGGTGGCACTACAAGGAGATTGCTGGCCACATCATAGAGGGCCATGTTCCTTTATAGCTAACATTAGAAATTCCTTGAAATGAATGATTAGTTTGTAGGTGGAATCATCTAAGATTTAAATAACGTATAAGGTTTTGTGCCTTCCTTGTGAATGTCCGGCACCACACCAGGCCTAGGGAGGAAGTGCAATGAATAAGATACTGTAAAGGGCAGCCACCTCACCGCCCACCCTGGAGATCAAACCACAATAAAATCAGGCAGAAAAACTCAAATCTGTCGAGAATGGGTATATAAATGGATGTTTGCACATCCGCCATTTGCTTAGAATATATTACAAGAAATAATAAACCATGTTTGCATTTTTTCCTCTTTCATTGTTTGTTTTTGGAGTTGTTTTTTAAAATTGCCATGTCAGTACTCACACAAGCAACTTTTAGTGAGGAAGGAAAGTAAAACTATTGAGTATTGAATGGAAAAGGCATTAGCATTGTTCTGATATTTTACAAAGTAAGAATCAAGCATCACACTACTTCCTTTCTGCAACTTTGTCAGAATCTGGCTATTGATAGCTTCACTTTCATGGTGGCTGTTCCAAATTCACCTAGGCCTAAAATTTATCTTGTTTCATCATCTTTTAGTTGCTCTAGTTAAAACTTTAATGTTCTTTTCAAGATAATACTTGCATTATGTCTTCATTTTGCTGTGACTAGATACAGAAGATACCATCAGTTATCAGCAATTGTGAATTGTGCTCTAGGGTCATCTTTGCCTCCGTGGAAATAATTTGGGGGTGCCTTCTTTTCTCAGATAAAATAACAAATGTTGCAAATTAATGTGTTTACTATGAATTTAATATTTTTTTAAAAGAATGACTTTTTTTATAGTCATAGTTTACTTAGGCTGTGTCCTCATTAATGTGCTGAAAAGAGACACATCCATTGTTAGATCAGTAACAAGTTATTTTATGTAAGGTGGAGACAAATAGATTATCTTATTTTTTTTGTTAACTATAATTCATTCCCACCCTGTTTCTCTCTTGTATCTTTGCCTCCCTTTCTGCTAATTGCTTTAATAGTCTAAGCTTGCAAATTTTATCATGATATGTTTGTAAAATATATCATGGCTAGAAAAGTCTTGGAGGAAGCCGTATAAACTTTACTAAGAGTAAACTGTTGATTGTTGCTAGGCTACTATAAAGCTCCCTTCAGTTGCTAGTGTTTACTGCCTTGGACATACAAGTATTGTGAAACACATTATTTCTGTGAGTAGCCACCATGAAGAAGCTAGAACTTATCCGTGAAATCTATTTCAGTCAACTGGAGGAAGAAAAATGGTCCTCTAGTAAAGGTATTTGAGAACATAAGCATTCTTATTTTTGTTTATTTTCCATTTTTTAGACATTGTCATGCTTTTTCCATTACACTATTTTCTTCTGTATTATAGTAGACTCTAATGCCTCTTAGCTTTTTCCCTTTTAAAGTACACCACCCAAACATTGTTTGTATAACACAATGCAGAGGAAACTTCTTTGTGTGAGACACTTAGTTATGTATTCTGTTACGGTACCTCTGATCCCTGGGGGGGACATGAATATGGCAGCATTTTAAATAGTGTTACTAGAACTCTATTATTATTAACAAACAAAAGAGCCTTGAAGATTGACAGGTGACTGTTATGGACATTTCTGGTTATTTTTGAAATGAAACTTTAGAAGGAAATATATTTTCATACTTTAAAGAATATTTTAGGTTATGTATCTTACTGCATTTTAGATATAACTTTCTGAAAATAAGATGCATCAATTTGCTTGATTTTACATATTAATATGAATGATTAATGATTAGTAGTAAGAACTCAGTTTGGAGAAAGGTTTAAAAAAATTAGAAAATTTCAGTTTTAAAATTGCAAAACTAATTATAAAATAATACTGTTGTTTAGTCCAGTAAGTGTCACCTTGAATTGTTATTACATTTACCTTTTTCATTAAAACATAATTATTTGAATTTCGCAACATCTCAGATAGGAATTACGCTACTGAAACTTAAGTTGTATAATTAACATGCATGACTACTGAGACAGATTATGTGTTCAGACAGGAAGCCCACCTATAATTTCAGAGAAGGGAAAAATAATTGTGGTTTTGATTCTATAAGAAAAGATAAGGTCATTACTGAGTTAGAACTTTACTATTAAAAGATTTTCATAATAAAAACACAGAAAATTATCTCTTTAATTGGAATAGGGGAAAGCATTTACCAAGCTTACTGAGGCTAGAGCAGGAGTGGAGATGGCATGGAGACCAGTATGACTGAAGTGTTGTGGAGAGTTCATAATAGATTACTAGGTTGGTACCATTTTGTAGGAAGGGAAACAAATATAAATTTGATGTACTTGGGTCTTGAGCAAGGAGAAAAGTGGTGTCCTAACAAGCCCAGCTGTATAGAGTGTAGCTAGTACTTGACTGGTGGTATAGTCTCATAATTAAAGTCTTGGCCTTGACAATGGGAATACATAAGAGATGTACACAGGTGAAATTTTAAAGGACATGGTGACTGCGAATGTGTGACAGAGTGTAGGATCAAATTTCATAATGCCTTTTTTCTTCAAACCAACTCATACTAAAGAAAATAAATAGAATACCACAAGTAGGAAAACATTTCCTTTTCCCTCACCTTTAATTCCTACTACTTTTGTCAATGTAAATTAGATTGCACACTGAGAGTGTATTACCTCTCTGTTATTTATTTTTTATGTCCCCCATGAGATCAGCTCTTATGTAACTCCCTTCCTCCCTATGGCTTTGTTCTTCTAAGAAGGAAGGATTGTAGACTTTTGACATTCAAATAGTTTGGTAACTCTGAACATTGCTTAATGGAACAAGACTTTTAAAAACAAAGCAGGAAAAAAATGGCGTAAGACTTTTTAAATCAATAATATTTGTACTTTTCATGTTACCAATATAACTCCTTAGAAAAATTTATTTTTAAAAACTGGTATGGAGAACAATATTTCCTTTATGTCACTCTTGTGAAGAAATGCAACTGAACAATGAGAGTAATTGAAACTGTTTTTCCAGGGTGTTGAGAATACTGGACTGCATGTGTCTCTAGATGATTTCAAAGACTTTTTTTTTTTTTCAGGATTGCAGTATTCCAGAGATAGAACTTTGCCCACAGTCTGACCCAACATGTTGTCCTATCTACATACAGCGAGCAATCCCCAGTTTGGAAGAGCTGAATATCCCCAAATCTGTGTCCTTCACTGTGAAGTCAGGAGTGTAAGTATCAGTTTCTCTTCATTACAGTGATTGATGGTTGCCAAAGTTAACTTTTTCTTTCATATTTCAGTAGATGACATACATATTTCTGAAGTTTTAGCTAATTTTGTTTATACTCCTGGATAACCCAAGAAAGGCTATTGCAAGGATTAAACAGATTCTGTCTTTGGATCCAATAAAGTCTTTGATATATCATTTATTGGAGCAGATATAGATTCTTGATGAGTGCATCCATTGTCTTTTCATTTGCCAAATTTTAGGACAGATAAATGAAAATATGTCCCTGGCTTACTTAAAGTTCTGGAGCCTGAATTATATTATTAGAGTGTCTCAGTGCTGATAGTAACTGAGACCCTCTGCAGTGCCAGGTGCATGGTGCCTTTTTGTTCATTACTTTTCTATTCCTGCAAGGCAGGTGGAGCTAATCTAACATTATACATGAGGAAGTTAAGTGGTTTATCTCAAGCTAGGCCTTTGTGATTCCAGAGGTATCTTCAGAGCTATTGATCTGAGGTCAGTCTTAATTCCATTCCAGATTGACTTAAATCACAAATTCTGGTTGAACCATCCCTGGTTCAACGTGGATCCCTCTTCTCTTAATCACTCTCATTTTCATCTACCCTGATCATGGTGGTGTGGAATTTTGGGGTCACTGTAGAACATCTTTCTTCCTTAATCATGGATTAGAACTCTTGGATAGTAATTGACCTTATCCATGAGAAATATCTGTAATTATCAAATTTGGATGGAAGCTAGGTGAGTCTTTTGGGAATCTTACTTCAAATACTGTTCCTGAGGCAGCCAGTAGAACTGACGATTCTAAAAATGTAGATCAAAGATGTAAAATACCTCTGATCACCACAGCTTTAAAAAGAATGGAATTTAATGAAATGCTGTTGATACTTCAGTTATAGTCTGCTTAAATTAAAGAGCTAACACCTTTTAAATATTGGAAAATTTTAAGAAAGTAATGCCTAGTGCTTGGAAAACAGAATAGACTTATAGGATAAGTACTGTTTGAATGTAAGCACTTAATAACACGTTAACTTGTTATGTGCTGTCTAGCAAAGTCACTTCAAGTGTGTTTTACTAGTGTGATTCTGTAATGAGCCTTTGCATTTGTTTGTAGCCCTTTTAACTTTTAGAGAAGCAGACTCTGGTATTCCAACTATACTTTAACTAACCATTCATTTCTTATTTAGTTGGCTTGCCTACCCCGATATTAATTTTAAGGGGCAAGCTACAGTTCTGGAGGAAGACCATGGACTCTTTGAACTTTCAGCAGCAGAAATGAAATCATTGCATCCACTTCAAATGGTAAGCAAATTAAAAAAAAAAAACTTTTTCAAGTACCCATGAATCTAAAATTAAATAGCTGTGATGATTGCTCATGCATCTCAATCTTGAGAAACAAATCTGAACACAACTGAATTATTAAACTATTAATACATTGGTTTTTTTCCCTCGTTTATTTACATTGTAGAGAATATCTCGGTGAAAACATTTAAATTTTTTCCTGGAAGAAAAACATCTAAATTTACTTGGTACTAAGTTTATCACAATACATGCAATTTCCTTGCTGTGAATTTTGAATATTTAATAAAGTTCTGAAGTTTTTTTATGCTTATTACAAATTACTTATATATTATTATATTATTGTAGTAATAAGTGATAGGCTCAGCATTCATAATAAATGGGCAGTTCTGCCAGTGGTTGCTTTCTTAAAAATAAGTGGTCGCAGTGTTTATTTTCTTGCCAACATTTTTATTTGAGGGACAAACTGTTAATGAAATGTTAATCTATGTGAGAATCATTTTTGGTTGTTTTTTGCCTTTTAAAAAGTTAAAACAAGACAAATAAGAAATTTTAAGAAATATAATGTAGGATAGCATTAGAAACAAGGAAATTATAGAATTAAGGTTTTTGTGAGGAGAGATATACCTTTTATATTTTACAGCCTTGAGGTCACAATGACATTAAATGTGATAAAAAATATTGATAGAACTTGGAAGAGGAAGTACTCTCCCTAATTTAGAAAGCAGTTGTAGAGGAAACTTTTAGTATTAAGTCATTAAGAAATCACTTCCACCAAATGAGATTTTTAAATTTACTAGCTACTCCACTGTTCTTTTTTAAACACTGTGTAGTGGGATTAAATCTTTAATTTTTTTACATGTATGTAAGGACTAAAGCTCAGTTGCCTTTTTTGTAGTTATTGTAATCTGGAAAGTTTTTTTTTTAATATCTCTTGCTCATTGATGTAGAACAGTCTGACTATATTTTAACTACTGTATGGTTCTAAACTTAAAATTTTAAATTTATTACAACTTGATTGATATGTAATCTTCACTAATTAGATTTTTATATAAGCTATATTCATATGTAGTTACTTTCAAACATTTTAAATATTCTACATCTAATGTTAAAATTTCTTGTCATCTTAAGGGTGGATTGAAAGTGGAAATGCCTATGAACTTAAAGGTAAGTTTTAATAGATTTTGTAGTAGGCTAAGAAGTTCAAGTATTAATCATTATGTATTTTGAACTATTAAAATAGAAAACAATTAACTTAACATATGCTGATAATACCTAACTCATGGACATTGGGATGATGGGAAACAACTGTACAAAATGGTTGCTGAGGACCCAGGCTATGAATTGGAAGTGGGGTAAGAATGCAGAGATGGAGGGTTGTACTGACAACCTGGTCAAACTCAGTGAGCACCTACTAATAAGGTAGAAAGGTGATAGGTTTGATTTAGTTTCGGGGGCGGAGTTGAGGTGGCAGCTAGACATTCAAGTGAAGATGCCTAGCAGGCTTTTGGGAGTGATGCTCAAGAAGATCAGGGATGATCAGGAGGTGGTGATAGCTCTTCTCAGATAGATGTCATCTTTTTTGAGCATGAGTATTTGAAGGGAAGGGTGGAGGCATTGAAAACTGGAGTGGTTGTGGTGCCAAAATTAAGTACATTTTGGGAAAGAAAGAAGGAAAAAGAATTATAAAATGTGTGTAAAGAGAGATTGGAAGAAAAACAGTGCAGTGACCAATGATGGAAACAGACCTCTTTTTCATTAGGTCACAGCACCTCCAGAGGAAGATGTGGAGATGGATTTGTTCATTCTTTTCCTTTCCTCCAAAACAAAGCACAGCTTCTCCAACCCTCCCATTTTTGGGCTTCCTAACTTATGGAACTGACTACCATTCTCTCAGTCACATAGATGGAGTGTTTTGGAACTTAAATAGTTGTGTGTATCTATTAACATCTTGGCTGTATGATAGAATCATACTGAGTTTTTTAAAAAAATACTGATGCCTGGGTTTCACTCACAGAGATATCATTTTGGTCTTGGGTGTGGTCAAAATTTTTTAGAACTCCCCGGGTGATTTTAACCTGTAAAATCCAAGCTTTTGAATCTGTGATCTAATAGATGCAGAATTATCTGTGACACTCCTTGAGTGACTCCTGTCTCTGTCTCCCCATCTGCTGAATCAAAACTTCAGGTGTGACATGCTGGGTCTTCCTTGGACATTTGCAGTTTGACAGGCTGTAGAGGTTTATGAATGGATGGCTATCGTAGACAGTCACAATTTTAAAGTTGTTAGACATTAGTTTATGCCATATTCATCAAAGAATTACTTCTTACTTGAATATGTTCAGCATATGTAGCATGTATCAAACCCAAGTAAAACTTATTCACTTTCAATACAGTATCCAGTGAAAATTTAATAGGAAGAAAAAAGCAGGAGTAGTGCTGTATATTTTTTTTCAGTCTGTACAGTTTTATCTGTTTTTTTGTTTTGTTTTGTTTTGTTTTGTTTTGTTTTGTTTTGTTTTAAATAAGAGAGCTATATCTTGCCGGGTTCAGTGTGTTTTAGCATGAGATCTTACTTGCCACGGTCGTGGGTTGCCAGTTTTGCACAAATTATGCCATTAGCCATAAATAGGACCAGGTGATAGAGTATGGATAGACTAGCACTGTTACCACTGTTTCCACTTCTACATACTAAGAGCAGCTCATCCTTGCAAAGAGCACCACAGTGATAGAAGAGAAATACTTGTACCAATACAAATTTGAAGTGAATGAAATGCTGGAAATTTATTTTCTACTACACTTATTTCCCTGCCCTGAATTTAAACCAAATATGGAATAAAAATACTATAATTTTTAAATCATTTCTTACTTTTAGGAAGTTGTATACTTAAATTCAAGAATTTGCATGTTCGTTTATTCTCATTGAACAGTAATGACTATAGAAGCAATGAGTGTTATAAGAAATGACATGTTTTCTCAAGTCAGTAGATAATTTATTATGCCCTAGAACCTCTAGAGAGTTTTTAATTTCTTATGAGGGAAATTCAATAAATATAAGGCAGGTCTGTATTAAATTCTAAACACAGGGATAAACCTAGATAATTCAAGAACAAGTTATAAGACAGTTTATCCTATGTAATGGCCCCAGAACAATGTAATTATACTTGCATATTTGAGAGTATACTTTTAATATCTTTTGCCTTTATGATGATACTCATTTATTGCTTGTGAATATCAGACACTGCTATTTTGTGCATTAATGACAAAAATAGACCGTGGTCCCTGTGGCTGTTGTCTTTAGTGCCACTTCAGTAAATCTGTGTGTGTGTGTGTGTGTGTGTGTGTGTGTGTGTGCGCGTGCGTGCGCGCGCGCACACTATAATATAAGTGTGTTAAATAATTTTCTTTCATGTTTTTTAGGTTATTATTTATGAAAAACCTCAGTTCCATGGACAGACCAGAGAGTTTAGTGAACATATAGATTCTGTCCCTAACTTTTTAAGAAATGATGGGGACTTTCATGGAATTGGATCAATTCGTGTCATCGGTGGAGTGTGAGTGTCTTATTTTCAGTAGTTGATTTAGTAGTCTGTTTTTGAAGATCACAAAAAATATGCTAAGCAGAGCAAAAGCAACCTGCCTTGGTCTAAAGATATACATTCCATTTATAATATGAGAAATAAATATTAATTACTAATAGCTTTTTTTGAACTGGTTTTAGAGCTAGATTAAATGTAGAAAATAGTTACTTAAACTTCACCATTTCGTATTTATAAGCAGAGTATAGAAACAAGAATTGCAAATAAAATTTTTTTTTCCCCACAAATTCTGAGCATGGATGAGAGCCCCGGTTTGTGCCCTCTCTTCTATTGGTTTTGATTGACTTTATGTGCTGACATTGGCAGTGAGCCCTCCCTCATTAAAGAAGTAGCCTGGCTTGTCTGTTTCAAAGTCAGACATTTTTTATATTGGTTACCCTCTGGCCCTGAACTATTTTTGAGGAAGCTCCCTAAGAACTTCTAAATATAAACTCAAGTGTGCTGCTGCTAACCCAGTCTCGCTCAGCAGTCATGGGGCAGGAACCCCAGGAAAATTCTATGACTGGACTGGGCTTTGCCTTTTGTATTTGTATCCCGACAGGTAAAATCACGGAGAAAGAGGTTTCCTCAAAGCTTATTTGCCATTGTCAACCCAATACTGGAATCTATTCAGAAATATTCTATTAGTACCTCTGTTGATATGTTGGTTTATTTTGAATGTTGGTTTGTTTTAATTTAATCTTTGGTACCTCTTGATATTTGTGGTCACATAGTATTACTTGTTCATGCTATTCTAGTAAAAGATACTACTAAAATGTTTTATTTGTAGAAGTTACTAATTCTGTGATCATGCAGGCATCTACATTTAGAGATTTAGAATTTGCAATTTTGGGCAGAAAATCAAGTGATGGTCATACTAGCCAAAAACCCCCAATATTCATTATAATTTAAGAATAAAATAATGCTAGTTTCTTTACATATTACAAATATACTTAGATGTATAAAATAGGGAGAGAGGTATTTCAGCTCATGTGCCCCTCTCCCCCACTTCCCCTGCTACATGCACAGCTACGACCCAGTGAGAAGAGGTTTGTGATTACCGTCTGGCTACAGTAATTTTGTACCTTATGGAAGCAATTCTTTGGAATATTTTTTATATCTTCACAACTATAGTAGGAGTGGAGAAAGGAAAAACTAGTAGTCAGCCCTACCAGGCTTCATTTATTAAGCTTCAGAATTCAGAAGCCCTCAACCCAAGAGCCCAAAATACAGTCATCCTTGGCATCTGCCTGTGGGAGCGGGTCTCATTCTATGTAACAGTGTAACTGAAGGCAGATTTAAACATCTATCTATGCCCTCACTCCATTATTAGCTACTTGATAACTAATGTTTTTCAGTGTTCGGTACTGATAGTTTTAGATTAGAAGTCAAGAAACCTGTGTCCCTGAAAAGTACAGTGCTCCATGCTTCCATTATCATCACTGGTAGCATTTCCCATTGTAAATGCCTATGGAAGACGCTGTATAGATGTGGGCTACCAGGACTAATACCAACTCAGCTACATTTCCCAGTTTCTCTTTGCTAAACCCTCCTGTAATGTGTTTTAGATCTGAAACTTGGTGAGAGGTTCCTTTAACTTAAACCCTAAATAAACATTAAGTAATCATTCTGTGATCCCTGAAGGCTTAGTCAGTAAAACAAGGAGGATTATCTTTGAATCTCTGTGTGGATTTATAACTTTTCTCATTGCCTTTTTGTGCTTTCCATAATTTTTTAGTTGGCAAACTAATCTCCAACCATTTTGAGATGTAGTATTAGGTCACAGCATAAACATTTAATGAGCATTGCTTTGTTGGAATTCTACAACAGTTACCCTTTTGTTGGGAAAAGCCTCCAAACTATAAAAAGTATTGACCCATAAAGCATATACCATTTGTCTGTCTTTTTAAATGGTAACAAAACATGTTGCTTTTTAAAATATGGTGATGTGCAACTAGGTGCTTTATCATGATGTTTTTTCCCTTTTTTTCTTGGCTACAGTTTTATTAATGGCTCATTGGTGTTCTTTGTATTTCTAGGTGGGTTGCCTATGAAAAAGAACATTTTAAAGGCCAGCAATTCTTGCTTGAAGAAGGAGATTTTGAAGACAGAAACGCTACTGGGGCATTGAATGGCCCCATCTTGTCTTTCCGGTACTTACAAGCTGTGAGTTAGCTTTCAAATTCTTAATTTCTATCTGTCTTATCTTTCCATAAAAACTGGACATGACCTCTGATAGAACATGAAGTTATAAAATGTTTCTAAAACTTGAGAGCATTAAACCGAACTGCTGTGTCACTTGGCCTGCTTTTCTTAACTGCCATGATTATTCTAGAATATTTATGCTTGCTTTTCATCCATTGATTCTGTAATCATTTTTTGAACACCTGCTTTGGTAGCTGTATTGTGCCAGGTGCTAGAGATAAGTGGCCAGAGACTTAGCCCTGCATTCACAGAGAAGGCACTCTGGTAGACAAGACAACACTTTTATAAATATTTGATATTGTTTGACTATGGTTGGATTAAGCACAAAGGACTCAGGATACCCAGAAAAAGGTCAGTGACTCCTACTTGAAAGAAAAGATAAGTTAAGATGAGCTGAAATTTCAAGTTCAGGAGTTAGCCAAGTGAAGAAATTCAGGATAGGATAAAAGGGAAAGGTAGGTGCTGTTTCAGCAAGAAATGTATATATATATATTAATTTGATATATATATCAAGGCAAAGATGTAGGCCAGTGATTCTCAGCTTGGGTGATTTTTACCCTGTAGGGAATATTTGTCAGTGTTTAGAGACATTTTGGATTGTCACGACTTTGGGGGGAGGTGGTACTGACATCTAGTGGATAGAGGCCAAGGATACTGCTTTATTCCTACGATTCACCAGACAGCCTCCCCTACAACAAAGAACAAATCATCTATCACAAAATGTTAACAGTGCTGAGGTTGAAAAACTTGCCATGCGAGAGAAAGGGGGTGTGTTAAGCCAGGGCATTAGGGAGAACTTTGGGAAGATGATGAAAGGCCATATATGTCATGTTCAGGAGTTCAGATTTTTTTTTTTTGACTTGACCATGAGCCACTGATAGATTATGGACCTAGTGAGTATGATTAGATAAGTGTTTTAAACCGATTTTTTTGGTGACTGTATCAAGAAATGGCATGAGGTGAAAGAAGTAAGTGTGGAGAAAAGACTAGAATGTGACAGGACATTTGGTGGAAGTAGATGAAAGCACAGAGGGGAGGAGATAGATATTAGAGGGTTCTGTAGAATACTTGTGCTTATCAAATGTTGCTCATGTCTCTGACCAGCTCTGGAGACTTTTTAATGTATTCAGAGAGGCATGTTTTCTTATGATTGAGAACTTACCACTACAGTCTCTTTGCAAAATAAACTTTACCCATATAAACTGTAACCTACCTGGCATAGCCTTTAAAATCCTCTTCGAAGGAATTATAGTGAAGTGAAGGGTAGTTACTGGGTCCACGTGGACTTTGGATGAACACAGGGGTTGTATGCTCTGGCTCTTTAGGTTTCTGTCTTTTGGGGCCAGCCACAGTTCTATTGCAACCCCTCACCTGGTCAGACAAGAGGAGCCAGAATGGGAGGAGAAGCACGGGGAACAAAGGAGCTTCCCCACACCCCCCAGAATGATTCCTGTCAGTAAAAAAGTGATTTGGAAACCATTTCTAACTGAAAAAAATATAGGGCAGAGTGGGCACTGAGTTTGCTGGAGCGATGGATAAATAACTTTTGAGGCATTTAGTCCACCGTATACAAGGACCACAGGTTTTCTCTAGCTACTTTTTACTTGACAGGACAAAACAAGATAGAGCCTTTTTTGTTTGTTTGTTTGTTTTTTAAGTCATTTCAACTACATGCATTGAGGAAACTATGGGTCATGATTCAAAGCATTTTCTAATAGCATTAAACAATTTCCTTCTCTTGTTATTTAAAAAAGAGAGTTGAAAGGAAGCATCACTGATCCTAGAAATGTTTAGCAATGAATTTGATGGTATCTTCCAAAGATGACTGAAACAGGCAAACAGAAAACAAAACCCCAAGTTACTAGTTGAAATGTCCCAATAGTAGAAAATGGGAAAATATATGAATACTGTAACTATATAATTAGGAAATATTTGATATAGTCTATAATAATATACATGGAAAATTGGCATAAATTAGCATGGTAATTAGTACTGCACACAAAAGTGTGGGGCATTTACAAAAATGATGATACAGTTTTTGTATAAACAAGTAAAAATGCCTTTCAAAGAATATCTTCTATTCTCTTTAAATTAGATTTTCTTTTTAATTAAAAGATTAGTCATTAGCTTATAGTAAAAGATGTTTTCTTAATCATTATCATAAAGCTAACATTTGTCAAGGACTTGCTAATGGCTTTACAAGCATACTTAAACTTAATCTCACAAGTACGATGAGCTAGAGACTTATAACCATTTTCATCTTACAAATAGTGAAGCTGGGGCTCTAAGAGGATAGGCACTGTGCCTGAATATAAAACTGATTTGAGGGCAAGTCTGCCTTACTCTGGAGCCCAGGCCATATAATCCATTTTCCTCTGTTACAAGATGGTTAAACTAAAAAAAAAAAAAAACACCTAAATAGTGGAAAACTGGGTTTCATCCAACCAAAAGTTTACTAGCATTTTATTTGTAGTTATAAATTTATGGTCATTACAGATCAGTACACACATATAAATAATAAATAATTATTTACATGGACTTCCATACATTTTACTTATAATTTAAATTTATGTTCACTAAAATATTTTCAGATGAAATATACTGAAGAATCTATACATATTTAGAAAAATTTAGAATTTACATATTATGAAAATGCTTTTTAAAATGCTTATCAAATTGGAAAACTTTTATATTCCTTAGACACAGCTTATAATTGAGGTGTTCTCTTTTTTAAAAAACCATTTTATTGAGGTATGATTGAAATGTAAAAAGCTGTACTTAATGTATACAACGTGGTAAGTTTGGAGATAAGTTATGCCTATAGAACTGTCACCACCATCCAGGCCATAGACATATTCATAATCTCTCCAAATTTCTTCCTTCCCTTTATTATTATTTTTGTGTGTATGATAAGAAAATATAAGATCTACTCTCTTTGGAAAATGTAAGTGGATAATACAGTACTGCGAGCTATAAGATTTAAAGCTCTGGGGTTGTCATAGCCACACATAAGTTAGCAAGTACAATCAATGAGAGACATCTCTTCCCCACATAGACTCTCAGAGGCCTCCAACCTTGGAAAGAGTGAAGTGCTATGTTTAAAAGCTAAGCTGAAGTAATTTAAACAAGAGGATAATAGAAAAGCTACATAATACAATGCAGTCTTCTAATTTCCTGGCTCCAGTGTGTGGAACACTCTAGATCTAGTAAGGTCAAATCCTGGATGTGTTCCTCAGGGATAATGTGATCTGTGTCCCAGAGTGCTTTGGAGAGCACAACCAGAAATGTGTTCCTAATTCCAGATGAGTCAGGCAGACATAGTGACTTGGAGTTGATTATTTTTTAAAGAAGAACAGAAGGAATATAGCAATATTTACACTTCAGGGATTAAAGAAGGAATTTTTATTCCTTGGCTTCCTTGATGAAAGTTTCTTGGTGTGCTTGTTTTTCCTCAATTTCTACTAAGTTTTGGATTTGCTTTTGTTGTGATTTTCAGACTTTGGATCTCTTTTCAGATCTCTGAAACCAGGTGGAATGCAGTATTTCTCCCAAATTAGTGGATACACCAGCTCTCCACTGGTGTCCTGTGTTACTTTGCCCACCAGGGCCTGTAGTGCAAGAGCCCCTGGGCCCAACCAGCTGGGGGATCTTATGGAATTTAAAAATAATAAAATTACTGATCTTTAAGACTTATCTTTGGTCATACAGCACTACTCATTACTTTTCTCTAGCAGCAGGAGGTCTATAGCTGAACTATATTAAACTGTCCAGATTTTTCAATGGATTTAGGTACTTTAAAAATATAAAGTGGATGATTATAGCCACTAATTGAATGATCATTTTTGTAAAGTTTTTCAGATGGTCAACAGTTTCAGAAAAAAAAAAAATTGTGTGTTTGTGTAATAAAATGGAATACACATTTGAGATCATTCCATCTTTATTCTTATCAAGCAATAGCTCCACTTAAATCTCTTTGACTGGCAAAGTTATTTAATTATGGCTAGTAAGGTTTGGGCAGTAGTGACCTAGTAAACTAGTAGGGCTTATCTGGATATGACTTTCATTGAGTGCTGCAATCACCTGAACAAGACAGTTACAAGTTTTTTTATTTTATTTTTTTTAATGTTTTGTATCATGCTTTGAACATGTGACACTGGAGGTTTAGCTGCAGGTGAGTGGAGTTCGCTTAGAGTTCCAACTCTCGCCTGGAGGAGGCACCATATTGATGGCAGCTACTCAACTAGATCAAATACTGTGTATTTAATAGATCTGAGTGAAAAATTTAAAGTGTCAAAACTAAGAGAGTGGTTTATGGGTACTTAGAAAAAGATGAGAGACAAAAGCTATAAGGCACAAAAAGCCAAGAATAAACAAAAGTGGAAGATGTAGAGAAGAGAACTACGGCACTTGGGAGACTCCTATGGCCCTTAGTCAAGCCTCTGGGTATGGTAAACAGAATAGGAAGGACACAAACTCAAGCCATTCAAGTAAGTTTGTGAACTCATGCTTTCAGCACTTCTATTTGGCAGTGGACCCTGTGACAGTGGACCTCCCATCTTTGGCTTTGGGCTGCAGTGTTGCCAAGTGGCCTCTGTCTCTAGCCTGCTTCCCAGCTCACCCTTCTCACTGCTGTCACTCCCACACAATATGATTTGTGGAAATCATTGCTCAAGTAAAATACATCACCTCATAGCACAAGTTAGTTTTAATGAAAGAGCACAAACACAGCACTCATATACATACTTTTATTTATTTTTTTGTCTTTGTTCTATTTGATCCAACATAACACAGTGACCCATGATATATTTTGGCTTATCCCTGCTCCCCCATTCCTACGCCCTAATGGTGTTGAGAATAGGTAGTTGTGGAGGCAGAAATAGAGGTGCAATGGAACATTCCAGAGTTCCCACAGTGTGAGAAGAGGGGTCTGTATAATTGAGAGTGGCTGAAGACCTTTTCATTACGACCAGCCCCGACTTGGCTGGTAGCTATTGATACTGGTTCCTAACCGGGACCCAGATTGGGTCCCCTTCAGCCATCATCACATTGTATCCTCACAGCTGCCTTAAGCTATTTATGCATTTTCAGGTTGCAAGAGACAGAGGCATGTTCAATTTTCTCAGGTGATGAAACTTTGTGTTGTCAGTACAACCAAGTTTGTTGATGTGGATCCCAGGCTGTAAACATCATACTTCAGTTGGGAGGCTTGTTCTGGGGACTTGAAGGCAAATCACTTATAGGCTGTTAAAGCCTTGATTGCCTCATTGTAAAATGGCATATATGTGTGTGTATATGTAGGTGTATGCGTATACATACATATGCATACATATGTACCTACATATATTAATATGTATTATGTCAATATGTTTTTTACTCAAAATAATTATATATTACTCAGTTTTCTTAGCTGTAAAGTGGGAATGATGATAATGTAATCTTGCATGGTGGGTTGCTCTTTTGGAAATAATGTTCATAAAGCTCTGGCCAGTACTAAGTGTAGATTATATTTAACTATTAGCTTATTAAAAACTCAATTATATTCTGTTAAGTAGTGGATGCATAAAGGTTTATCTTTATACATCTTTTGGATATTTACCTTGTTTACAGCTTTCACTATTACAAATATTGCATCTTTGCATATAAATTGCCCACTATTTAGTTTCTTTTAGAAGCCTTTTACAAAAAGGAAGTTTTAGACTAATATGAACAAGTCCAATCTTTTAAATATATCTCTGAATTATTTTCTATAATAGCTGTCTAATTTATATTTCTACTAGCAGTATACCTTGAGAAAAATAAATTTTTAGGTCCTTCTTAACCTAATTTTAAAAGTGAAAATTATATCAGTTGTTTTAATTTGAATATTTTTGTTTTTACTAGCAAAATTAGTCACTTATTTGTTTTTAATTTTTTATGAGTTGTCTTTTTTTGCTGGTTTATCAATTTGGATTCTTGTATTTTTGTTTCAGATATATTGTCTGACTAAAAGTTGATTAAATTTCATATTGTTTTGATTTTTTAATAAAATTTATTTTGCCAAGCAAACTTTTTTCTTTATTTAAGCTAATAAAATTCTCTCCCACATTGTCCACAGTATGATGTATATTTACTTTTGTTTCATGTAGCTTTTGCTCTTTAGACACAAGTTAGACATTAGTTTTCTTTACAATTAAAGTTAGGGTAGTTTGTAAGTCCCAGCAATTTACCAACTGTTGACTATTTCCATTTAAATAAAAACATTATACTTTTCTGATTAATGTAAAAATTCAGGTTTATTTTTTTCTTTGCTACTTTTGAGTAATGACTATTATAATTGTTTCTAGTACCATTTAAATTCTTCCGAGTGACTTGTGTGAAAATTATCCCACAAGTATGTGAACATTGTGAAAAGACTTGGCAATCTATAAAATAAAATGCACATATTTTCCTAAACTTTCCTCTTTTTAGAATTTTATAGAATCTTCCATCACATTGTTTGAATCTGACCTGGAAAGTGGGAAGTTTATTGACATTACAAATCAGGAAATATCTGACTTAGAAGAAATTGGCTTTGGCAGCGAAACAAGATCCATTCACGTTAAAAGTGGAGTGTAAGTTGTTTCCTGCTCTGAGAACCTTGAAAGAGTCTGGTGTTTAAAATTGTTGGTTGCTTGATTCTGCGTCACCTCTGTTGTTTTTCCTTTTTTCTTCCCCTACTAGATGGGTTGCCTACCAGCAGAAGTTCTTCTGTGGACAACAGTACATTTTAGAGAAAGGGAAATACAAGTGCTTTTTTGACTGGGGAGGATCAAATAACATAATCATGTCAATACGACCTATCCAACTGGTGAGTTAACTATGAACATAACCAGTGGCCTGTAATGACATACAATTTCAATATGCCGAACAAGTTTTTTTTTTTAAGTGGACTTATTGAATTCTGTTATATGTATATCTAGAGGAAATGAAACAGCATACGAATCTCTATAGATTCCATGGAGAGCTGGTATGTGGTAGCAGATCAGTGAAGTGGCTCTGTAATTTGATGTGTTTAGTCATTCAGCAGTGTTTATTTAGTGGCTCTGATATTCCAGACACTATACTTATTCACTGGAGATAAAAGATAGGTCTCAGTCTCTCTGGGGAGATGTATGGACAGTTAATTATAGAATGATTAGTGAGAAGAGGATACGTTGAGTGTTCTCTTAAGAGATAAAAGTACTTTTTCCAGGCAGGGAAATGAGGAAGAAAGGGCGTTCTACAAAGAGAGAATAATCTTCTTGTGTGGAAAGTCATGAAGCTATGAAAGATTGTGGCCAGCTTGGGTGAAAACAAACACTGCAGATCAGCGTGGGTTCCCATGAAATAGTTGTGGGAGACAGGATGGTCAGAAGTTCTAATGGGTATTGGGCACATTTTTCTTTCAACTACAATATTACTCAAAATGAATTGGTAATAAATACTAAAACTATTATAAGAGAATTCAGTAGGTTGAGAGGCATAATCAGTTCAAGGAAACTAGTAAATTGGCTAGACTTTTTTTTTTCCACTTTTCAGAGATATTTTTAAAACTTTCAAAAAGACAACCAAGATTATGATTACAGTTTTTTAAATGTTTTAATGTTTTTCAGGAACCACTTGGGATAAATGAGCCTCCACATTTGGTATGTTTCAAAATAGCCTTACCTTGGAATTGTTAAATTGTTTACTAAAAGCATTTATGCCCTTTCTTCCAAATCTTTCTCTCGCCATTAGATAGCTTTTACATGTCTGTATGGCAGGGCGCTTTATACTGGGTTCGGTGCCTACAGACAGAAGGGTCCGTATTTGTTAGTGGTGGTTCTGGCCTGGATTTGTCACAGTTGTCTCCTGACAGCTCCAGCTGTGGCAACTTTGTGATCATTTTGCACCTCTGCCACTCTTTCCTATTGACCATCTGTTCTTCAGTTTTTATTCTTATTCAGCACTGTTTATTATGTCTTTGGAGGAGCATAGAAAAATGGCTGTCTTGGCATGCTTATTATACAAATGTATTTCTAATCCCTAAATCAAATATTCCTTAAAGGCACTAGTAAAATTGCAGCCCTACTTTATTTCTAGCAGGTTAATGGTTTGAAGGATCGAGCCATACTCTGGAGCCTAACACTTGTTTATTGTCCATTGAGCACTAGAAATCATGCTTATTTAGTGTTTCTGATAACTGTGAGGTCAGAATTAATTGTTTGGTGAGAAGCAAACCGAGATTTAAAATTTGTGTCATTTAACACAGCTAGAAGTAGCAAAATAGGCATTTTCTGGTATGTGATACCACTTAACTAAACATTTTCAGAATTTTACATCAAAGAAAGATATCATGATATGAGCGGTACAACCATATTAGTAAGAGGGTGTGAAAGACATTGATTCCTGTCTCATTTTAAATAACAGATTTGGAAACATTTCTGTCAAAAAGCCTAATGTAGTGATTCATTTTAATTATTTGACATTTGCTAGCTCTACATAATGCTGAGTCTTTCTGAGTATGTGTTTTTCATGTTCATGTCAATGTTTATATATTTCACATCTGCTTAGTTTAACCATGTTTCTATTCACAATGCTTTGGGTTTTATTATTTTCTGATTAGCTCAAGGCTACTGGGGAACATTTCCTTTCTGAATATAATTGAGCTGTTGTATTTGGAGACACTTCCTGCCAGACCTTTATTTTGAATCTTTCAAAACTCCAACTATGGACTTTTAAAACACTTTTTAAATGTGAATTAACATAACATAAATAGTTTAAGAGTTAAACATTTTCTGCACATTTTCTGAGTTTTAAGTGCCAATAAAAAGTCATATTCTTTTAAACTCTGTGTTTTCCACTCCTACGTGCTTGTTCTTTTTTATCTTCTTCCTTGTTTAGAACAGATTACCTGGAGGATTTTCTTCATAGTATTTCCAGAACATCTTGAAGAGAAGGGAAGTAGCAGCAAATGCCCAGTGAAATTGGCTCCTTCATTTCTCTGGATATGGCTTAGCTATTGCCTTGTGAAATAAACATTTCTGATAGGCAGATGATAGCTGGGTATTTGGTAACATGCAGACAAAGCCTCCTTAGTTTACTCTGTATCAGAGCTCTTATTATTTCAATTGGATCACATTTTCAGAACATTTTGCTTGTTTTTACTTAAACAAATAAAAACAAAAGATCTTGGATGACATTCTGGTTCCATTTGGCAACTAGAAAGTATTTTTTTCTTTACAAGTAGCTGTGATAGATTGACAATTCAAATACTGTGTTCAGATGAGGTAATTTTCTCTGCAGAATAAGGAGGAAATTATATTTCAGAGTTCAAATCAGAGACAGAATGTTTTAAGATGATTATTTGAAAGGGAACGTCAAGCATCCTAAGAAAGGAAAAAACAGAAATTGTATTGTCTGTAGAAATTACTATGCATCATGAGAATTATGCAAAAAAAAAACATTGCTAATATGTAAGTGTCTAATGATGAGGATGGGATATTGGTGCACAGAACATACCCTTTTATTGAGATTGTTTTTTTCATGTGACTAAAGTCTAATGGCCAACTGAGAATATACAAGATCATGATAACGTTCTTCATAATTAGCAGGTGGCATTTAACTTTTTTTTTCATCTCTCTTTTTTAAGTTTATTGGGGTAACATTGGTTAACACAATTATATAATTTTCAGGCCTACATTATCATTTGACATCTGTATATTCTCTGTGTTTATCATCCAAAGTTCATTTTCCTTCAGCTACCATATATTTGACCCCCTTTACCCACTCATCCTCCCCCTTACCCCATATATGTGACCCCCTTTACCCCGTCTACCTCCCCTTTCCTCCCCACCTCACTAGTAACTACTACTCTCTAATCCTGTGGTAACCACTAGTCTATAGTACATGTCCATGAGTCTCTTGTTTGTTTATCTTGTTTCTCTGTTGCTTTTAGGTTTATATCCCACATATAAGTGATACCATGTGATTTTCAACTTTTTCTGTTTGGCTTATTTCACTTAACATGATTATCTGAAAGTCCATCCATGTTGTTGCAAATGACAGGACTTCATCTCTTCTTATGGCTATGTAATATTCCATGTATATATGTACCACAGCTTCCTTAGCCAGTCTTCTATCATAGGACGCTTCGGTTACTTCCATGTCCTGACCACTGTGAATAATGCTGCTATGAACATGGATGTGCAAATATCTTTTCAGATATGGGTTTTCAAGTCTTTGGGGTAAATACTCAGTAGAGGGATTGCTAGATCATATGGTAGATCAATTATCAGTTTTTTGAGAAACCTCCATACTATTTTCCATAGTGGCTATACCAATTTGCAGTCCCACCAGCAATGGATGAGGGTTCCTTTTTCTCTGCATCCTCTCCAACATTTGCCATTACTTGTCCTGTTGTTTATAGCTATTCTAACAGGTGTGAGATGGTATCTCATTTTGGTTTTGATTTGCATTTCCCTAATAGCTAGCAATGTTGAGCATCTTTTCATATTTGTAGGCCATTTGTATATCCTGTAGAGAGAAGTGTCTGTTCAGGTCCTCTGCCCAATTTTTGATTGCATCATTTGTTTTTTGTTGTTACTGAGTTGTATGAGTTCTTTGTATATTTTGAATATTAGTCCCTTTTCAGAGGTCTTGCTTACAAATACATTTTCCCATTTAGATTGTTGACAATATCATTTGTTGAGCAGAAGCTTTTTAGTTTGATATTGTCCCAATCATTTATTTTAGCTTTTACTTCCCTTGATTTTTGAGGTCAAATTCATAAAATCCTCTTTAAGTCCAAGGTCCTTGAGTTTTGTTTCTATGTTTTCTTCTATGCATTTTATTGTTTACAGTCTTATATTTAGGTCCTTAATCTATTTTGACTTAATTTTGGTGTGTGGTGATAGACAATAGTCTAGTTTCATTCATTTGCAGGTGGCTTTCCAGTTTTCCCAGCACCATTTATTGAAGAGGCTTTCCTTTCTTCACTGTATGTTTTTTGGCTTTTTTGTCAAAAATTATTTGCCTGTATAAATATGGGTTTACTTGTGGATTCTCAATTCTATTCCACTGGTTTCTGTGTCTGTTTTCCTGACAATACCATGCCGTTTTGATTACTGTCGCTTTGTAGTATAATTTGAAGTGGGGCAGAGTGATGCCTCAAGCCTCATTCTTTTTTCTCAGGATGGCTTTGGCAATTCAGGGTCTTTTGTGCTTCCATAAAAATCTGATGATTTTTTGTTCTATTTCTTCAAAAAATGCTGATGGGATTTTGATAGGGATTGCATTAAATCTGTATGTTTAGGTAATATGGTCATTTTAACTATGTTGATTCTTCCAATCCAAACACATGGAATGTCTTTTTATTTCTTTGTATGTTCTTTGATTTCTTTTAATAGGATCTTATAGTTTTCATTATATAAGTCCTTCACTTGTTTCATTAAATTTATTTCTAGCTGTTTTATTCTTTATGTTACAATTGCAAAATAATTATTTTCCACTTTTTTTTTCTGACACTTCATTATTAGAGTATAGGAAAGCTATAGATTTTCAAATGTTGATTTTGTATCCAGAAACTTTACTGTATTTGCTTAATGTTTCTAGTAGTGTTCTTGTGGAGTCTTTAGGATTTTCTATATAGAGAATCATGTCATCCACAAATAGTGATAGTTAGACTTCGTTTCCTATTTGGATGCCTTTTATATCTTTCTCTTGTCTGATTGCACTCGCTAGGACCTCCAGTGTTATATTGAATACGAGTTGCAATAGTGGACAGCCTTGTTTTGTTCCTGATCTTAGAGGGAAAGTTTTTAGTTTTTCACCATTAAGTATAACGTTGACTGAGGGTTTGTCATAGATGGCCTTTATTATGTTAAGGTACTTTCCTTCTATATCAATTTTGTTAAGTGTTTTGATCATAAATGGATGCTGTATATTATTGAAGGCTTTTTTTGCTTCTGTTGATATGATCATATGATTTTTATTTTTTAATTTGTTTATGTGATATATCACATTAATCGATTTGAGTATATTGAAGCATCCCTGTGCCTCTGGGATGTATACTCTTTTTAATATGTTGCTGTATTCCATTTGCTAGTATCTTATTAAAGATTTTTGCATCTGTGTTCATGAGAGATGTTGGTCTGTAGTTTTCCTTTTTTGTGTTATCCTTACCAGGTTTTGGTATGAGTGATATTGGCCTCATAAAATGAGTTGAGAAGTCTTGCCTCCTCTTCGATTTTTTGGTAGAATTTGAGGAGAATAGGTATTAATTCTTCTTTGAATGTTTTGTAGATTCACCGGTGAAGCCATCTGGTCCTGGACTTTTAATTTTTGCTAGGTTTTTGATGATTGTTTCAATTTCCATACTGCTGATTAGTCTATTTAGATTTCCCAGTTCTTCTTGATTCAGTCTAGGAAGGTTGTATTTTTCTAAAACTGGTTCATTTCTTCTAGGTTATTAAATTTGGTATTATATACTTTTTCATAGTATTCTTGTATGATCTTTTGTATATCTGTGATATCCCCTCTCATTCCTGGTCAATTATATTAACCTTCTCAAAGAAACAGCTCTTTGTTGCATTTATTTTTTCTATTGCTTTTTTGTTTTCAATTTTATTTATTTCTGCTCTAATTTTGGTTCTTTCTCTCCTTCTGTTGATTTGACTTTATGCTTCTTTAGTTCTTCTTCTAGTTTTTTAAGATGAAGCGTTAGGTTGTTTATTTGGGCTCATTCTTGTTTTTGGAGATAGGCCGGTAATGATATGAACTTTCCTCTTATGACTGCTTTTGCTCAAAAGTTTTGATATGTTATACTGTCATTTATCATTCATTTCTATGTATTTCTTTATCTCGCTCTATTTCTTCTCTGACCCAGTTATTCTTCAGTAGCACGTTGTTGAATCTCCATGTATTTATGGTTCTTCCTGCTTGCTTTTTGCAATTGATCTCTAGTTTCAAAGCATTATGATCAGAGAATATGGTTATGATTTCAGCCCTCTTATATTTGTTGAGGCTATGTCTGTGTCCCACTATGTGGTCAGTTCTTGAGAATGTTCCATGTGCACTAGAGAAGAATGTATAAGCAGCAGGTTTAGGATGGAAAGCTCTATAAATGTCAATTATGTCCTGTTGGACTAATGTGTCATTTAAGGATGTTATTTTTTTAATGATTTTTTTGTTTGGATGATTTGTCCATATCCAACAGTGGGGTATTTAGGTCCCCTAATACAATAGTGTTTTGGTCTGTTTCTCTCTTTAGTTCAGTTAGTAATTGCTTTACATATTTTGGGGCTCCCTGATTGGAAGCATAGATATTAATAAGTGTTATGTCTTCTTGGTGTATGATTCCCTTTATCATTATGAAGTGTCCCTTATTTCCTCTGATATTAGTACTGCTGTTCCCGCTTTTCTCTGAATGTCATTTGCTTGAAATATCATTTTCTACCCTTTCACATTGAGTCTCTATTTGTCTTTGGAGCTGAGATCTGTGTCTTGGAGGCAGCATATGGTTGGGATTTGTTTTTTGATCCATTCTGCAACACTGTGCCTTTTTTTGGTGAGTTCAGTCCATTTACATTTCAGGTGATTATTGAAATATGAGGTCTTCTTATACCCATTTTATCTTTTTCTTTCTGGTAGCTCGGTGTTTCCATTGCTTCCTTGATCTTGTGTTTCTGTTTTCTTTATTTTGTTTTGTTTTTGTGGGTTTTGCCTCTGTTCTTCTTGTTTTATGTTATATACTTCAGTTCTGAATATTTGGTGTGTGGTTATCATAACAAATATGAAAAGGATAGTTTTCATACACACACATACATAAATATACATATATACATATATATAGCTATCCATTTTCTTCTGCGCGTACCTTATCTCTGTTTTCTTTGGGAATTTGGATTTTTGAATCCCCCCTTTTTAGTCATTGTTATCTCAATTTGTTCCTGTATATGCTGAATGTTCATTATTATCTTGTCATAACAATTCTCTTCTTATTATTTAAGCGTATAATGCCCTGTTCTTAGTAAAAGTTGTAGTCCTCTGCTTCTATTTACCTAATAGTCACTTTATTCCTAATTATGTTTTGGGTTTTTTTTTTTGTCATTTTGTTTTAGTTGAAGTTACCCCTTTCAATATTTCCTGTGGTATAGGCCTCATAGTGGAGAATTCCCTCAGTTTTTGTGTGTCTGGAAAAGTCTTAATTTCTCATTCATATGTAAAGGAGAGCTTAAATGAATATATTATTCAAGGCTGGTAGTTTATTTCACTTAGTAATTTAAATATTTGATTCCATTTCTTCTGCCTTGTAACATCTGCGCTGAGTCATCCGAGGATAAACTAATGAGTTTTTCTTTATAAGTTACCATTTTTTCTCCTTGGCTTCCTTCACAATTCTATTTTTGTCATTGATTTTTGATAATTTTAATACAATGTGTCTCAGGGCCTTTTGGGATTGAGATAAATGGGTATTCTGTTGACTTCTTGAATTCTAAGCTCCAGCTCATTCCTTAGATTTGGGAAATTCTCATCTGTTATTTGTCTGAAAATGCTTTCTAGTCCCTGCTCCTTTTCTTTGCCTTTGATAATGCCCATTCTTCTTATGTTTCCTCTCCTGATGCTATCAGCTAGTTCTTGTATTTCTCTTTTATTATTGTCCATTCTTTGGTCTCTCTCTTCTTCCTCCTGATTTATTTCTAGATTTCTGTCTTCGATATCACTGATCCTTTCTTCCATTTGGTCAACTGTATTTCCCAAGCTTGCTATTTTATTTTTCAACTCTTGCAGTGTGTTTTTTATCTCCAGAAGATCTATTCTGTTATTTTTTAGGGTTTTAATATCCTTGCTCTGCTCATCTAGTTGTTTTTTTAATTATTGAAATGGTTGATATGATTAATTTCAGAATTCATTGAGTTTTTTCAGAAGTATTATCCTGAAGTCTCTGTCATTTAAGTTGAATATTTCTGTGTCTGTACAATTATTTTCTGGAGATTTTTCTCTTTCTGAGATGCCTTGTCACCTTGGTTGTTCATGGTTTTTAATGGACTTTTTCTCCGCCTAGGCATTAATGGAAGTGTATTCTGTTTATAAAGGTCTCTGTTTAGCCTGTTGCAAAAAAAGTGCTTTTCTTTTGGTTTCTAGTAGGTGGTGTCTAAGCCTTTTGGATCCCTGCTTTAAATAAAGCCTTAATAACTCCTTTTTAAAATTTTTTATTGTAGATATTTAATCACGCTCCCCACCCTCAGTTTCAGTCTCTGTCAGTGTCAGCAATAGTCTTAACAGCATTTGCTCAGATTTCGCTGGGGCTCTGTGGTGATGGGTCTTGGAGGATATGGGGGGCGGGGCCCTCTGGGTTGGGAGTTAGGGGCTGAGGCTCAGCTTAGTTTTGCAGCCCAGGGTCAGCAAAAATCAGCTGTTGTTCCTCTGCAGTCCTATCCTGCTTCTCTGTCTTCTGCCTTGATGACTGGGCTCTTCCATCCAGCACGGGGAGCTCACAGCAGTCCCAGACAGGGCTGTACAGGGAAGTTCCTGCACCTTTACACCTCCCCCTCCTACTGCAGGGAGCTCTGGTGGCTGTGAGAGGCAGCTTCTTTATTTCTCCCAGTACACCGCCTAACACCCAGGGTAGCTCTTATGCGCAGATCCCATAATCATACATACTGGTGTGCAGTTTGAGTGTTATTTGTTAAGTTTTAGATGTTCAGCTTATTTTGTTTTAAGGGGAGAAATCTAGGTACATCTCCCACTTCACCATGTTTCTGCCTCAATCCTTACTTTTGTTTTTATTTTTTTCCCAAACAAAGCAAAAAACAAACAGAACGTAGACTGTGTTCTCTTTTCTTTTAATACTTTATTCTTTTTTTCTTGTCCAGTTTGTTGGTTGTCTTTTTTATGGTGACATTGCTTAACAAAATTCAATAAGTTTCAGGTGTACAATTCAACAGTAAGGTATATATATTTTGCATTGTGTTCACTGCCCATAGATTTCTCTTTGTCACCACATATTTGACCCCTTTTATCCCATCTACTTTTCCCTTCCCCCTCCCCTCTGGTAACCACTAAGTCAACTGTCCATGCCCATGAATCTCTGTTTGTTTGTCCTGTTTGTTGGTTGCTTTTAGATTTATGTCCCAAATATAAGTGATACCATGTGCCCTTCAAGTTTTTCAGTCTGGCTTATTTAGCTTAGCATGATTATCTCCAGGTCCATCCATGTTGTCACAAATGGCAGTATTTCGTCTCTTCTTATGGCTAAGTAATATTTCATCATATATATGTACCACATCTCCTGAACAAAGCAAAAAAAGCAAACAGAATGTGGACTTTGATCTTAATGTGGCCATTGTCATCCTCATCATCCTCCCTACTCCCTTCTCAGAGCAAATCCAAACAGAAATTTCACTAGATTAAGTCTTCTAAAAGCGAGTTTAATTTTCAAAAAGGTTTTAGTCAGGCACGGTTCTCTGGAATTTCTAACCATTTTCCCCCTTTGACCAACCAAGAACTTGGCTTTCATAGAATCTTTTTCAACTCTATTTGCAAATATAATTAAAAGTTTGGATCTCTTTAAATATTGAGCCCCAGTTCCATTTTGTGCATGATGCTGGCTGAGAAAAATCAACTGGATATTTTCTTGATTTGGATAATTGGGCTGCAGTGAATTTTAGAGTGATCATAGGATCTTTTATAATCATGGTTATTTTTATTATTGATGGGGGATAGGAGAATAACAGTATTAGTCAAATATCAAGATTCAAGAGCAGTAGAGGAAAACACTTCTTCAAGGTACTATAACCAGATTATCTTTATAGAATCCAAAAGCCAGAAATACTCAGGAAGTACTACTTCTCTAAGTAAAGAGAACTCTTTTATGAGTATTCAGGGAAGGACAATTATTGTAGGATATGTAACTGGTGGAAGAAATACTTAATGCTACAATATGTGGTAGTATGATATAACAGAAGAATGGAAACAAGACAGTTCTTTGTTTAACAATTAGTGTGTTTGTATGGTGGTAGTGGGGAGGGTCCAAAGGGCACCAGAAGGTCTTCTCTACACAAGATAGACTGTTTCTCATAGAAATCATTTTAGCGTTCAAATAAGTAAAATTACATTAAAAATTATTCTGATATTATGGAATAAATTAAGTGAGCACAACTGTGTTTGGTCGATAAATAAGTTCTTGAGTTTCTACTTTGTCAGATTAAAGACCTGTTATATTCATAAATGAAAAGTACAGAGTAAAAAGCATTTTTAAAATTATCATAAAATGGTGATAATTTTTGCCTCAAACAATAATTCTGAATTAAAAATAAGAATATATGTGAAAAAGGACCAGTGGTACACTGTACTATCTTTTTCTGCTTCTATACAGTTCCATTCTGGGGTCTGGTAGGGATTGAGCCATTCCAGAAGGCATGGAGAGATGGGTGTGGTTTGAAATTAACCCATTTTTAAAAAAATTTCTCTCTCTTTTTTTTTTTTTACTTACAGAGTGATCCCCCAATAAGTCTAGAACCCACCTAACAGCATACACAATTACAGTATTATTGACTCTATTCCCTATGCTGTACTTTACCTCCCTGTGACTGTATTGTAATTGCCATTTTGTACTTCTTAATCTGTTCATTTTTTCACCCAACTCCCAACTCTACTCTCATCTGGCAACCATCAGTTTGTTCTCTGCATCTGTCTCTTTCTGTTTTATTTATTGTTTTTTAGATTTCACATAGAAGTGAAATCATATGGTATTTGTCTTTCTCTGTCTGACTTATTTCACTTAGTGTAATACCATCTAGGTACATCTATCTTATTGCAAATGGTAAGGTTTTTTATGGCTGAGTAATATTCCACCATATATATGTACCAATGCTTCTTTATCTAATCATCTATTGGTGGGCACTTAAGATGCTTCCATATCTTGGCTATCATAGGTGGAGCTTCAGTGAATATAGGGGTGCACATATCTTTACAAATTAGTGTTTTGCTTTTCTTTGGATAAATACTCAAAATTGGAATTGCTGGGTTATAGGTAGGTCTATTTTTAATTTTGCGAGGACTGTCCACACAGTTTTCCATATTGAGTGCACTAATCTGCAGACTAAGCAACAGTGCATGAGGTTTCCCTTTTCTCCACATCTTCACCAGTACTTGTTTATTGATTTATTTATGATAGCTATTCAAACTCTTCATTTTGTTTATGCGATGTATCATGTTAATTGACAGGTGTGAGGCAATATTTCATTGTAGTTTTAATTTGCATTTCTCTGATGATGGTGACATCGAGCATCTTACATCTATTATCCATCTATATGTCCTCTTTTGAAAAATGTCTTTTCAGGCCCTCTGCCCATTTTTTAATGAATTATTTGAGGGTTTTTTTTTTTTTGGTATTGTTGTATGAGCTTTTTCTTTTTTTAAATTTTGGATATTAACCTCTTATTGGATGTATTATTGGAAAATATACATCCCATCTTCTCCCATTTGGTAAGTTATCTTTTTATTGGTGGTTTCCTTTGCTGTGTAAAAACTTTTCAGTTTAATGTAGTTCCATTTGTTTGTTTTTTGTTTCCCTTGCCTGAGGCCACATATCAGAAAAAATATAACTAAGAGCAGTGTGAGAGAGTTTACACTGCCTATGTTTTCTACTAGGAGTTTTATGGTTTTTAGGCCTTACAGTTAAACTTTAATCCATTTCGAGTTTGTTTGTATGTGATGTAAGAAAGCAGTCTAGTTTCTTTTCTTTTTTTCTTTTTTTCCTTTTCTTTTATTTTTTTTTCTTTTGCAGTTTTCCTAGAACCATTTATTGAAGAAACAGTCTTTACTCAATTGTATATTCTTGCCTCCTTTGTCTTGGATTAAATGCCCATTTAGTTGTGGATGTATTTCTGGGTTCTCTCTTCTGTTCCATTGAATCATGTGTTTGTTTTTGTGCCATTACCATGCTGTTTTGATTACTACAGGCTTTTAGTATAGTTTGATATCAGGTAGTGTGATACCTCCAACTTTGTTCTTTCTCAAGACTGCTGTGGCTATTTGGGGTCATTTGTGTTTCCATAGAAATTTTAGGAGTATTCTAGTTCTGTGAAAAATGCCATTAGTATTTTGATAGGGATTGCGTTGAAACTATAGATTGCTTCAGATAGTATGGCCATTTTAACCATATTAATTCTTCCTATACATGAGTATGGTATGTGCTTCCATTTATTTGTATCTTCATTTTCTTTTTTCAATGACTTCTAATTTACCAAGTACAAGTCTTTTTACCTCCTTGGTTAAATTTATTCCTAGGTATTTTTTTAATGCAATTATGAAGTGATTGCTTTTTTTAATTTCTCTTTCTGACAGTCTGTTATTGGTATATTAAAATGCAACTGATTTCTAAATATTAATTTTATATGCTGCTCTTTTACTGAATTCATTTATCAGTGTTAACAGTTTTTTTTGGTGGAATCTTTAAGGTTTTCTGTGTATAGTATCATGTCATCTGCAAATGATGACAGTTCTACTTTCTGTCCAATTCAGATGCCTTTTATTTCTTGTCTGATTGCTGAGACAAAGACTTCCAAAACTATGTTGAATAAAAGTGGTGAAAGTGGACAACCTTGTCTTGTTCCTTAGCTTTTCCCCATTGAGTATGATGTTAGCTATGGGTTTGTCATACATGGCCTTTATTATGTTGAGGTATGTTCCCTCTATTTCCACTTTGCTGAGAGATTTTATCATAAATGGCTGCTAGATTTTATCAGATACTTTTCTGCATCTAGTAACAATATGATTTTTATCCTTCGTTTTGTTTATGTGATTTATCATGTTAATTGATTTGTGGACATTGAACCAACCTTGCATCCTAGGGAAGAAATCCCACTTGATTATGGTGTATGAACCCTTGAATGTGTTAGTGAATTCTGTTTGTTACTATTTGTTAAGGATTTTTCAATCTATATTCATCAGGGATATTGGCCTGTAATTCTCTTTGTCTGGTTTGCAATCAGAGTAGTAGCAGCCTCTTAAATGAACTTGGGAGCCTCCCCTCTTTTTGAATATTTTGCAATAGTCTGAGAAGGATAGGTATTAATTCTTCTTTGAATGTTCGGTAAATTTCACCTGTGAAGCCATAGGTCTAAGACTTTTGTTTGCTTATTACTGATCTGATCTCATTAGCAGTTATTGATTTGTTCAGATTTTCTGTTTCTTGTTGACTCAGTCTTGGAAGATGTTATGTTTCTAGGCATTTATTCCAGATTGTCCAATTTGTTGGCATATAATTGTTCATAGTATTTTCCTATAATCTTTTGTATTTCTATGTTTTCAGTGTCACTTCTCTTTATTTATGATTTTATTTGGGGAAAAAAGCTCATCTTTTGTTCATCTGACTGCTTGCCTGTGTTCTAAACAACTACTTGCCTGTGTGAATTGTTTTGTACATTTATTCTACATTAATCTAGAAAAGAAACCAAAACAGTTATCCAGCTAGCTTTTCACAGGATTTAATTTTAGCAAATCACTGTTGCTTAATTTTACCAATAGTGGAACCACAGTTTAATTATTATAATTAAGTGCGGAGTTGGTGTCTGTATGTACTGTCCTTAGGATATTATTATGAGAATTATTCTGTTCTATTTGTAAGGTAGTCAGAATGAGGTGGTTTTTTCTGGGTTTGGTCAAATTTTGGATAAACCATATCTTATGTGGGGAATGAAAATAATATATACTCAGATCAGCCTTAAGCCTAGTTTTTTAGTTTGGATAGATGATATTTTAACTCATAAATCAAAATAATATTTTATGGCAGATTTTGTAGTGTGTGTGTGTGTATTTTAATTAATGCTTCTGGGCATGAAGACAGAAGTAGAGATGGCTACTATATATGTAATCTGAAATACACTTAACTTGCATTGTCATTTGTCTAGGATTTGATATTTCATGGCTTCTTGGTGAAATATTGAAGTACAAATCGTAAGCTCAACAATATTACTCAACAAACTGGGAATACAAGTAGTGAATGAAAGAGGCGTTATCTCTGTTCTCAACTGGTTTTTCAGATTCTTATTGTGAATTAAGATTTGCATGTAAGAGAAATTCCTCTACATTTTTGGAAGTTAAATGTGAGTCACTTTTAGACTCATGTATTATAAACTTTTAAGTTAAAAAACATAGTCTGCAAAACCGCTAACAAAAATATAAACTCTTATCAAGGAATTTAGGGGCAGCTTCTCTGGAAATGTAGAATTGTTCTTATACAGGGAGCTTTTCCAGAGTCCTGTCTCGTTGTGGACTTCCTCTTTGTGGCTATCTTCTGTCTCTATCAGAAGGACTGAGGTAGAAACTTGCTGGGTCATGCCCTCTTAGGTCAGGGAGTCGTTTGGTATTTAATGCTACAAATACAGCCTGGCTTCACAATAGGAAGCCATGTTGTGCAAGCCGCAGTTGGTCAGGGAAAATTGATTCTCTCACTTCCCTGGTTTGGGCTGATCTTTGATATCAGCCTAAGCAAGGTCAGAGCAGAATGAGATAGTCAAGAAATGATTCTTCATTACTAGAGACTATCATCCTATAAGAGGGCCCTTGGAAAGAAGGAGTCAAACATCAGCTGCTCAGAGAAGCCTTGTTCTCTGACAGCATGAGCAGGAGAAATGGCGACGTTATGATGCATTAACTACAGTGCAGGCCTGTCAGTGCAGGATGAGCCTATGGGGCATGTTATTTCAAGGTCTTGGTGTATTATGAAATATTTATAGGGCTCATTAATTTTTTCTTACCTATTACAGATACAAGGTCTCTAGAATTGCAGTTTACTGTATCTCTAGAGGTCTGAAGAGGAATTATAGTAGAGATTTCATGGATTTTTCTTAATAAAAAGGACTGAGTAGAAATGTAGTTGTATGTAAGTGTAAGCTGTACATTTAAGGTATTTTCGTAGCAAACTGAAGCTTATAAGCTGAAATGCATGACACAGATGTCTGTCTTTATTATAAATCTTCTACTAATCCCATCATTATTATCTTTTCCACCATCTGTTCCTATGCTCTCACAGGCACTCTCTTGCTCATGGGCATGTGCTCACGCTTTCTCCTCCTCCCTTTTATTAACTATAGATCAGAAAGACTTGGAGAGAGAAGGAACATACTACCTCTCACACTAATCCAGACTTCCTTTGTTTTTAGTGCTAAATTGCTGCTTGTTTTATACCTGTAGTCTCACCACAGGAGATAATAATTGTGTGATACAATGGACAAGGACCACATTTTAGTGGAGGAGGGATTCTGATTTACTTTTGTAGGTAGAATTATTTTATGGGCTTCTCTGCCCAGAATCTGGTGCAAGAGATAGATTAAAATGGTAAATAGATGGTGATATTTCTGGAAACAGGTAAAGGGGAAAAAATGTGAGTTTAAGGAAAATATCATCCTTAACATGGATTCATTGATAATAGATAAAATACAAATCTTTAATATTTTTCTGAACTTTTTAGGACATGAAACTTAAGATTTTCTTTTGCTTTTGTGATGATGTCAGTTTGTTTCTGTTTGTTGTGTTGTTTTTGTAGCTCAAAGCATTCAGTAAACCAGGATTCCAAGGTGAATGTGTAGATTTTACAAAAGAAATTTCTGATTTGACTTCATTCACTCCGTGTTCTTTTAAAGTTGTTCGGGGTTGGTAAGTAGGTTTATTGAGTGTTTATTACTGTTGCTTAATAACTGAATTTCTTATAAAATTGCAAAGATTTGACTTGTTTTCTTTTTTTCACACACAGTGAAATAAAAACAATTTTTTAATCATTGGTTAACTGCTAATTATCTCATGTTAACGTTGCCTAAGTCATATTATGAGCCATTGTGTAATAGAAACAAAATGCTGACTAGCCAACTTTGGGAGCATTTTGGTGATTTATTTTTTACTGTTACATTATTTTCTAAATATTTGGAATGTTTATATTGTTTGTTAATTGTATAGCATAATAGAATGCTAAAAATTAGTGGTTTTGTTCAAATAAGACATTCTTACTAAATTAAAAATTTTTGTTTATTTAAAGTGTTCATCATCCCTATTGAACAGATGAGGATCCCTGATTCAGAGTTAGGGTTTCCCCAAGATCACACAGTAAATGTCAGACCCGGGATTACTTCAAGTCATTTTTTATTAAAGCCTGTATTCTTCCAGCTGTAGCAACATACTGGATCTTTTGTACATGTGCATGAACTGTATATGATTCTTAGGCTAATATATAAATTCTATATTGACTTTATTATAGTAAAATATACATAACAAAATATACCATTTTAACTATTTGAAGTGTACAGTTCAATGGCATCTCTGTGTATGAAATACCTACCTAATAACTCATCAGTCTCTGTATTTGTTCTTTAAGATTCCTTGGAGTCATCAATTCTCTTTTCTCTCTCGAACCACTAGAGACTAGGATTTCCTAGTTTCATTTGAGGAATTTCAGTCTCCTAATTAACCCTGCTCCAGCATTGTATTATTTCCATTGTTTTCCACAAACCAATCATAGCCTGCTTATTTGTCCAAAAATCCAGTTTAATATTTTTCTACTCTCCTTTAAATCTCACAGTCATTCTCTCATACCTGTTCAAACGCTTCAGGATTTACCATCTGCTAGTCTCAATTTCTCTGTCTACTCTCTGTCCATGCTTATGCTGTTTCCTCGTCTTCTCCTTCCAACATATACTCAACCATGTATTTTTCCTCCTAGGATAGTGGGAGTCAGCACACTTTTTGTATAAAGAACCAGGTAATCAATATTTCCACCTTTGTGAGCCATACAGGCTCTGTGCCAGCCACTCAGCACACCACTGTAGTCAAAAGCAACCATAGACAGTATGTAAATGGATGAGCATGGCTGTGTTCCAATGAAGCTATTTATGGACATTAAAAATCTGAATTATATATAATATTCACATATATTAAATCACCTTCTTTTCATTTTTTAAAACCATTTAAACATACACAAATCAATCTTAGTTTGTAAGATAGGCAATGGGGTGATTTTGGCCCATGGGCAGTGGTTCACTAATCCCGTTCTACATTAGAGGTTGTAGGCTTCAGGTACATCTAGCCAACACATGTTATTTTTTTTTTGGCCTACACGTTATGTTTTTTTTTTTTTTTAAACTTTGTATCAATACTTAAGTTTAGGATATTTTTCAGAAGAACCTGTTTTTCACCATCTCTTTAAAAGTTAGAAGTTTTGAAAACTCTGGCAAAAGCGTTTGCCTTTAGCAATGATTAGCTTGAGTAGATGGTTTATGTGCTCCCAATGTATCAAGAGGATAGGTTCCCAATTTTTTTTTTTTTTAAGCTGGTACACTACTCACATTTCCTGCCTGGTCTCCTGCAGTTATGTAAGTTCATGACCCCTGCCTACTTCTTATCAGAATATATCTTGAAGCTTCAGTCTGTCTTCATTCTCTTTGCTAACCTTCTTGATGAATACTAAACAGTCTTTCTCAGATTATCTATAGGTCTTCGTACTTTGAACCTGTCTGTGTGTATTACTGTTTTTATACTTACTTCCAAAAAGGATATGAGAGTTTTTACAATATTAAAACACATAAAATTGGACACTATAAGTTAGATTATCCTCAACTCTTTAATAAGAAAGACAAATATATATACCAAAGTCCTGAAATAATTTCATTACTAGTATTTGGCTCTTAGCTTCTTCTCCATTAAGATCAAAGAAAATATTTTGATAGATATATTTTTATTTTCTGATAAAAGGAAGCACTACCATTTTTCTGGAGGAAATGTTTTTTTCTAACACTGAAGGCTAGGAAAAATTAGTCACATGTGTCACTTCATATGGGGAATATACATTTTATTTGTATATAAATAATTTTCATACATGAAATATAATTTAAAATGTACATTTTATATTTGTAACATGTATTGTTTTATATATACTTATATTTATGTGTCATTTATTAAACTACAGTTTAATAAAAGACTACAAGAACCATGGCAATTGCTTTGGTACCTGGAATGCTTGAAAGATCTGGATTTGAGCCCAGTTCTATCACTTCCTAGCTATGTGACCTTAAACATATTGAATCATCTCACTGAACCTCAGTTTCCTTATCTGTAAAGGAGGGATAATAATAGTACCTACCTCAAAGATTCTTATAAGGATTAAATAAACAATACGCATGGAGGGCTTAAGTCCATGCCTGACACATTGAAAGTCTTTGATAATTGTTGTCCATAAAATGCTTATTACATATAAGACATGACTGTAAATTATAATGTCACAGAGCATTTCTGTAGTTTCCCAAAGTTAACTTGGTCTCGCTAGAGTACAGTTCTGGTAATCTTCAACTACAGGTCCAGAACTGAAGAAGTAACAGCCAATTCATTTCTCCCTTGGGCTCCTTCTTTTCAAAAGGGTGTGTCTTAACCAAGCTTTTAATGAGTGCCATATGGAAAATAATTCAGTATCAAAGATTATGAAGGGCTTATTTCTTTTTTAACATCTCCACTAGGTGACAAGTTTTATATACTTTTTGTGCTTTTAGGAATCTAGCTTCTAACTCAGACTGAGGTAAACTCATTATTTTAAAAAATACAAATTTTTATTCCCATCCCCTGCAAAAAAACTTCTAATCTGTTCAAGAACTTAATGATCACTATTATTTGATCCCACAGTTTTGTACCTGAAGGCACTGAATGAAGCTGATGTCTTTAGCTTAAAGCAGGTGTCATCTTATTTCATATTTCAGCTCTATCATTTAATAGTTGGGGATACTTTGGGCAAATCTTCTTACCTTTCTAAGCCTTCATTGTATTGCCTATAAAAATAAAGATATATTTTTATTTCATAGAATTTTTGAGGACACAGTGAAATAATATATGTAAAGTACTTAGCCTATGTCTGGCACATGATAAGCAGTCAAAAAATGATAGTGATAGTAGCTATTTTTGTTTTTTTTTTAAGGTTTTTGGTTTGTTTGTCTTAACTGGTGGCAGCTATTCACTGCTGGTCCAGGACCATGACTCATTGTCATACTCCTACTCTGGTTCCCACAGCATGATGATGAGCCTGCACGGTCCGCTGATGCAGCTTGACTGAATGTCTCACTTCTTGTCTTTTTAGCTGGCTCCTATATTACCAAGAAGACATTTCTAATAACCAGTGTATATTAGAAGAAGGCCTCTATGCTGACCTTGCTGCCTGTGGCTGCCCAACATCTAAAGTCAAATCCCTCAAGCCCATTGACTATGTAAGTACTTTGCTGAATGCATAAGGCTTTTTCTTGTTCAGTTTAATTACCTAGGATTTAAATGAGAATGTGAATTTGGAGGAAAAGAAATATGGGCAGATGTAAAAATCTGAATAATTTACTTATGGATTGTAAAATGGAGATTCACTCATAAATCTAACCAAAATGTGACATTGATATTTTCTTTTTTGTTTTTGTTTAAAGCAGGAATGCTAATAAACTCAGGAAATAGAGTAATATAGGCTTGGACTTAAATCCCATTTAATACCTTAATCAGTTTGGGTGATATTGGCAAAGTTCTTAGTTTCCTCATCTAGAAAAGAATAGCGCTTTATAAGGGCACTGGGATATTACAGAAAATGATGCTTGTAAAATGCCCAACACATAGTGAGCACATCATTAGTGTTAGCTCTTTTATCATGGATATAATTGTTATAGCTGCTTAATAAAAGTAATCGATTGTTTTGTTATTAGATAAGTATAATAACAATTTGTCTGCTACACAGGTTTACAATGTTACTTTAAGGCATGGACCACCACTGGTATTGATTTCAAACCTTGTTTGAGTGGAGGGGCAGGGGGACTAGGGCTTTCCAGCATGTTGTGTGCAGAATTGTCTGGGTCACCTTGGAGGCCACATTTATAGAGTAAGTGGTTTCTCATTTCTGTCATATTTCCTCAGAATTTTAAACATGAGGAAAACAGGAGCGCTCCTCTGAGTCGTCAATTCTCGGCACCTATTGAATAGGTCTGTGCAGAGCAGGCAGCAAGGGTTTGAGATGTTTTCAAGGTATCTAGTTACGACTCCTAGGAGCATTTGGTTAAAGCTGAGATTTACACCAAGGAGATTTGAAGCCCTACATGGTGGTCGGAGTGACTCATACGTTTCAGCCACAGCCAACTTTGAGAATGATGGCCATACTCAGGATCTTTGATCACAGCCCAAGTAGTGCAGTCTTATTTCAGAAGGCATTCCTGGATAGAGTATTCTTGGTATCAGGCTAAGAATAGATCCTTGGCTGAGGAACAAGAATAGGAATAGAGTCTTTGGTCTATCTCAGTGGACCCTTAGATACCAACTTGAAAAGTCTCTAAGTGGCTTCTGATGTTCCTGTCTATGGGAGGAAAACTGGCAGAAAAAAAAGAATGTGGTCCAGTCAGTCTTCCCAAGTATTGACAAGGCTATAAAGGGCATTCCAAGGTAGTCCACACTATGGGAAAGGAATTTTCTTCAAAATTTTTTGTGATCAAGCTGGCAAACATACTTATGTAGTATTAACTGTAAAAGCAAAATATGTAGTTTTAAATATGGAAGTTCCATCTTGAAAGGATTTACAGGACTAATAATTCAGTGAACTAAACCAACTAAATTTCTAAGGACGGTGTTGTAGAAATAGTGACAATTAATGAGTATTACTGTTTTTCTTTGAAGAGTTATAATTCTTTTACAATAATTAAATTTAATTAAGTGAATAATTAAAATCAGTAAAACTAGAAATGTTTTTACATAAGTTGTGCAGTTGCATGTCCCTTTTTGGGTCTCGTGGAATCCAGGCAGTGTGGGTGAAGGTGCCTTTTGGTCAACATTTGAGAGCTATGTAGCCTTTTCACTCCAAGAACTAATTAACATGTATATCTGGCTTATGTAAGGACAGTACAGTTAACTTTTTTAATGCCTTTACATGGTAATAAGTCTTTGAAAAGTGTTGTTGAAGACATATTTAGACAGTTGTTTTGGTGTCGAAATGGAAGGAGTGTAAGGTGAGGTTGGGCAACCCAGCAAAGATCTCCAGATTGACCCTGAAGAGGCCTTAACAGGTAGCATTTGCTTGACAAATCTAGCCGAACCATTTTTTACCTGCCCCCACTTCTCCAGCCCCGGCTTTGACCTCACCCCTAAAGCCCCAAGCTGATCAGATCTAGGAGACTGATATGTAAACCAGTGGTGCCAGCTCGGTAATATGTACAAGGTTGGTGAACATTTGTACTAGTGACAGGAACACTTGAGAATACTGTCCTGGGTCTTTTTCTGCCTCTGGAAGAACACAGGAAACCAAATTAGTCATCAGAAGGGTATTTATTGAGCATAGATTCGAGTAAAAGAAGATATCTGAGATTAGCTGACATTGCCCACAAAAAATACTTCTTCCACTCCCCCAGGGTCCAGTTGCTCATTTTCTCCAGATTCTGTGCCTTTTATCCCTGGAAAATGCTAGGCCCACTGTATCCTGCTTCTCCAATTCCTTCTGCATCTCCTCTCCCCCTGCTGTGTTCTTTCTTAGGGATCAATACACTTTTTTTCTGTAGATTTGTTAATACCACTCCCTATGCCAAAATCCAGTGTGATTCTGGATTCATTCTTTACATATCTATGAGCTCAGCATTTGATTTTGCTTTTATGAAAACTAGAATTCTGAGGGCAGTTGGCATTACCAGATGTGCTTAGTGACTTAATGCTAAAGTGGTATAATATTGAGGAATCATAAGACTCTTTATCTTCATATAAGATCAGTATGTTTTGCAATGACAGTTTGCTCCAGGCTGATTTCTATTTGTGCAGACATGTTACATTCCAGAAGTCCATGGATGCATAATTTATAGTCATGTTACAGTGAAAAATGCTGGGAGCATAGTCGATAGTTTTGCATCTCACTAATGTGACCTTGGGCGAATCAATTTATTTGGACTCAGTTAACTCATGTAAATAAACTGTTAGAACACGTATTTTCAAATCTTTGACAGCCTCCAGCTCTTTTGAAAATAACTATCCTGAGAATATTTCAAATTGGAAATGAAAAACAATGTATCCAACCTTTAGGACACACATGGCCTAAGGGAATAAGACAGTGTATTAGCTTTCAATAAGGTTATACCATATAACAGTCCCCAAAAGCATTAGAAGCTGGAGATGGGTGGGAAACCAAATAAAATGTTTTAAGCACTGGGCTAGTAGTGTTTGGGATAACCTGCTTTTATCATGGTTCTATGGGGGCAGCAGTCCATGCATTGCTTCTTTAGTGTTCTTGGGTGGCTTGGCATGGAAATTGGCCTACTTTGAAGTAATAATCCAATCCTGGCAGCTACAAGCAGGCAAAGCAAAAGAAACATTGTAACAAGAGGCTGTAGAAAAACTTCAAATGATTTTATGATGGTGATGACATAAATGATCTTAAGAGGTAGAATAAGAATTGACTATTCATTCTGTGCAAGAAGACTGAGTAAGGTGCACAGCTAGAAATAGAAGAAGACTGTAAATCCTGTCACAGGATGAAAGGAAGCAATGAGTTTATAAAGTGTGGAAAGGTCTGGTTACTGTTAAATTTTCAGCCGAACCCACATAGATTTAATTAATAACTATTGTGTACCTTTAAAAAGTGAAGACCAATAGAAACCTACAATAAACATGAACTTCCCTGTCAGACATCTGAAGTGTTTCCCTTTCAATCAAGGCAGAAGACATAGATCTATCACCATTTCTATTCAACAATATTCTGGAGTCCCAGCCACTTGAATAAGATTAAAACAAAACAAACAAAAAGTATAAAGGAGGAAAGAAAATTGTCGAGAGTATCTGCAAATGAGTTATTAGGGTTAATATGAGTTTTTTAAAAGTTTTAGAATACAAGAAAAATAGCAAACCATGGGGACTTTGGAGTAAATCTACTAACACAAGGCAAGTATGTCCTGAATGGAGAAAACTATAAAAACTTTATTGAAGATCAGTATAAAACATGGAGAGACAGAAACTTTTATAGATGGAAAGGCTCAGTATTGTGGTCTTCCCCAAACTAATACAATTTCAGAAAAATGCTTATAGACTCTTTCATCTTTTTTTAGGGTGTGGGATGAGATAGGGTGGTAAAACATTACAAACTTTTCGTAAAATTATTTTGAAAGAAATAGGGGTTCAAAATAGCCAAGATATTTTTAAAAACAATGGACAGTGTTGCTTATCCTACCAAATATATGTTTCATCATAGAGCAATAATAATTAAAATATTAAGTATTAGTACAAGGAGACACAAAACAGTGGAACCAGTATAGCATAGAAGAAACGGACCTACTTAAATAATGGAATTTGGAATGTGACAAAAATAGCATTACAGTGGGCTGTTATGAACTATTAAATGGTGTTGAGACAATTGGCCCTTTACATGGAAAAAGATAGTTAGAATGTTATTTTACTCCAAACACAAAAATAAGTTCCAGATGGATTACTGCCAACCTAAATGTGAAAAACAAACTTTAAAACATAGAAGAAAATATAGGAAAACTATTCTAATGGTACTGGAATAGGATGGTTTTAATCATAAAACAGAAAGGTAAAAGGCAAGTGTATGCGTTTCCTACTGCTGCTGAAACAAATTACCACCAATGGTTTAACAGCAAATTATCTTATAGTTCTGGTGTTCAGAAGTCTAAAATAAAAAAACAAAAAGGTCTTCCTGAGGTAAAATTGAGGTTCTGACAGCACCACATTCCTTCTGGAAGATGCTAGGGAAGAATCTGTTTCCTGACCTTTTCTAGTTTCTAGAGGTCCCCAGCATTCCTTGGCACATGTTCCACTTCCTTCTTCAAAGTTCATCACTAATTTCTACTCTTAATCTTCTATCTCTGACCCTTCTGCCTCCCTTTTATGTGGACCCTTATATTATATTAGGCCTGTCAGGATAATCTAGACTAATATCCCTATATCAAGATTCTTAACTCTTAATCAAATCAATAAAATCCCTTTGACCCTGTCGAGTAACATATTTACAGGTTGTAGAGATGAGGATATGGACATTCTGAGGGGGTAGGGGTAGAACTGGGAGAATATTAATTATTCAGCCTACCACAGCAAGCCACAGCCCAGGAAAATATATTTGCAGCCCTTATAACCTGCAGAGTTTAGTATACAAAATATAAAAAGAACTCTTTCACATCAGTTGAGAAAACATAAACCTATTTCCAAAATTGGCAGAGGATATGAGTAGGCAGGTCATAGAAGAGAGAAAATATGGCTAAGGACATTCAAAGCATTATGTTAAACCTCATTAGTGATTAATGCAAAGTTAAACAATAATTAAGTAACATTACCTTACTTTAGATAACAATATTTGTAAATCCAGCAACACCAATGTATAGTTTAGTAGCAGAGAAATGGGATTATTCATACATAGCTAGTAGAAAGAGTGTCAGTTAAGATGGGGGGAGGAAAAATAAGAATGTCTGTTACAGGTCTGATGGATGAAACAGACTAGCACATGTAAAGATATGCAATACAGTTGTTACAATGAGTGAGCTTGAGCTACATGTATTACTAAAGGATGTTACAGTATGGTAAATTATATACAGTAAAATACATTTCGGTGAAATTTCAGAACAGGATGTAAACCATTAGTAAAGTATAAAAACATGAACTGGAAAGATTCACAACTTCAGCATGGTGGTTACCTCTGGTAGGGAGGGAATTAAAATTCAGCTATACCTGTTATGTTTTACTTATTTATACAACTTGATGCTAAAATTAAAATGTATTTGGGGCATTGGGTACATGGTTATCTAAATATTATTTATTCTTTTTGAAATATATTATAACTTTTTTTTAAAGGGAGAAAAAAGAGAAGACCAGTTAGAAAGAATTATAATGAAACTGATTTTCTAAGCCAAATGAAATAGGCCCTATGAGGAGGATTACAGTTCATTGGTGAAGAGTTTGGTTTGGGAGTCTGACAGCCGTTAGCCAAGTGAACTGGGCGTGCATCTGACCACTCTTAGCCGCAACTTTCTCTTCTAATTAAATACGAGGATTGAATGAGCCATTGCATGTTAAGCCTTTAGCACACGATAAGCACTCAATATCATAACTGCTCATAGACAGTAGTTAACATTTGTTGTGTACCATCAAGACTTGACAGCCTGAAGGTATTTATATGATTTTGTTTTAAATAGGCCAAACTTAGAAGATCCCATATTAGAGTCTGATTAGAGATTTATGAGCCTTCTATTAAATTTTCAGCACATATTAAGTGACATGTATATTAAATTATTTCCATTATTGTCATTTAACATTTTAGCTTAGTTTATGAGATAAGTAGCGATGAGTGTTTTAATTTTTTATTATTGGAAGTTCATTCACACAATTTGTTCATGTCTTTTTTTCTTAACCACAGCCTCCTTTTAGAAACTGTACTGTCTTTGCATAGCTTAGACATGACCCAGCAGGGATGTCCTGTTACTACTGACACCTAAGGAGAGGCTTTGGCCCCAAATGGTTGGCTGTCTTCTAAGTTAACATGGACTAAGGCCAATAGATTTGTAGAACTCAAATTGTAATTAAATTCTGGTGATTTCTATTGTCCTTGAACAGTTTAGATTACTCTGGCATCAGATTTGAAGACTATTAATAGGTTATATTAATTCCTACTCTTGTGTTTGAAAATCTATCCAAAAAAGTATGGTTTAAAAATAGTTCTTCAGTATGCTCTATTTCTGAATGATTACCTGATAACTACCCCCACCATCCTGCCCTCATTAGCACTTATATGTAGACCTTCAATCTACCTAACTTTTAAGTACATTTATACATCAAATACATTTATAAATTTAAGTGTATCTATCAGTTAAGAAAATCAAATCAAAACAATTTAAATAGATAAAGATCAAGTTAAATATATATATCAGACCTCTGTGGGGAGGAAATAACTTTAAGCTTAGAAAGAATAAATTTTCTCAAATGAAAAGTTTGGAAGGTGGGAGCAGATGATATGTCCTTGCTGTTGCTAACATTGACGGCGGCGGGAAGTATTCATCTACATTAGTCATATTAATACTTTTGGTTTATGTTCTTTGCCCATTGACATGATGGGTCTCTTAGAGCATCCGAGTGATTCATATAAACTCATAAAAAAATAAGATATCTCATTTTTTTATAGTTCTTTCTCAAACTCCTTGCATCACCATTTTTCAACATTTTTTTGTGATCCCCTCTATCAAACTTTTCATACTTTTCCCTAAAGTAAATTCCTAGTTGTCCAGTTTCTAAATCGTCTTTGAATTTGGGAGTGAATTTGAGGGAGTTTGAGGGATAATGGCAGCCTTTTTAAAAATGTCTTTGTGGGCATTCTGAAAAAGGAAGAGGAAAATGTGTACAGGTACTATTTTTCTTAGGATAATGCTTAGCATTTAAATTACATTTTCATAATAAGCTTTTAAATTTTTCTTCTCTGGGATTTAAAACAGTTACATCACATTAGCATTAAATGCCTTTAACATAGGTGTCTGTCACTCTTACCACAGCAAACTCCACTAGGGTGAGTGTTGCTGATGGTAGATTGTGAGCCCTTTCTAGGCCCCCTGCTTGTCTGCCCTTTCTTACAAATCAGTAACTCAACAAGTAGAAAAGAGTGTGGGGAGGTAAGCTGAAATGCTTTTTTAAAAGCTCATGGGTGAAGATGTTGGAAAAAGTCCAACAGTAAAGTCAGAGCTTACGCATGGAGTTGTCCATTTTCAGTCACTAGTTCCAGTAAGTAGAGTCTGTGATTGCCTGGCTGCATTTCCAACCTGCGGTTCTGGACTCCTAGAAGTACCTTTATTCCATAAACCATTGGGACGCCTCCAGTTTGTTATTTTGCAGAGAGCAGAAGAGATACCTAATCTTGCCTGCAGTTACTCAGTAACTCTGCGACTAGAGATGGGCATGTGTTTCTGGCCCAGTTGACAGTGTTCACTGAAGGAAAATCAGTGGGCAGGCAGCCTTTTCCCTCCTGGCTTGCTGTTTCACTGTGCACAGTGGTGCTTCCGTTCTTTGCCAGTATCCTAATCCCTAGCACCGCACTATCCAGTTACCCTAGCACTGTCCACATGGGGTTAACTTTAAATAAATGAGAAGTAAATAAAACAAATTCAGTTTCTTGGTCTCACAAGCCACATTTCAAATTCTTGATGGCCACATGTGGCTAGCAGATATGAATGGAGGAGTGCACATATACACGATTCCTATCACCGCAGAAAGTTCTGTTGGGCAGTGTTTCAGACCTTGCCTGATCAGCAGGCAACCTTTGCCACAAAATGAAATGTAAAGACAGAATTACACACTTATCTATTTTAAAAACCTAGAAATTTCTCAGCATTCTTTTTCTATGATTTTGTTCATGGACCGATTTCAGTCAGAGATTCTGGACTGATGGATTGGACCTCTCACTCCTTCCTAGAACCCTCCCTCTTGTCTTACATCATTCCCCTTCTTTCTCTTCTGTCATCACTTTCCACCATGCTCACAGCATGCCCATAGGCCACTGACCCACTTCCTTCCTCTTCGCCAAACTTTTATAATAGATAGTTTTCCTCTGCCCTTACAACCTAGATTCCACTTGTCATCTCCTACAAGCCACTCAAACAGTTGTCTTACAGGTTACTAGCTGCCTCCTGATTGCCAAACCCAAACAACCGTATCTCAGGCACCCTCTTCCTCAACGTCTCTGAAGTGTTTGATACTTATTTTCTTTCCCCTTTACTTCATACATGATGTTTTCTCTTTTGGCTCGCCTCTCCTAGTTCATGTGTTCCATCGTCTCCACGGGCCCATCTCATTACCACCTATCTCTGTAGGTCAGCACAGTTCTATCCTCTTTCCATTTCCTCACCCATAATGCAGAAATCACCCCGTCTCTGCGCATTCTAGCTTATTGTTGTTAAAGTAAAAATGTCTTTTCCTCCCTCCTAGGAATGTTTTTAAGAGCCTAGAGCCATAACATCAGCATTCTCAGTGACTCCTCATGTGGCTTCCTGGGAAATGAGGGTGCCATTCCATTCTCTGTTCCTTCTATTGCCAGCTAAAAGCATTAGCAGGATCAAAATGTGGTCCGTGTTAATGGCACAGCCAGCCCTTAATGTATGATTGGAACCAGGTGCCCTTTTTTAATTACAAAATTGATTGTTTTTCTGAAATTTCTATATTAATTTACCAAAAACTGAATAAAAATTAATAGAATCTAATCCCACCAGTGCAATTTTGGTTATAATATCTCTTTAGAGGGTAGAGTAGAAAACACTATGCATTTGAGAATACAGTGGATCGAGGGTACTACCTGCATTCTGCCTGGGATGTCACTGACGTGTGGCCACCCCTTTTGGTGATGCTTTTTCTTTTTTGTGCTGTTAGATTTTTGAAGAACCCTCCATCAGCCTTTTTGCTCTGGAACATTGCGAGGGAAGAGAGTTACATCTGGAAGAGGCTGTGAACTCTGTTCTAAACAAGGACCTGCACTTCTACACTCAGTCCGTGTGGGTAAAAAGTGGACTGTAAGTATGGAAGGAAGGCTTGGCCTGGTTCAGTCATTGTTTGAGGACAGTGTTGCAAAGTTGCTCTTTATTCTCCTATTGTTGCTTTATTTTTGGTCCTATGGTGCTCTTACTCCTTTTATCTCTCAATGTAATAGTAATTTCTGTTTAAATAAGAGAAGACTGTGGACCATGTCCGTATTTAGAAGTATGTAGTGGTCTGGTCTAGGGGAAGAGCCCTTTGGTTTGGGAGAAAACAGCTGCTATGTGTTCAGAGCCTGTGTCCAGAGTAGATTGACCAGAAGACCATAACCAGCTGAGCCCACTTTCAGGGAAAACCTAGTTAAGTCAGCAGCTTTGGTTGAGACCATTGTCTGCTTAAGACAAGTGACAGTTTGTAAGATTGATAGTGTTTGTACTGTACTATGAGTTGACATCTTGTTTGTTCTAGAGCTGTTTGCTCCAGGGTACTCATTTTCATGCTGTGAGTATCTTGGTTTGACCTCTCCTGCCTACCAGTGTTGCTGTTCATTCAGGTTGTCGGTCAGTGTGGATCCAGGTTGTGTGGGGCCTGCACTTTTTTTTTATAAGCTGAGAGACTACTTTAAGAAAAGAAATGAATAAATTAAGGATACTTAAATTAGGTATGAACTTTGCATTTTTATTTAGAACAAAAATGGTAAGAGGCTTTGCAAACCTTGCAAATGAGGGGACGTAAAGCCGAGGTTCAATTTACTTCCTGGAAAATCTGCCTCTTGGACCATTTCTGAAGAGTGGCATGTTAAGTCTGTGCCACCTCCTGCACTATTGATGTTCTGGTACCAAAAGTCAACTAAAAACACACACACAGCTCTCGATGATTAATTTAAAGATGGTTGTTTCTATTTCTTATAACTCTTAAATTATGTGATAATCAACTCTGTATGTTTAACTATCTGGGAATAATGAAAGAGAAAGCCAAGAATATAAATTGATTTGAAAATTAACTTATGATAAATGGTTTTTGTATTATTCACATGTATAGCAGTCTAAATTACCTGCAAAGCATTTCACATATTTTGGTGTTTATTAAACTGATTTTGTACTCTCTGAGTATAGTAATCCCTTTATTATATTCCAGTATATTATTTACCACTTAACTATTTGAACTGAATTTCATATCCCTGCGATGACTTTCACATCATTCTTACACATTTCTTTTCCTCATGTACCTAAGTAGAACCAATATTTATTGACTCATCTTTGTAAACTCAGCATCTCATTCTTTTGTAGAAAATTGGTGCCATTTTACCTTGACTTTCATTTTCTTTAAATTATCTGCTTACTCTCATTGTTCTGGATTCTCTATAAGAATTGGTACATAGAGTAAGGATTAATGAAGGCTGTCTGAAGGTTTTCTAGGTGACTGACGGTTTATAGAATACCACTTAATTCAAGCTAGCTAGCTACACTTGGTGAAAAGTTTTGTTTAGTTTAATTCCCGTATCATTCCGTATCTGATCTGTGATGGTAATGAAGGCCATGCTTTAGTGCACCACAGCTTTTCAACTTCATTTAGATTAATATATAATGAGGTACAGTTTTATTAAAATCTTGCTCAGGTTTTATAATTGAAACTTCTCTGCCTATTTAAAGAATCTGCAAAGCTAGAGAGATGGATAGATAAGCCTCTTCATAGTCATGCATAATTTGGCCAAGCCTGATCTCAGTTGTGGGGAACATGGTGCTTTGTGTGAGCGAAGCAAAGCAGCCACCTCATCCTGCACACATACTTTCTGAAAGCACTATTTAAAGTGATCTTGAGTCCTGCTCAGAATTTCAGATCCTCATGGCAATCCCTGCTTCTTAGACATCCAGCTTGATAACCACCAAAAGCAGGGTTTGGCAGACTTTTTCTGTAAAGGGCCAGATGGTCTTTTCAGTTTGTGGGTCATCTCTGTCACAACTATTTAACTTGTCATGGTGATGGAAAAGCAGCCAGTTATTCCATAAAGGGACAGGCATGATGTGTTCCATGTATTGAGACTCCAGACACCTCAAAGCCCTGTACACTTTTACACACTTTAACTTGGCCTGAGTTGAAGGCCCCCAGGGTACTGAACAGATCTGCAAAGGAGCCTCTTAATGGAAGAGTAAGACAATTTCTGTGGGTAATTTTAAGTAGTCTTCAGTGGCCTTGGAGAAGCTGTGGAAGGTGGTTTGCAGGGGTCACTGGAGCCACCTGGAGAGGTCCTGAAGGACATGAGATAAGCCTTTAAGTGGGAGAGTATACTAGTGTTTTTTAACTAATAGTGAGGGGTTATCGCTTATCTTTGAATATTAAAATGTAAGAAAGATGACTCAATATTATCAAATGAACACAGAATTTTAGAGCTGGAGGGAACCTTGTTTCAAAAGTAAGGAAACCAGAATCCTAACTGGAATTCACATCATCTAAGCACCGGTCCAGTGGGATTTCTCCTAGTCATCCCTGCTTTTTCTATTAAAAAATAGAATTACATACTTCTTTCTTTTAAAATAAATCTATAAACCTAGATATTTTAAAGAATGAACCCTACATGGTGTAATATAGGGATTGCCTATTGTTTAGAAGTATCCCCACCTTTTTTCTTTCCTGCTCTCATATAGGTGGATAGCTTATGAAGGTTCCAATTTCTTGGGCAGACAAATCCTACTCGAGCCTAATGAGATCCCAAACTGGACAACATTCAGTAGGTGGAAAACAATTGGTTCCCTTCGTCCTATGAAGCAGGTAAGAACATAGGATCCAAAATAGCTTGATTTTCTAGTACAAATTTCATAAACTACATCATGTGAAATAATGATCATTTCATTTAGTTTGCCATTTATGTAGCAGCGGCAGTGGATTAGGATGGGAAATACTGTAGATTTTAAACAATTCATAAAATTGTATTAAAGGTCAATGTTGGATTTCGGCTTTGAGCCTAGAGTCATATTTGATCACGTTCACTTTCCATGGAAAATTAAGTTATGAGCTCTGTGGCAAGCAAGAGAAATATGAATGGACCCTTGAGACTGATGCCAGTTTTACTTTCTAAGTCCCTGCTTACATATTGCTAAGGATGGATCCTGGCAGTTTAGTTAAAATCATATTTATTGCATACATACTGCTTGTCAGCCTTCAGTTTAAAAGCTTCCCACTGCACATAAGATGCAATCTAAACCCTTCAGCATGGCCCGTGTGACGTGGCTCCTCGCTGCTGCGGCACGCTCCTCTCACTGGTTTCCTCACTCACGTGGCTGAGACACATGCAGAGTGCTTTCCCACTCAAGCTCTTGACACAGGCGGTGCCCTCTGTCTAGAAGGTTCTTTCCTCATTTTCTGCCTGGCTAATTCTTACCCATCTTTAAATTTAGCTTACATGTCAGGCCCTCAAGTATGCTTCGCTCACAATCTCTCCCAATCTAAATTAGATTCTAAAAGACTGGGTTATTTTTTTACAAGACACTGTATGTGGCTTATTTATAAACTTATATAATGGTTGGATTTGGTGTTTTCTCACTCTGTTGCAAGCCCCGTAGAGTCAAGGCTGTGCTTATTATATTTTGCTTATTGCTCTACTCTTAGTGCCTGTCATAATGTCTGGTACATTGTAGGAGCTCAGGGACTATTTGTTTAATGAAGGAGTGAAAATAAAAATGGGTGAATGTCTGACATTATGCCAAGAATTATGAAAGTTACAGGACAGACATCCCTTCTGCCTTATTGGAACATACTTTTGGCGTGGTGGGTGGGGGAGGGGGTAAAACATCTAACTCAAAACTAACATAAAGTGAAAAACTGTAATCATCGAAAAGCCACAGGCAATGTGCCTAGTTTAAAAAAGAAGTATGAACGTGTAGGAGTGGTGGGAGGTTTCATGGAGGGTGGCAAACCCAAGCTAGGCTGCCAGGGGGGCAATGCAGTGGTCAGTGGATATGCCATTTGTACTTCTAATCCCTTTAGAAACCTTTTCTCACTTGATTCCAACAGTAATCATTTAAGCTAGGAGTTGTTATTACATTTTCTAAATGAAAATGGTGGCTCAGAAAGGTAAAGCAAACTGACAAACGTCACCCAGCTGCCAGAACTAGAATTTGAACCTAAATCTATTATGCTCTAAAATCTGCCAGAACTAGAATTTGAACCCAGATCTATTCTCTAAAATCTGTGTTCTTAAACATCCACACCCTTTCCTCTAAAATAAAATCAACTAAATATTTAGAGTGCTACCATATATATTCCAGACACTGAGTTCAGTGTAGCGTAGGATATAAGTACTAAGGCTCTGATGTTCTGATCTGCCATAGTTATGACAGCCAATTAAAAATTAACCTAATTGGTCTTGCTGCCTCCCTCCCCACCTCTCCCTCTATCACACACACATTCTCTCTCTCTCTTCCCCGTCCCCCCTCTCCTCATTATCACTACTGTTCTGTTGGTTCAAATCCTAGTTCTCTCACTTGTAAACAGTTTGACTTTGAGTGAATCACATCATTTCTTCACACTTTGCTTACCTCTCAGAATTATTGTGAGGATTAAATAAGATAATAATGTATGTAATTAGCCTGACACAACATCTGGTTCATATTACTATGGTAACATTTGTTTTGAAAGTTTACTATTCACAGCATCCCTGGAGAGAATCAGAGATGCTTTTCTGAGGGATACTAAACATTAGTGGGCTTTCCTGACAGACTGTGGTACAAGATTTCATGACTTCCACATCTTGCTTATTCCTCACTCTTATCACATGGGATGATGGGGAATCCCCCTTGAAAAGCCATGGGAAAAAACAAGGTAGAAGTGGCAATTTTGGCTTTACCGTGTAGCTTTTACCAACTATATAATGATGCTTAATCCTCTGTGAGAAACTTCAGAAGCCAAGTTGGACCCAGAGAATCTCTCTCTCACTTTTGAAAGGGCTTCCTTGCTGGGGAAGGATGTCCCTGCCCATTGTTCAGGGTTCTGAGAATAAAAGGTAGCTAGAACAAGAGCCTCTAATTTTACATAGTTTTTTGACAATTAACATTATATGTGGTGTTGTTCTTGCACTATGCTTTAGGAACTACCTGATTCCTATTCTGGTTAAAAATTTAATTACAAAATAGTATTTTAACAGGGATTATTTTCCCTGTTGTTTATTGAGGCCACAGTTTTGAAACCCAGCAAAGGAATGCCAGGTTTCTAAAACAGTATTATAGGTCACAATTCCTTTTTGTTAAATCTGTTGGTTCTGCTTTAGTTCATATTCTTATCTAGAAATTCATTTAAATAAAATGTAATTCTCTCTGAGGTTGGGAATTAGGACGTCACTAAGGTACTTATGCATATCAGTGTTTTAAAGTATAATTACAGAGGAGTTCAGACTACAAGTGTGTGTAATAAGGGTAATTAGTACCTTGCTTGAGTTAATTAAAACTGATGTTTGTTCCTAACATAATTGGAATTCTGGCCTCTGAAGGTCACGCCTGTTTCCTTATATGTAAAAGGTAAGGAAACTAATATATACTGAAGCCTTGACAATTTATTTTTTTTTTATATGTCTTTTAGGCAAGACTACTCTTGATTGACCTCATAGATTCCAAGGACCTTGTCAGCTTACAATCCTTTATTTGTTTTATTTTTTATGCCTACAGTACCTAGTCTTCCTAGGTGGTCTCCCATCCAACTACTAACCAGGCCCAACCCTGCTTAGCTTCCGAGATCAGACATCGGGCTTGTTCAGGGTAGTATGGCCATAGACTGAAGCCTCAACAATGTATAATTGAAGTGGAAGACCAGGCTGAGTTATAGAAATTTAAGTACATTACTGTTGCATTATGAATGCAGAAGTTGTGATTTGAAACATTTAAAACATTTGCCTTTCAGAAACGCAATAAAAATCTGTCCATTGTTTATTTCATTAGGAAGGCTAAACATGACAGCAGTTTACCAAAGTTCAGCTGGCCTCATGGTGATATTTAAAAATTGTAGAAGAGTCACTGTTGGTCTTACCATGCTACCTTGTTGCATTTACTTAGCACTTAAGTTTCTCCGAGTGAAGTACTCTACTAAGAAACAGACCATTTGTTAAAATTAAACAAGGTTCTAATTGGGATATCAACACCTGACCCAAGGTAGGGGTTTCAGGTGTCCTGTATTTTACTATTTAAGACTTGAGCCCCAAATCACGGGATTTAAAGAACAGTTTCTGTGGGGCTTGAATCATGTGTTGTCCTTTCATTATCTTAATTCACCCTGGCACCTTTGGATTTGGTCTGTTATTCCCTGTGTCTAAGAGTAACTAGTGCATTTAGCACAGACCTTAGAGCCTTAGAGCTTCCTGGTTAAGAGGGAGGGTTTTGGTGAAGACACACTTTGTTTCTCCAAATGTGTTAAATAACCTTATTTTATAAAATTAGAGTCATAATTGTACTTTCTTAAAGAGTTGTTTTGGTTATTCTGACAGATAATACAGTGGCCCAGAAAGCATTAAGCACAGTGTTTGACATATACTAAGCTTTCAATAAATATTAATTAGAGGCAAGTCCTAAGATTTTAAAACTTCCTGTATATATTCCAAGTCTGGTGGTGAAGTCCTTTGTTGCCCAATCTTTGAATACCTAAGTAGCGAAGAATAAACATGGATGGTCTCTTCTTTTGGAGGAGTATAAAGGTCAACAAAGTATAGTCACCACCACAGCTACTATGGTCCTCAATGACCTCCCGTCACAGTCATTTGGCAGTCATAGCTCAAGACAGTCTCCTTACTGTACTGTCTTTGCTAAGTTGCTGTTGATAGTACCTTGCTCTTATTCCTACTCTCCTGCCTCCCAAAGCATAGCTAGGGCATAGTATTTACTGAATTAAACTAATTCCCTAATTCTTCACTGCCCTGTACCATACCAGTGAAAGTGTTCCCTTTACTCTTCCAAAGGGCCTTTTTCAGAAAAGTATAATAGAGATTGTACAATTTAAGCTTTGTGTTCAGTGGTCTAATAAGGATCTGTCAATAGAAAATTTATACATGTTTGCTAAAGGGAATAAGAGGGAAAGTGATAAAAAATAAATTCCACCATGTCATGTCTCACTTCCCCTCCAAATTTTCCCTTTTTGGAAGGACTGATTTCCCAATTCAAAAGATTTTTTTTTTCTAAATTCCTTTGTTTCTCCCTATCATAGCCTGCAGTGTACATTAGAATAAAGAACAGAGCCCAGAATGAATATCTCACAGTCACTGGAAATGTAGCTGACACAAGGGCAACATCTGTGTGCATTTCTCCCTATAGTGGAAAGAATACTCAGATCTGGCACTACTGTCGAGGACTCTTTAAATCCAAGGTAACCAAACTGACACTTGACCCCACTTTTTGGTTTTTGGCTTTTTCTTTTGTAAACCAGAATCTTGTGAAATCAAATGGCATGAGAAAGTAATTCAACTTGCCTAGAAAGTTTATTGCATGATTATATAAATACTGGTATGTAACATATTATGGATATGCCTAAATGATTTTTTAGAACCAATGATAAATCCACTGGATCCAGACCGGGCAGTATGTTCTTTCAGTGAGAAGTTCCTTTCCGGTCCAGATAAAGTCAGCTGTCTTTTGTGATTCTAAACATGGTGAAAACTTCTAATTTTCAAAATACACAATGAACTGTAAACAGTAGGAGGAGGAAGCTATATTGGAGAAAGCCTAGAAAATAAAATTTAGTTCCTGTGACTTCTATTACGTTTGATGCTATGGAGACTAGAACACCAGCTTGAAAACACTGCAGCTGTGTTTTATTGTCTCACCAGTGGATTACCTACTTTTTTCTCATTCTTCAACAAAATTATTGTCGGATATCTAGGACATCACTCAATGTTTTTATAAGAATATTAAGTTCAACCTAACACATTTAAGCTAACAGGAACTTAACATTTAATTCTAATTCAAGAAACCTTATTGAACGTCTGTTGTCAGATATGTGTCTTTTAAAAACAAGTATCTCTATTTCAGGTTTATTTCTGTACCATTTTCTCTCAACCATTTAAAAAAAAAAGCTTACTGAAATTATAATTATGCTGTATAGTATTCTGTTTAGAATAATGGTTTCACATCTATGATTTGTTCCCATGAAAGAAAAGGGACCCAATTCATTTTAGCAAACACAGTACTACCAATGTATTTCTTAATCCTTGTAGGCCAGTGATACATGTCTCGATGTAATTGGTGGCCGGGACATGCCTGGAGCTAAAGTAGCCCTATGGACGGAACATGGACAATTCAGGCAGAAGTGGAGACTGAACAGAAATGGAACCATCAGCTCCTATCTCAGTGACCAACTTGTTCTTGATGTTACAGGTGAGCCTTTGATGAAACCCAATGTGTTGTGTTTCTGGATACCATTTTTATTTCGAAACTTTCTGGATAAAAGAAATCCTTACATATAAGAAATATTATGTCATTTTTAATTATGTTTGAAAAAGTCATGCTAGTTAATAAAACAATTATCTATGTGGGTCAAGCAGAAAAGGCCTTAGGAAAAAATCTAAGATTTTTGTTGATTAGTACAGTTGTAAAATTATTTGCTACATGATCTTTGAGAACAGTTTTAAATTTGAACATGAAACCATGAAGTGTTTTTTAGAAACATCTTTTTGCCATGAATTACTGTAGTCCCCAAAGCCCTCAGTTAAAACTTCTGATAAATATTTAACCTTGTTTTTGAATGCAGCAAGGTCAGGGCCAATATTATTCAGGGCTTTTGCTTTCATTGGGTTAGTCATAGCCACTGTTGGTGTAGAAACAAAAATACAGTACCTGACATTCAGCCAGAGCTCTCAGAGCACTTTGTTCTTGAGACTTGCATTGTTAAGGCACATTGCCTATGCAGTCATCTATTATACCTCTTAGTTGTTCAGTTTGAGTCACAATAAGGTCTGATGTGAGGTGAATAATAGCTAAGCCTATTTAAACTGAGTTTCCCATTTCAGACCACTCTGCAAATAACATACTGATCTACCCAAACAATGGGCTGAACAAAAGCTTGTGGAAACGGTTAAGCACCTGTGTGAACAAATAATCTTTTGTTTTGGAATTTCTATTTTAGGAGGAAATTATTATGACAAGACTCATGTAATTGTAAATCATCCCCTTGAGGGAGAAGAAACACAGAAATGGGACATTGAGATATTGTGAGAGAATCTACAGCATCCCTAGGAAGAGCAAAGGAAGAAAGAACCTCACGTCCCACAGAAAGGAAGCTACTTGTCCTCCTGCACCTAGATCACTAAGAATGAACAAATTTTTTTCCAAAGTTCCAAGACAAGACTTGGGGAAAATCTCAAAATATTCTTGCCAATTATTCAGTGTTCCTGTCATAAATGTCTTGATTTCTGGGAAAGATTCTACTCCTGCTTGAGTTCCAGTTTTGCTGAGCAAGTTTACTGAAGTCTTTCTCTCCTGTGTCCCAAATACGAATCCTATTCCTGAGAGCCATTATATAGGACACTGGTGGCGCTATCATCCTGTATTAGTTATTAATATACTAGTAGATGCATGTATGAGTATAACACACAGGGAAATGAGTAGGGAAATGAATTCCTATATGTCAACCTTTACAAAAAGATTAATCTTTTAGCAACATTTGAAGACAGATTTAATAAACCTGCCTCTTAATATGCTACAGTAGCTACAACAAAGGTCCTCTATTGAGACTTTTATAACTGAAGCACCATGAGCATTGATTTGTAACAGACCCCAGGAAGAGACCTCAGTTTTATTAGGAAAAGGCTCAAGTACAGGAGTATTTTCTGTAGCCATTCTTTGCTCAGCCTTTCAAACTAAAAAAGCACAAATAACCTGTGGCCATCCTTGCGCTCTTACCAGAGACCCCCTTCTGGGTGACAGGACTCTAACTAGTGTTTAACCGATGCCGGTGCTGAGACCTCAATCCTAGATTTCGCCTGATGTGCCCTCAAGAAGTTTTTATAAAGACTGTGCCACTTGCACATTAGACAAATTTTTCTTTGCTTGAAGGGAAATTTAAAATGTTCAGATTAAAGCCACATAGTAATTGAGCCTTGACTATATACCATTTCACTTGAAAGGTGGAGTCAATTTCTCCCTGAAATGACAGAAAACTCGGTTTTTTTTTGCTATTTTAAATAGCTTTCATTTTAGCAAAATCAGGTAGGATGTTATCTTGGACTTAGTTTCAAGTAATCATTACCACATTTAACTGTACAATTCACAAGCATTCTTCCCTCCTGAATTGTTTTTAAACACATTGAGGAAATATTCCCTTCAACTTTTGCTGGAAAGCAGAAAAATGTCTATTCTATTTTTATATAGAAAGATTAAGTTCTCCAGGGGTATTTTTAAAAATATCAATCTATATGCACTTTAAAAACTCAAAATAGTTGGTCTTTGAGCTTAAACAATTTAGTTATTTTAGAGAGACTCCGGTCTTTCCATGTAAATATTAGGTGTTTTTTCCTTCAATCTCAGGCTCTTTTGTCATCTTTCAAGCATCTGCAAAATTCTCTTATGTCCATAGATGTGAGTGCCTCTCACTAGTGTGGCAGTATTATTTAATGAAACTTGTAGTAGGAGTATTTTAAGGTGGGGGGTGTGTTTACACAAAAGTATGTATATTTTCTTTATAACAAAAAAAGTTATTTTTTTTCTTCACGTTAATTCTTGAAAATTTTTCTAGAGCCAGTGAGGCTCTTAAAAGAAGTTTCTCCCAAAGACAAAGCCAGGTAATGACACTGACATTTAAATTTATTGTAGGTTGTACCTTTTCTACCACACTGGATTAAATAAACTTATCCAAAATATGGTTTTGTCACATTAATTTGCCATTCTTCCATGACCACCTATAAGAGGCAGGTCTTGTGTTAGTAGAGACACACAAAAGGAAAATTGTATAAAACTGTTCTTCCTACCCAGTTTGTTTATGTGCTGGGGCTCCCTAGCACACAAATCTTCTCTTGTCACATGTATATATAAAGTAGTAGACACCTGATTCTATAAATGCACTAGACTACCTGGATTAAACATTCTGTCCAAAGGGATAACACCAGGCTTTCCTTTTCCTCATCCGTAGTAAGTCTCAGGTCCTTGACAGAAATAGCTGAACTGTTCCAAATCTGCTTCAGTGCATCAACATGAGATAAAGGAAAGCGAAGTCCATGAGACTGAAAAAGGAAAAACTCATCAGATAAAAATCTCTTAAGTGGCATTTTCATATAAACTTCCAAAATTCTCAATATAGCATTAATTTTGATACCTTTCATAAATATGAAGCTTGTTTCAGATAACACAGAATTTGCCAGTTCTCATATGGAAGCTTAAATATCGCAAAAGGCATCCTGGTTTAAATGATTCTCATTACACCTTTTCTACAAGGCTACACATCTTAGCTACTATCTTTTAAAGTTGGTCTGTGTGTGTATGTGTACCAATCATCCTGGTGCGGGAGCTCTTTTGTTAATTATATAAAATGTTAAGCCCATACTGCACTCATAAAAAAGCACGCAGATCAAAAGTAAAAGAATGCTTCCTAACCACCACCAAATAACAGGAAAAACATTTTAGGTTGTCACAAACCTCTGTTTCCTCATTTCCCATCATGTGTGTCTCTCTCCTATTCTTTAAAGAATGGTAGATGTAAACCATCTTTTCCTGAGTTCCATCCTTTAAAAAAAAAAAAATTGTCATCAACAAAATATCAAGGGCTTCATTATAGTCCTCACAGATTACTATTGGTATTAACAGTCACCTTTAGTTACTTTTTTAAAGATAAAACAGTATACCTGCATCAGCATCTTCAAAAACTTGCTTTAATGAAAAGCAACCATTCATGTATCAACTTAACGCTCAAGTCTTCATTTAATCACACCTGTACTTTGCATCAAAATCTGACATTCCTTGGTATAAATTAACAATTTATGAATACCATAGAGTGAATATTACCTCAAGAAATACCACTGTGATCTGTAAAAAATTTCACTCCAATTACAATAGCCTCCCAAATGGCCTCTACTTCCCTTCCCTTCCCACCCTACATAGCAGTTTGCCACTTCTAGAAATGTTATTCATTCCCTGTCACCTCTTAATAAGTATCAAACACCTTGGCCTGATGCAGAATATCCCAAAACTGATTAGTTATCAGAGTAACTAGGATTTCTTTTAATGGAATAAGTACTTTTGAGGTTTGTATATATTGTAAACCAGTTCTCACCAGGTCTGGCCCTAATGGCTGGAAAAATCTGGTTATGAAAGCATCCTGGTCCCTAACCTGCATCCCCTCTAACCATGCATGGGGTACCTCCCCAAGAAAGCTGATTAGGAAGAACAGGGTAAAGCGACAGGGCACAAGACAGTTCCCAAGGTTCTTAGGACTGTACAGGGAACTTTAATAATAAAGGCAGAGGCTCCAACACAGACCAGATGAAACCCAGAAATTTATGATATCTTTAAAATTTTCCCTCTGATTCTACGGTCAGCCAGTTTTGGGAACTACTGGGCTAGGTGGCAGTGTTTATAGAATGTAGACCATCGTCCTATGGGATAGAGATTTTTTAAAGAAGAAACATCAATAAAACCATATGTAAAGACATCTACACACTGTACAGGGTAGGAGAGGGACTGAGGGAGATGCACGAACAGGGTGTGTGCAGTTGTCTGAACAATGTGGCCTGAATTAGAATGGGAGGAAAAGACCAACCAATCACTGCATGAGGGGAAATGAAAAGTGATTCTGTGAGGGATAAGGGCAAGCCCTCAAGTGCCCAACAGGCAGGAAAATCTGCAACTGGAACAGTGAGATTTGGGCATTATCTGCTCTAATGTGATGGCATTAAGCTGTAAGAATAGATGGATTCCCAAAGGAGAAGGTCAGGGGCCACCTGTTAGTCTGATAACCTGTGACGGAAGTACCCTGAAGGGAGAGGAACCCTCTTTCCTCTGGATACTCACAGACTGATCCTGATCTGGCGCCACTGTGAGGACAGTGTGGTCTTTAAACTGCAGCCTCACTGTGCTGTCCAGCCTTGGTAACTGTCCACCTAGAAAACCCAGAGAGAGAGCCAGTGTTCAAAAGTGGAAACCAGCAAGCTCTAACTGGTTTGCTGGTGTAACTATTTAAGAAATAGATTTACTAACAATTTGTAGTGAATATAAACGTGAGGCACCCTTTCCAACTCAAGTACTTGTTTATCTTGACATTTATAGGGACATTAAAGTATAGTTTACATCCTTATGGAACCCATTCTCATAGCAAAGACAGATATACCATTAGATAAATAACAAAAGGAGTTGGTAAGTACATTAAATAGACATAAATACCTTTGAAATGCGGGTACCTATCAAAATAGAGGCAGGGCTGTCCTTCTGCATAAAGCACTCCTGTCTCCAGTTCCTATCCTCTTGCTTCTTGCTTTACACATAGACTCTGGAAAGAATACCTGAGTTCAAACTGCACCCCCATACCAACAACTAATAATATGATCATGGCAAATTATTCAATTTATATAGGTCAAGCATAGTTTCATATAAAAGCCACCTAGTAAAGTTCACAGGGAAAAAGAAAAAACTTCACTGAAAACAGAAGAAACAGACCAGCCTTACAGGGTCATCTGGTTGAAAAAGTCTTGACAGATCACAGCTTAACTGACTGTAATGACTAAAACAAGGAAAATTTGAGATAAATATTCTGGGCCATTAATTGATACTCCAAAAACTATTCTATTAAAGACTAAAATTTGTGCTATAGAACATATGCTATTTTGAACAGTCAAAGATAAATCCTCAACTTCCCCCAAAGATAGAAAAATATAAATAGAATCCATGTTAGAAAGGATTCAGTGGTTCTCAACTGGTGATAGATAAGGCTTTCTCAACCCTACTGAGAAAGAAAGCTGGCCTGACACTCATAGCTATGTCTCGATGACCTCCTATGGAACTTCAGACAATTCCACAGAATGCCAGTATTAAGCAAGGCCACACTGTGACTGAGATCAAGACAAAAACCAGACCACTCCATAACCATGTCAGAACTCAAGTAAAAGAACATTATCCAAACTGCAGAAGTGACCTAATAGCCCTCACCCTGGCTAACCCTGAGTGAGTGCTACTGCATTACCAGTTAAAAGTTCAGCCTCATTCCATCCTCACTGCTACTAGATAAGATGTATAAGAGATCAGTCACAGAATCCCTGCTTTCTGACAGCATCCAACCCAGAGCAAACTCCTGCTTCCTTGAACCCTCCAGAAAATGACCTAACTCAAGCCCAGATCCTATAAACCCTTTTCAACACCCTTTTACTGAGATGCCCCACAGTTCCCAGTGGTGTGCACTACAGGAGTGTAGTGTTGCTGGTCTTTGCTATAGGACATCAAAATCACCATCTACTCAGAAGTATTTTATGTCATCTGCAGCCTAAACCTGTCACAAAATAGTCACCTGGGACTTGGGGGAGATTGGTGATAACCTTGGGCAGTCTTGTATGTCACATGCTGATAATAACATTTTACCCATCCCTGAGTTAATTCCAACAAGATTAATTTAGTGTTCAAGTTCCTAAAACTTCCATAATACAATGAATACCACAGTACCTATTTACACAATTTTCTCACCCAAAATCACAGGACTCTCTCATTCCCATCATGCTGGGATGCAAGGTCTTTGCAAATGATTTGCAAATGCAGAATCCTAAAGTTGTGTGCAGTATGCGTTGTCCAACATCACACACTAGAGACAGTTCCAGCTCCACATTAATTCTAAAATGCCTCAATTTTCCATCTGCTCAAAGAAGTGGCCACCCAGGAAAGCCTGCAAATATCCCACATTAGCCCCTAACCACCTAGAAGACAGCAAGCTCCACCTGGTGTTGAAAGCTCTGCTCCATCTCCCACACAGTACGGTGGGAGTCTATTCATAACAAAATCCTTCTTCATGTCTGCTGAAAACAGCTCACTGGTGCCTTCCAACCGGTCTGCGAGCGTCCTCAGAAAAGCACTTAATCTTCTTGTTGCAACAGCTGTGGTTTCCACCTGCTAGAAACAAAGAGGTAAGTTCCGGCGCAGGCTCCAGCAGAATTTACTGTCTAGGTCCCAGTCTCCAGAGTAGTCTGCTGAGCACAACCACACATGTGGACAGATCCATGTCACTCCCAGGAGGTGGGGTCTGAGGGGGCTTAAAAACGATATCTCATTATTTCTTTGTAACTTCTACATATCTTAAACTGCCTACTGTTTGTCAAAAAAAAAAAAAAGAGATCAATTTTCAGGATTTTGCCTGGAAAGATATCCGTGGAAATGTACAGTCTCAGCTCTTGCCTTTTGGAAAGCAAGTCACCAACCTAAGGTGACTGCTTCAGACAATGACAGCAATCTTGTTTGACTCAGCACTAATTCATTCATCTTCTCAAATCTAGCCACACAGTGCTACTGTTTCAAATGTAAAACCAGGGCAGACAAGAAAGCCAGGGAATATGCCACAATCAGGATCTCCAGTGAGCCTCTCCTAACTAGTAATCTCATGTGACGAATCTATAGTTCTCCCAGCCACATTATTTATCCAACCATTCATTCAGCCAGCATTCTTACAGTGCCTGCTAAATGTCACCATGAGATACAGAAAGACAGCCATTTGTACCACACCCTCAGTTTTCTGTGTCATACATAACGTGCTAGCCTCAGTTCATTCTGCAAGCCATCAAATCAGCTGGTGAACACAGGAGGAGAAAAGATGGGAAGAACCGTGGGGTCCCTAGGATGTAGACCACAGCTTCAAGCTGGCCCAGGTTATGGGCTCTACTCTTTTCCCACCTGTCTTTACTCCTTACCAGGAGAAGCTGCCGGGGGATGCCGGCTCGGAATGCCAAGTCTTCCTTTGCAGTATCAAACACAAGCCCCGAAATGGTGTCCAAAAGGAAATCTCCCCATGAACTGGAACACACACCGAGGAAAAAAAAATAGTGAACGCATACAAAATATATAGAAAATACTGATTACTGGTAAAACCAAATGCTAAGAATGGAAGCTTCCATAGCATTCCAACTCCCCTGCCCACGTATATCGAGTTCAATTAGTTTGACGTTACTCAGCACAAAAACGTAAGATCTTAATTAATCATACTGCTTCCCTCCCTCCCTACTTGCAGACATTCACATGGAAAGTTAAAAGTGGGAAGCAAGGCTTTATTCATGGTTTCTCTTAAAGATAGCAGAGAATCACATACTCTCATTAAGCAGGAAGTTTAAGGGACCAATTTTTAAAAAAGGTTTTCAACTGTAATACAGTATTTGTGAGGAGAGCTTTGTAGAAAATCTTAAACATTATAGGACCAAAAAATAAATTCTATGTGCAAAAAATACAAAAGCAATATATTTAGGATAACAGCAAGATCCTTGGACCGTGTAATTATATGAACAGATATACATGAAGAAGGTACATATAAGAGAACACTCTTTCTAAGTAAAATATCCATCAACATCAATTTCAAAACAATTGATCTTGCAATTTGTTAAACTCTAGTGATGGTTTTACTGGGGTAGAAGGTAGAAGCCAGCGGCCAAAGATAACATGTGAGGGATGTGCACTGCTGTTCAATTACCTTTGCTTTCTTGGGGGCATTTAGAATTGGCTCACTCCTAAATATGTGCCAATGTGTGAAGCACTGTGGAGTTTCTCTCTTTAAACATTTCTTAGCTATTTAAAATTTTCCTGTGTCACCAGTAGATTTCAAATTGCCAGCTACATGCAAAACAGAAATTCACAGCATGATTTTTATCCTTCTCAAAGCAGTAAGCAAAATTAACACTTTCATGCTTCCCCCTTTGGAAAGTGGCAAAGGAGGACAAAAGTCACAAGAGCACTTTCCCCAAGATGTCCACTACTACCTAGTGGCCTTACCACTCTGCAACTTAATGTTACACCTAACCTCACACCTTCGGTTGAACTTCAACCTGGAGAACACATGCACATCTCTCAGCAGCCCTTCTCCAGTTCCTACAACCCATGCCCTCAATTGCCCCTGCTCTTCCTGAAGTGGGCCTCAGTGACTTTCCATTCCTCACTATGCAAGGAACCCAAATATAGCAACAAGGGCATTTTTCATAAAGGAAGCCTAATACAAGCACTGGTCTTCTACTTGTGTGTGTGGGCAAAGACAACCCCAACTTCAGGCCAGGCTCCAGCTACTTTCTCCTGTCTCTTAAACACCAGTTAACTTCAGGCTGAAAAGTCAGATGAGGAAGCGAGGTATGCTTACAAACTTGCTATGGCTTTGAAGGCAGGGGACCTGCTGTCCCTCGGGCCTGGAACATCCTCTTCTACTCTGCCCTTCTTACTTGTCATTTAACTCTCACAGAGCTTCGGTGTCATTTCTGAGGCCTTCCCTGATGTCCCAGCTTTGCTAAGTGCATTCCTCTATGCTCCAAGAGTCTCATCTGAAAATCTACAATTGAATTTGTCACAGTTTGGTAACTACTTGCACACCTATCTCTCTCCTACTACCAATTCCAGAGTGTAAGTTCTCTCAAAGCCCCTTAGCATCCAGAAACTGGCACAGGATCTAGTGCCTGCATGCTGAAAAAATGAATGCCTGGTATTTTTAAAGAGATCTGAACTGCAAGGTTACTACTATTAAGAAATCACAATGTGCTACCACTCAGTTCCTGTCATGTGACGAGGCTCTTGCCAAAATGGAACATGGTTTTCACTGCTTTCAGCACATGTACTTAGGTCTGACTGTCACAGACTGCCTTGCTTGCTTTAATTGCATGAACTGTAAAAACATGGAAACCTTAAAAAAGACCCAGAAGTTTCAACAGTTACAGACTTTGTTCAGGGTGATGAAAATGTTTCAGAAACAGTGGTGATGGTTGCTTAACAGCATGAATGTAATTAATGTCACTAAATTATACACTTAAAACAGTTAAAATAGCATATTCTGTGCTATACATTTTATAACAATAAAAATATTTTAGACAGAGACATGCACTATAAGCCCAGCCTGGCATCACTAACACTGCCATACCTGCAGCTATGGTTCCTTCTTCGCAAACTCTAGGAGCCTTTAACTGAGAAACTCTCAGAGTTATATAGTCAGGTTCACGACATTCCCAGGAGAAAGCCCAGATTGACCAATGGCACAGATAGGACACGACAGGAATATGAAGCCTGTAAGGAGCCTAAAACCCCTGGAGTTTGGTTAAGTGGAAGAGTAATGGCCAACTCACTCATATCCCTCCTGAATTCAGCTGTTGTGGGCCATAGCATAGAGCTGTCCTAGGACACCAGGCTGGCAGGCAGAGAGCTTACTTGTTCTGGTACGTGCTGATGGTCACGTGCGTAGAGTGGGCTAACCCTGGAGGAGTATCTGCTTGATGGATGGTCCCTCTGGGAAAGTACAGCAAATCACCTGGCTAAAGGAAAGAAAAGAGGGAAGAATTAATAAGGATATCTTCATAGTCTTGTATGTTTTATGGAGACAAATATAGCCTTTGAGTTTCAGTTCTCCATTCTAGAAACCTATTTATAGTGATTCAAGAAGTAGTCTGTATTCAGGGCTCCTGCTAGGTCACTTCACTGTGCCTGTGACTATGAACCCCAAATTCTAGAGAGGCTGGCTTTCAGTGCCTGGAGTCACTTTCTTTATTCACAAACTGAGACCAGATACTCTTGAAACCATCCCACTCACACCCAGGAATCAGGGAGGTGATACCCTGAGCCTGAGAAGCCTGCTCCCTGCAATGGTGAAAAATTGGAGCTTTACATATACTGTGCTCATGAATAGGAAGAATCAACATCATTAAAATGGCCATACTTGCCAAAGAAATCTATAGATTCAAGGCAATCCCTATCAAAATACCAATGGCATTTTTCAGAGAACCAGAACTATCCTAAAATTTATATGGGGCCAAAAAAAAAAACAAAACAAAACAAATAGCCACCGCAATTTTGAGAAAGAAGAACAAAGTTGAAGGTACCACACTACCTAATATACTATACTACAAGACTACAATAATCAAAACAACATGGTACTGGCATAAAAACAGATACACTGATCAGTGGAACAGAATAAAGAACCCAGAAATAAATTCACATCTATACACTCATTTAATATATGACAAAGGAGACAAGAATATACAATGGGTAAAGACAGTCTATTCAGTAAGTGGTATTGAGAAAACTGGACAGATACATGCAAAAAAAAAATGAAAGTGGACCACAATCTTACACCATATACACAAACAGAAGAAAATGGATTAAAGACTTAAATGTAAGACCTGAAACCATAAAACTTCTATAAAAAAACTTAGGCAGTAAACTCTCTGATATTGCTACTAGTAATTTCTTTTCAGATGTATCTCCTCAGGCAAGGGACACAAAGAAAAAATCAATGGGACTGGGACTATATCAAACTATAAAGTTTTTGCACAGCAAAGGAAACCATCAACAAAACGAATAGACAACCCACTGAATGGGAGATGGTAGTTGCTTATGATACATTTGATAAAGAGTTAACATCCAACAATTCAATTCAACAACAACAAATGAATCCAATTTAAAAAATTGGCAGAAAACCTGAATAAATACTTCTCCAAAGAATATAGATAGCCAATAAGACATATGAAAACATGCTGAAGGATGCTAATCATCAGAGAAATGCAAATAAAACCACAATGAGCAATCACCTCACACCTGTCAGAATGGCTATCATCAATAAATCAAAAAGCAACAAGTGTTGGCGAGGATGTGGAGAAAAGGGAACCCTCATACGCTATTGGTGGGATTGCAAATTGGTACAGCCACTATGGAAAACACTCTGGAGGTTCCTCAAAAAATTAAAAGTAGATATCTACCTTTGACTCAGAAATTGCACTTCTGGGTATTTATCAAAAAAAAACAAACAAACCATAACTCTAAAAGATCTATGCATCCCTATGTTCATAGCAACACTATTTGCAATAGCCAAAACATGGAAGCATCCAAAATGCCCATTAACAGACGAATGAATAAAGAAATTATGGTTCATATATAAAATGGAATATTACTCAGCATGAAATCTTACCATTTGCTATGGATGGACCTAAAGGTTACTATGCCAAGCAAAATAAGTCAGACAAAGATAAATTCCATATGATTTCACTTATATGCAGAACCTAAGGAACGAAAAGAATAAACTAATCGAAAACAGACTCACAAATATAGAGGACAATATGGACAATAGCGGGGAAGAGGGGGCTAGAAGAAAGGGGTGAAGGGTTAAAGTAGTAGTTAACTATTAATTAACTACAAATTAATAGTTAATAGGTGGTCACGGGGATGAGTCATTTCAGGGGGAAATGTCTAACCAAGGTACTATATACTTGAAATAATAAAATAAAATGCTATTTAAAAAAGAATGTGAGTTTTAGAGTCATACAGACTCTGCCACTTACTTGCTGGTGACTCTGGCAAATTACAGAACTTCCTGAAACCTCAGTTTATCTGTAAAATGGAGGCAATAGCTCCAAATCTCATAGAATTATTTTGAGAATTAAAGGATACTCCATAACCAAAGCTGTTAGGACAATGATGGACATGAAGTTATTTTATAATTACTGTCTTACCCACCAGTCCCTGACAGTTTGTGGGCTCTTCCAGGCAAAGTCTATATCCATCTTGTATTCCCACAGTCTAAACTACTAAAGTACACAACAGTGGCTCAAGAAATGTTTGGATGAAAGGATGAAAAACCATATAACCCTTCACTTGAACCTAAAAACAAGACATAACTAAAGATCAGGCAATTTCTTGAGCAGATGAGATTCCTCTACCCTCTCCTAGTTCCCTCCCAAACCAGTGGATAGAAATATTCTCACCAAATCACTCTTGCCCTGAGCCACCTCCTCCCTAATCCCACCCAGATGAAAAACATTCTGTACAGAAGTTGCCCAGGGAAAGGCGAGAGAACCTTGAGAGCCACTTATCTCCCCTCTACAACCACAGGAAACAGTCTGGCTCACTGGTTAAGAGCATGGGCCCTGGAGGGAGAGTTCAAGAAATATCAGATTAAAAACACTTTTTAAAAAACATTAAGATTTGCTTTAAAGCAAGAAACAATATATAATTATAAATATTCAAAGAGCTATCTTGGTGGCTTGCCATGAATCAAACTGACAGGGAAATTAGTACTCAAGTAAATAAATGCTCCTAATTATACCTATCATTTGCTGAGTACTTTGCTGTCATCCCTCTAAAGGAAGCCCTCACATATATATTTCATTCATTCACTCATCTCACAAACATTTGATGAATGCTTCCCCACTCTCCCCCTATGTCAGACCCCATGCTAGGCACCAGGGACAGAGCACTGAACAAAATACTGACCTGCCCTTATGTAGCACATTCCAGAAGACACATTTGAGAAGGGAGAAGAGAAAATAAATATAATGACATAGTAGGGAGGCCAGAGAGATCAAATAAAGTAGCAAATAAATAAGGTCAAGTGGTGGTACACACCATGCAGACAAAATAAGCAGAGGAAGAAGGAGCAGGATGCTGACAGAAGTTGGGAATGATGTGTGCCTAGGCTAAGAGGTGCTATTTTACCCAGGATAGTCACTCACTCTGCTAGAGGGATATTTCAGTAGAAACTTTAGGAAATAAGCGAGCCAGCCATGACTACCTGGGGGAGAAAAGATTTTAGGGGAAGGGGCAAGAAAGTACAAAGGTCTTGAGGCTAGAATGTGCCTGACACATTTGCGGAGTATCAGGTGGGCCAGTGTGGCTCAAGGGTAGCGAGTAAAGGTAGAAATGATAAGAGGTGAGGTGAGAAGGAAACAGGCCAGATTACGGGGTCTTTGGGACTGTTTTTAAGGATTTTTGGCTTTTATTTCTGGGTTTAATATAAAGTCACAGGAAGTCTGGACAAATCATTCACTGGATCTCAAAAGGATCATTATGGTTATATTAGAAAAGTCTGCAAAGAGGACAACAGATAGAAGATGTTTGCATAAATCCATGCCCAAGCATTTTGTCCTAAACAAAAACAAGAATGGTGACACACTTACAGAGAGAAGGAGGCTGGGGACAGGCTAGGACATAAAATTTTGATTTGGGGAATATTACATTTGCTATACCTTTTACCTTTCTAATGGAGACATTAAATAGGCAGCTATATATGAGTCTAGAGTTTAGATACGTGGGCTAGAGATATAACACAACATTTAAAATGCATCAGTGTAGAGGGTCTTAAAAACCTTGGGAGTGTATGTGGATTAAGATGAGGTACAGGAAATGAGCCCTGACACTCTAATCTAGAGGTGGATAGACTGATAAACAACAAAGGATGGCTAAAATAGTCAACAGGTGGAAAAATAACCAAGAGAGGGCACATCCCAGAAGCCCAGTGAAGAAGGCAAAGTACTCAGCATCAAATGCCACTGACAGGTAGACTAAGATGGAGACTGAGTTGACCACTGTCCTTAACATGGAGGTCACTGGTAACTTTGAGGAGGGTGATTCTGGAAGAATGGTGAGTAGGAAAACCTCTCAGAGAGGGGCTCCTGAGAGGAGAGGAAATGAAGAAAAAACATTGTGGCAGAGTCCTCAAAAATGTGTATGTGCTAAGGCCTGGCACCTATGAATATTTAGGTTACATGGACAAGGTGAACTAAGGTTGCAAAATGAATTAAGGCTGCTAAAAGGGAGATTATTCTGGGCTATCCAGGTAATTCCAATGTAATCAAAAGGATCTTTAAAAGTGGAAGAGGGTATCAAAAGCAGAGAGATGGAAGTGTGGGAAAGACTAGGTTCGATGTTGCTGGCTTTGGAGATGGAGGAAGGGGCCATGAACCAAGGAATGCAGGAGTCTTCTAGAATCTGGAAAAGGCAAGGAGACAGATTCTCTCCTAGAACTTCTAGAGGGAATGCAGGCCTGCTGACAACGTTGATTTCAGCCAAGTGAGACCCTTTCTGGATTTCTGACCTGCAGAACTATAAGAGAATAAATGTCCATTGTTTTAAGTCACACTTGGATAATCTTATAAGAAGCAGTATATTGACATATAGCCACTTCTTACAAGGAATTTCATTGTAAAGGAGGTATCAAAGTAATATTTTTCAATCCTCACAACCTACAAAGTAAACATTAAGATTTCCATTTTAATTAAGAAGAAACTGAGACTTGGATAAATAACTTGCCCAAAGACACACAGCTCCAAATTGACAGCAGATAAATTCAAACTCAGATTTGTCAGATCCCCAAGCCACAGAATAGTGTTTCCATTACAGGTGTGGTATTCACCCCAAGGTTGTGTATTGAGCAGAGGTACCACACAGAATGCCACCTAGGTAGGGAGGAGGAAGAGGGGTGAGAAGGGCTCCAGGCCTCTCATCATAGCCCCCACGCTAACTGCCCAACAGAGCAACTCAGCTTTTCCATTTATACTAGGCATTTACGCAAGATTTCATTTGAAGAGCTTCACTGATTAAAAACCTGTGTGTTTATAAACATACAACTTGAACAACCCTGCAGTACATGATGTAATCCTTCATCCAGGAGACTTGGGGCTTCTCTTAACGAACTGTGATTGGATGGGTGTGATTAAAGGGCAGTGCTCCATCTCCTCAACGTCCCACACTGTCTATCCTTAAAGATCACTAGGGAGCCTGACCTCAGGCAAAGCATAGCCAGCCGTCAATCTGGGTAACTCAGCCCTGACTTCAGAGGCCATGGATGGCTTAGTCTTTGGCCTAAATATAATCAAGCAACAGCCTAAATAAACATGATTTCCCAAGAGCTGGGGTTGCCCAGCTTTTTCTATAAAGGACCAGATAATAAATATTTCTGATTTGTGGGCTATGTGGTCTCTGGTCTCTATGGCAACTAGACCACTCTGCAGTGTAAGGTGAAGGCAACCCTAGACTATACATAAGGAATGAGTGTGGCTGTGTTCCAATAAGCTTTATTTATGATAACAGTCCTCAGGCTATACTTTTGACCCATGGGCCATAATTTGCTGACTGCTGACCAAGCATATAAAAAATGTAAGGTACCTTTATGGTTGTAGTTATTTAAGTCTCCTATAATATATCCTTTGAAAGCTGTATATATCAGCTGACTGGAATGAGATCCATTATGCCCCAAAACTCTTGGATACATTCTCACTGGGACCATTACACAAACACTAAAACTCAAACCCGAACTTATCTCATGAGAGGCATCCACAACAGAAGTGTCGTACCTTCAACGTGAACTCGTGTATTGGCCTCCCAATCTTGTCCTCGGCCTCCACGCTGTACTCCCGCGCCAGGGGCACAGTGGGGTGGTAGAGGCGCCAGTGCTTCTCTCCCTCCAGCTGCAGGATGAAAACCTACAGAGTCACAGCACCAGGGCATCAGAGAGCTTCCTGACAACAAGGCAAAGTGATTCTGAAATATCAGCCCTCCGAGGGCTTAGATGAATTATAAGTTGCAGGTAAATAATAAAAATGAAAGATCAGATACATTTCATTCCACACTTAAAAGTTGCCACTACTGGTTTTCACTTTAAAACCAGGTAATCATGAACCCTAATATAGAAGGACAGTCATTCTTTTCACAGTCATGAAACCTCACTGAGTTCTTTTTATCCCACTATATACCCACTATCTCATTCCTTTAAATCTTCTATCAGACAGCTGAAAGCCCATAAGCTCTGATAGAAAAGGCAGCTTCGGCCAAGACTGAATGTCTGAAATCCTGAACATAATCCTTGGCAGGCAGGAAAGCTTCAAGTTTTTTATTCTTCATTCAGCCAAAGATATTTTAATGTTCTGTTAAAAAGTATTAAAAAAATATAAAAGAACATGAACTCTAGGGAAAATGTATTGACATCACATTGCTCTCAAAAGGGAGAAAAAGGACTTTTTACTAATTACGTTGTTCACACTTTGTATTAATACAAAGATAAAACTACAAAATACCTAAGCCAAAGAGTTAACTTTTTTTGGCAGGCACAGGAGAGTAAAAGCAACACTTGTCGAGGTGCCAGTGCTTAAGTAAAACGATGACCTTCATTCAAGTGGCCCCAAGATTTTCACAAGTGGGAAAAATATATACTTTTGGCAGCTACAGAAAAAGGACAGAATGAAAGCAGACGTAAGGATTGCTTGTGATCACACCTTATTCCCCTCGAGAAGGAGCAGGAAACCAGTTTGGTGGGCTTAATTTTGGCCCAACATCTAGGGGAGGTCAAGATCTCCAGAGACCACACAGGCAGTGTGGACAGAGACCTGGCCCAAGAACTGAACTGAACTCTGACAACTACCCTAACGTGGACTCACAGCAAGTCCTTCCCCAAGCTGAGCAATCTCCCTCCTCTTACCTCGACATCATCATAATGGGGTGGCAGGCCCTGAGATCCAGCAGGTGTTATGTACACATTCGAGCCAACCAACGAGCCAAAGTAGCATTCCAGCTTCTCCTGGATCCTCCAAAGCTCATTCTAAAAAATAAAAATAAAAATAAAAGAGAGAGAGAAAGAAGCAAAAGAGAGAAAGGACAGGGAAGGAAGGAAGGAAGGATGGATGAATGGAAGAAAGGAAGGAGGGGAGGTGAAAAATAAATTAGCAATAAGAGAAGTAACATGTTCTTGTTGGCTTAGCAAGTCTTTACTGCATGGCTAGTATGTTCCAGATACTGAGGATTAAACAATGAAGGAACTACCACCTCTGCCTCAAGCATTTGGTCTACTGTAGACACCACAGAAAAGATATGAGCACATAAACAAGATTGGCAAGGTTGTCAATCTGGTGTAGAGTCATGCAGGATTTTAAGCAGGAAAATTACATAAATCATTTACATGTTTAAAAGCTCGCTCTGACTCCTGTGTAGAGAAAGAAATGTAGAAAAGCAAGAGAGATAAGTCAGGAAGCTACTAAGGCAGTAGCCCTGGCAAGAAATGAACAGGTAGAAGGAGAGGAGAGGGAAGTAGAAAGGTCAGGATGTACTGTGGAAGTAGAACTGACAGGACTTGTTGATGGACTAAATACAAAGGGGTAAAGGAATGGGAAGAGTAAAAAAATACTCCTGAGCTTTTGACTTGAACAATTAGCTCCCAATTCCATTTACTGAAATGGAAAACACTTGCTAAAGAACAAGTTTTCAGACAATAAAATAAGTGTTCTATATTAGAAATATTAAGTTTGAGCTGCAAGACTCCCATGTGGTGATGTTTTTAAGTAAGCTCCTGGCTATCTAAGTCAAGTTCTGGCAAGAAGTGAGGGCTAGAGATTTACATTTGGGAATTCTCTGCACAAAATTAGTATTTAAAAGCAATGGGAGTAGACGTGATAACACAAGAAGAGGGTATAGACAGAGAAGAAAAAGGGTAGAGATAAGGTCCCTCTCTCCAGTCACTCATCAGTTCTTCGGGGTGTAAGTCAGATTGAGAAACCTAGAGAGGAGCCATATGTTCTTGCAAGAGAGAAAGAAACCTGGTTTTCCCACCACAGATATGAAGAAGGGAGGTAGCGATTACACCACATAGATATCATCAGCACTTCTTACGTGCCAGGCAGTTCCTAAGTATATTAATTATATAACCCTCCCAACAACTCTGTCTCATCATAATAGTGAGTGCTATGATCTCCAGTTTACAGATGAGGAAACCCAGGAATGAAAACACAGCTAGTGAATGGTGGAGCCAGGATTCGAATCCAGAAAGCTGGCTCTAGAGTCCATACTTTTAACCAGAACTCTGTATCACCTCTAAAAGTAATTATCTTTAAAAAAGACAAGACAAAGGACACTGAAGAGCCCAGTTTCAGGCTTATGAATGTACAGTGACCAATATATAGAAAACACTAAACATATTTAAAATATCTGTTGGGTAAGCCAATGACCACAGCTTGGGAGTTAATCCTACCACTGAACTGAAAAGGGATTTACAGATTAAAAACACTATATGAGAAAGAATGGGGTCAGTTTAGGGAAAGCTTGAGATAGCTTTATGAAGCCCACTGGACTACTCTATAATCTCAAGACTTAAGGGTTCTATTTAACACAATGACATCTGAACTTAGAGCTCCCAAGGAGTTCTAATTTATACCAGGGAGGGGACAGCAAGATCTAACTCTGTCATTACATTTATATGGTGACTGGAATCACTGGAAAACCAGGCTTCACTCTTCCCTGTGGCCTGAGAAGAATCTCAGGACAAAATGGGTGACAGCTTAGGGCTTTCAACTCAAGCATCTGGGTCTGTAATTGATAAGCATATTTATCTTTTCTTCTTAAATGATACCAAAAACCCTATCAATTTTACAATTTTCCCACCTCTCCTGGAGTTAGCTTCTGAATCTGCCAAGTGTAGTCTATTACAAAGCAATCTGGAGTCAAATCATCTCAGTCCAAGTTATAGTTACAAGGTAGGTGACTTCAGCTTTATTTGTAAAATGAAGACTCCCATCCTAAGACTGTGGGGAACAGCATAAAACAACATCTATCCTATTTACATTTCAGAGCAGTACATAAGTGTTACTGCATCACTGATGCTGACTTAGGCACAATTAAGGCTCCTGAAAACTGTATTCTTTAACCTATGACACCCAACTATGTCCAGAGATGTCAAGGCAGACTCCCAGAGGACCCCAGAACAATGAAAAAGGGGAAATGGAGGGCTCTCTCCTGGTTGGCCACAACCTCATCTCTCCACTGACCTACCCACAGAATCAAAACCAAATGCCATAGTTAAGACCAGAGCCCATGTACATGCCTAAAGGAAGGCAAAAATAAACATGCCAAAAGTCCTCCCTTTCAATGAACATCTTTAATAGGAAAATGCCTTAATTGTGGAGTCGGAAGTCCTCAATTAATAGCTATGGAAAAATCACATCTGTGAACTCATTTTTTCACAGAGACCACAATGACTGCCCTATTTCAAATGTCTTTTGGTGGGTTCAAAAGTTACCAACATGTGTAAGTATTTGGTAAGCTCACCCAAGACATTATATGGATTACAAGAAGCAGGTGAAGGACAACATATAGAGCCCTGGTTAACTCATTTCCAAATTAACTAGAATAAGCTGTGCACATTGTGAGACCCACTAATATTGAGAACCCAGCTTCTAGTGTAAGAGGGTAAATTCCTACAGCTCAAAGGTCTTTCAATACTGACCATGGAAAGACCAAACAAAACAAAACAAAACAAACAAAACAGAGGGCATCCTAGTCTAGCCTGGGGGCTAAGTGTAGAGAGAGAAAGCTCATCCTTTCTGCTTTAGTAAATACGGTCAAAGAGCTGAGTCTACAGGGCAAAGGAAATACATTCTCAATCATCTGGAATCGGGGAAGAGGAATGTGCAGGGCTTAAGTAGATAAGCAGAGAAAAGCTCAAGATGATTCTAAAGTACAGAAATTACAGCCACAGAGTACACCACATATATGCCAAATAATAACTTTCTACTGGTCTATAATCAAATTACATGTAATTAACTTCAAGTAACTTTTCTGTTCATAGTTCGTGTGTCTAAAACTCATTTTTTTAAAAAGTTCTGCTTCTGGCCGGGTAAAGAGTCAAGGACTAACTCAGAGAGAAGCACCATGGTGTCCATGTTTTCTGAATGAAAATCATGTCTTAGTCTGGCAAGTGATTTATAAATTCCTTTTGGGTGCCTAGGCCAAAAGGTTGGCATTCCATGGACATTTCAACTTCACATGATTGCTTGAGGTGAAATATCTAAAATCAGGACTTGTACTGAAAAATCTAATACTACTAAAATTTTATCCAGAGTACAAATAGGTTCAGGATCCTTTAGACTACAAAGGGAATCACATACCAGACCAGATTATTCATCAGATGAGGCAAAATGCGATCTAACAAAGCAACTTGAGTTCAGTCATGAGATATATTACTGGTAACTGATGACAAAGTCCCAGGAGCCACCAACATAGCCAGAATCTACCCCCTCCAATATGGAACCTCATGAACTGCTCTCCTTCTCCTCCCATGCTGTCATGTTGATTGAGCTATGGGTCAGAGAAGGAGAATTCTAAATGAGGATAAAACTAAAACTCAGAACAGGCTGTCAATTGTTTGGGGCTACTTGTCAGACCTCTTCAAAAGCAGATTAGTTTTCCCGAGTTTGCATTTTATAAATGTAGAAATGTAGAGGAGGCAAATTATCAAGTATTCAATGATGTAAAAAAATAAAAAGTCAGTCCTTCAGACTTGTAAATCAAAGCTACCCTACATATGACTGCTAACCCAGGAGCAGTTGCAGGACCAGACCCTCACAACCACACGAGTGGGCTGCTGTTGATAAGGGTGAAATATTTTTTCTTGAACATACATCTGGTATGTGATCCAATCATGGCTCTGAAGCTTCTACTTAGGTAGATGCAGGCAATAAAGGGAGGCAACCTCAAGAAGAAAATGCCCACCTTGACGGGACAAACCAAACAGAAATGTCTCCCATATACCAAAATATAAATCAACCCACAAAACATACCTCTGGAGACATATTGTTACTTTAATAAACTTTATAAACTAGCAATATAATTTAGTTTTTGCAGCTCAATGACACCCAGGTCCACCCTGAATGTTGGACATTTTTTAATAATTTAGCCAAAGGATAACACAGAATCTCCTAATTTGGAATGCATTTAAAGACCAAACAGGTGCTACTTCTTTTTAAGCTGGCAGGAGGCAAATCATCATCAAACCCCATGGTCATCCCTGAGTTGATCTATGGCCAAATGTTAGCACTTTAATACATACAAGGATGCTGCAATGGGGAGAACCTGTTACCTTAAATCTCTGAGGCTGGTGAAACTGAATTGTTGCCCTTTTCTGATCAAAATCTTTTCTCAGCTGAAGAAAGTGCACTTTGCCATCTTTATTTAAAACCTTCTTCTTCCCATTGACACACCGGCAGACATTTATGTCTCTTCCATAGTACATACCCCGGCTGCATAGACTCTTCAGATCTGACAGCTTGAACAGGGACTGGTAATATATGGCCAATGCAGGGTCATCTCTCTGAATAAGAAGGGGCTTCTGCTCCCAGAATTCCTTGAAAAAAGTCTCTGTCTTAATGGGTGAGATTAAACTTTCAAAGAGGCCACTGGAGCTGTCAAAGTTTAAAGCGGAGGGTCCCCCAGCTGCCTCCACCTTCAGCTGTTTACAGGGACCAGGCCCCATTTCCTTCCCAGTTCCTGTGGGCTTTGCTTTCTTTGGCATCGTTCGTCTTCAAGACAAAGCAGCGAGTAAATGCAAACCTACCAAAAGAACAAAGAACATGAGTTGGTGTTAAAAGATCATGCACGCATGCATGCGCGCATATATATACATACATACATACATACATACACACACACACACACACAATTGCATCACTATTATGCCTCGTGAGAACTCTTCATAAGTCAATGCCTTTTCCTCCAGGACATGATGCAGCCTTAAGCAAACATCATTTCTTCCAAAACATGACTCAGCTCCAGATTAAATATTCATCAAAAGGAAAGCATATTTCCTTTTACATGAACACAAAAGCTGTGGAATTCACTGTTCACTAGTTAATTATAATTATTTAAAATCAAAGAATTCAACTATCTTAGCGGTTACAAGTCACAGTTTTAGCCTGTGGTCACTGATATAGCAAAGTCAAAAATCTTTAATTTGGCTTCTATCAACATCAGGTCCCAAATCTAATTAGACTGTACTCTGAGTTACAAACTTGACTCTAGAATTATCAATAGCTGCCCACTGCCAGGGGCTCCTTATCACAGCCAACCCAACATGCCTTGGGCCATGGTGTCACCTGGTGGCTGGAGAAGGCTGACTACTCCCCAAGTCTCTTCCTCAACCACCTGAACCTCCTCACTTCCAAATCTCAGCTTATTCCTGAAAATTACCACTTTATCAGAAATCCCTCCACCATTAAAAAACCAAACTAATTTGTGGCTGCCAAGTGAAGGCTAAATTCTATCCCAAGTCTTTAAAAAGTTATAACTTTCAAACTATAATAAGAAACAATAAAATACCTCTAGACCATTAACCTCCAACACAGCATTCTTCCATCTTAATGTGCACACACGCCACCTGGGCATCTAGATCTGCAGTAGGGTTGAGACTGAGATTCTGCATTTCTAACAAGCTCCCAGGCAATATTGTTGCTGCTGGTCCACAGACCACACCTGAGTAGCAGCAGGAAGAGCAACACTCCCAAGCACTTTTAAACCTTCTCACAACTGCCCCCAAGCTTCAACTACTGTCACACTTATAAGACAGGTGGCCCTCATCTGGGATTCAAGAATGGTAATTCAAATTATATGAATTTCATGAAACTGTAAATTTCTATTTTAAAATATAAAATATATTGCTTTCACTAGATTCTTAAAGGAGTCTCTGGAAACCTTCTTCAATAAATGGAGCTGGGAAAATGGGAAAGCCACATACAAACAATGAAACTAGATGGCTATCACCAAGCACCAAAATTAACTCAAAACAGATCAAGGAGCTGAAGAGAAGACCTGAAACAATTAACTGCACAGAAGAAAACAAGCACTAAACTCATGGGCCTTGGAGTTAGAGAGGATTTTATGAATTCGACTTCAAAGGTAAGGGAAGCAAAGCAAAAATAAATGAATGAGACTATATCAAACTAAAAAGATTCTCCACAACAAAAGAAACCAACAAGGCAAAGAGGCAACCATCCAAATGGGAGAAGATATTTGCAAACAATGGCTCTGATAAGGGCCTAATATCCAAAAATATATAAAGAACTTATACAACTCAACAATAAAAAAAAAAAAAAAATGGGCTGGAGACCTGAACAGACACTTCTCCCAAGAAGACATACAAATGGCCAACAGATACAAAAAGATGCTCGACCTCACTAGCTATTAGTGAAATGCAAATCAAAACCACAATGAGATACCACAGAATGGCTATCATCAACAGGACAAGTAATAACAAGTGTTGGGAGAGATTGTGGGGGAAAAAGGTACCCTCTTGCACTGATGATGGAAATGTAAATTAGTACTGCCACTATGGAAAACAGGACGGAGGCCCCTCAAAATACTAAGAATTGAATTACCATATGACCAAGCAATCTCTTTTCTGGGTATTTACCCCCAAAACCTGAAAACATTTATCTGCAAAGATTTATGCACCCTGATGTTCACAGCATTATTCACAGTGGCCAGGACATGGAAGAATCGAAGTGCCCTACGATAGATCACTGGATAAGAAGATGTGGTAAATATATCCATCAGAATATTACTCAGCCTTAAGAAAAGATGAAATATGCAATTTGCCACAAAATGCATGGATCTTGAGATAATCATGCAAAGCAAAATAAGTCAGAAAAAGTTGAGAACCATATGATTTCACTCATATATGGGATGTAAAACTAAAAGCAATGAACAAACACGACAAACAGACTCAGACATGGACAGATTGGTGGTTACCAGAGGGAATAAGGAAAGGGAGAGGCAGATAGAGGTAAAGGGGGTCAAATATACAGTGACGGAAGGAAATTTAACTTTGGGTGGTGAACATAATGCAATATACATGACATTGTTGAATTGTACACTTGAAACTTATTTGATTAATGTCACCCCAATAATTTTAATCAAAAATAAAAACCTGTACTTATAGGTGTTATGGTTTCCTATTTTTGTTGGGCTATCAGAATTTCAAGAATACTGCTTTCTGCTCCTTTGTCATTATAACTAAGCTGTATTTAAACTACACCATGGACTAAGTAGAATTAGTGGTATAACCTGGAAAGAAGCACCCTGGAATGTGTTACATTATAATAAATTTATAAAATGACATTTAGAATACAATCCAAATATAAATTGAACAAATTAGGAGGTGGAAACATCAAAATATAAAACTCCCTAGTGGCCTCATTTTATCTTCTAAATTTGTACCCACAAATAGCTCTGATCAAGTGCTTTTGCAGGAAAACACAAGACCATGGTGGAAAACTAATAAAAATCAATACAAAAAGCTTGCATTGGAGAGGTAGGGACTTAAGCTTAGAAAAAATAAACTTTAGCATTTTAGGATGTCATCAATAAGACAAATTTTCTGAAAATGTTTCACATTCCTTTTGAGTTTTTTAGACCATTTTGATTTGTCATCTTAAGAATCATGGCTTCAGAAAGACAAGTACTATTAGTACTTGGAACCCAGAAATGAAAGCATATTAGCAAAGAGCACTGCTTGTGCATAAAAGTTACCTGCTATTCTCTGAAAGGCCAGCTTATGGCTGACATCTGGGAACTTCAATTTTTAGAGCGTTCCCATCATTAAATAAGAGTGACTCATCATACATAAGCTATGAAAGCAATGTAGTTTATACTGAACATCCAATTTCCTTCTGGAAGTCTGGAATTTTGGTAGTGTCAAGCAGAGGGTGACTACGTGGCCAGCCCCCGATTAAAACACACACACACACACACACACACACACACACACACACACACACACACACACACACACACACACACACACACACACACACACACACACACACACACGGGCATTGAGTATCTAATGAACTTCCCTGGTTGGTGCCTGTGTAGTTGCTACAGCAGTTAAGCAATTGGTCTTCTGCTGTAATCAATCAGCTGGGTCTTAGAAATCATTGAACCTAGGGATGGTTTTAGGAACCCTGACACTTTACTCACATTTAATTTTTAAAAGCACAGACTAGTTCAGAAGGCTTGTAGCATTAAAAGTACTCCATGATGAAAAAATAATTTCATATTCAGCCACACATCTCTTATACCTCATAATTGGTCAGTTTAAAATTTAAGGGATGGGAGCAGCAGGAGTATGCAAGTGAAAGGCTTGTTTTAAGCACAATATACAAATACAGTACATTAAACACATTTGTGAGAAGTGTGGTTAGAGTGCACAGAATACTTAAGCCAAAAATAATATCACTTAAAGTATTCTTCCTATCTACAGTCACTAAAAAATAAACCCCAACACTGCATAACAAATGCTTTTATTAGAATGTACACTTCACTACTTAATACCACCAAAAGTTATATCATTTATTGTTTTTCTATATTCACACTGAAATGATTTGAGACTCAGTTAATGGGAAGCTAGCTTAGAGGTTATTGGGAAAATATACTATTTCTCTGATTCTCACACTACCCACATTATACGACGATACTTTTTAACAGCTTTTCCAGGGTACAGGGAAGAACAAATGACATACTGTACTAAATTGAACATACAAAAATCTTAAGATGCATAACAATTTCAGAAAGAGTAAAAAAGCATGTCTCAGAATCTAAGAAATATGATAATCAAACAAGAGAATGCTCTGTCTAGAAAAGTAGTCAGCAAAAGTCTGTCTATAAACCACACAGAACACCCAAACAGAAATTAGAGTAAATATTTTTATAAAACCACAGAGAAAAAAAAGCAAGCTTTTAAGAAGCAATTGTTACCATTTCACAATATGTACAAATACTGAATCATTATGTTGTGTATCTAAAACTAACATGTTATATGTCAACTGTATTTCAATTGGTAAAAGTAAAATAGCAATTGTCCAATTTGAGGTGACTATTAAAATGTATTAAAATGTAAAATAATTAAGTCCAAAGAAAAGATTCATGTCTCATATTTTACTAACTGTTCACGGATTTAAAAAAAATCAACTAAACAACTTTGAAGGATTGAAACTACAAGGAAATCAATATTGATAACCAATCCACAGCCAATAAATATAAACAGAGCCCTTAAATTAAGAGCCCCAACCTTTCCTATATTGATATTCACTGATAAGAAGTCATAACAGGTTAAGGGAGGAGATGGCTATATATGCGCATTTCCCAGAGCCAGTGTGTGGCACATAGGAGGGCCCTCCAAAAAATGTTTGCTGAATATTTTCTCTTTTTTCATCTCTCATATATAATTTTAGAGAAAAGTCTCAAAAGCCTTATGCAAAAACAAAGTTGGGTAACAGAAAGTTTATTCAGTGGAGATTATTCTGATGTCAGCTGACCCCCAATAGTCAGAACTGAAAGGCACCTCAACCATCAGTGGTTATTACCTAAGGGGAGGGAGATGTGTCTTCATAATCTCCAGAACAATGTTTTACAGTGCAGCGTAGTCACCAGGAAGGCTTGTTAACATGACACAAACTTCTGAGCCTCAGATCAAGCCTACTGGATTAGCACTTCTGGTATACAATATATTCTTTACATAAATTTTAGATGCACTAATGAGGAGCACCACAGTCAAACTCAGCTCAATTAAATACATACACACCCCTATCTGAAATGACACACTGCCTGTAACAAGGTTGCCTAGACTGACCTAAAACAGTTTTCCGACCGCAGAAACGTTTTAATTCGGAAAAGGAAAACGAGGTCTCCTATTGACCTAAAGCTGTGACGGGCAGTTATCTTTTTAGTGCTATTTTAGAGAAAAATAATTGATTGTACCTTATTAATGTATTTTAGTAATCACTACATTAGAAAAAAAATGAGGCCAGAGAAGCAAAAACCATCCAAGAGAAGGTGGAAGAAGCTGAGTAAATCAACTCCTCCACTTAAACATTAACCCAGTGAAATCTAGGCCTGGCACCGAATATAGAGTTAATTAGTGGAGTAATTAAGATCCTGTGACTCCCAGGACTATACCGCCTGAAACACAGTGAACAAGCTGGTCTTATTAACCTATTGGACAACCCAGGTGTCCGGCGGCCGTTCTAGAAATACCTTGTGACAAATGAATAGGAAAAGTAGGCTGTAATTTTAAAGTCAGGGCACAACGAGAGAGGCGCCGCTCTCCGCGCCTTGGCCCCAGATGTAGCCTGTCTTAGGCCGGATGTGACTCCCGGGAGCAGAGCCCACGTGGTGGCGGCGCTCCCAGGCAGCCCGGCCTCCAAACTTTCTTTGCTCTCGTCCGCACTCTCGGGACCACCGACCCAGCACGTGGGCTACGCTGGGTGCCCAGGCCATTCGCGAGCCGACTCCTGGATCCAGGCAGCCTCAGGCCCAGCGTGTCCATACTGCCCTGGTGCCCAGAATCCTGCGGCGAGTCGGCGCGCGTGCCCAGCTCCTCAACCTCCAGCGCCCGCTGGCCCAGGCCCAGCAGCACCCGAGCTCCCTGCCCGAGTGCACCCTACCCGCACGGGGGCTCGGACGCTGGGAGGATGCGCACGACCCCTGCCTGCTGCGGCGCTGGACCGCGACCGCTCCACTCACCACGGCTGGCCTGTTGCACTGGCCCGCGAGCCCCACTGGGCGGCGTCGGCCGGGGGCGGGGCGGCGTCGCATGAGGGCGGGGCGGGGCGGGGCGTACACGCTTCCGCCCCCAACCATGCCAGGTCCACCCGAGTGGGTGCTTCCGGCGCCTAGTATCCGAGAGTGTTCGGGATTCACGCTCACAGGTGTTTCTTTCTTTGATGTTAAAGGAAAAGAATTGATTGCACTGTCTTTTGAGTTGGGGATGAGATGAGACTCTGGATTTGAGGATGTGTTCTAGGACACACTATTCCTTTAACGAATGGAGAAACTGAACCCCGGAGAGGAGAAAAGAGCTCCCTAAGTTTAGGGAGCTGATGGTCCATCGCATTATTTGGGGCAATCTCTGCTACTCTGTACTGTAATAAGTCAACTGTAGTTTATGTCACTTTGCTCCCGGGGAGAGAGAATCCTGGTTTAAAGGGCTCCTGGAAATTCTTTGTTACTGTGGCTTTATAAGCAAAGAACAAAAGCAGTTATATTTAAGTAATTTAGGCCTAAGCTCTCCTTTTGACTCTAATTTGGGTTGGTGAGGCTGAGAGTGGGCACGGAGATTAAGAGCACACCTCTTAATTTCTCAGCATGGCAAGCAAAAATGTCTGTTAATTACCTCTTCAGACAAACACAGTACCTCTCATGCCTATAAAAAAGAGGTGGTAAAGTGAGGAAGAGGGCCACTAAGTGAGAATTCGCCCATTATTTTGCCCAAGAGGCTTGGGGGAATCTATGGCATTACTAATTTACTGCTTAAGGTACTTTATTTTTTCATCTTTTGCTTTTAGTCCATTGAGTTTAGAAGCTCTTCCAGAAGACAAGAATCAAACTGCTCTCCAGTCCCCAATTTATTTACTCCAAAGAGCCATTAAAAATCACTTTGTTTCTATAATTCATTTAACCCGACACACAGCTGAAGGGCAAACTTTAGCAGATTGCAACTTTGCAACCAGGGTGTACTTGTCACACACGGCCTCACCTTTGGAGTTTAATGTGTGCGTTTCGAAATTCTTAATGAAATCTTTTAATTTGTAAGTGAAGTCTGTTGGAACAAGGGAGCATGTACTGGAACTTGGCACTTACAGATCTGCCTTCTGCCCTGTAGGATACTTCTCTCCCACCCTCTCCCCAAGCTCACCGCTCCCCTCAGGCCCTGGCAGAGGGCTTGTATGCAGATGCAGAGAGGGTTTGGATGTAGCACCTCCCCCACTCTGTGTACTCCTCCACACTGGACTCCCAGCATCTCAACGACGTGTTTGGAGGGTGACTGGGCTGGAGGAAGCCTCCTTTCACACTGATTCGCCATTTAATTTAAATATGATCTCACCCAAGATACCACCTAATTAACAAAACATTTTAAGTTATTTTGGGCTGGTGTGATTGCTCTAAAAATTTATTTCATGTGTGGGTTTGTGTTTATAACACTTTAAAGTGCATAACACTTGAAACACTGGCATTAATGTTCTCTGAAAAGAAGAAATGAACGTGAATGCAAGCACTTCCTTTCTTAGGATGCCTTGTTCAGTCTAGTCTTGGAAATATTAGAACCTATATGTCACTTTTAAAGGACCCAGGCTTGAATACTGAACTTTAGAAAGTCTTATTGCTTCACATTAGGAAATTGTGTTTAAAAAGAGTTGCTAAAGACATTACACATTACAACTTCATCTACTTTTACTTGGCTAAGGTAAAGAGTGATCAACTATACAATTTTCTAGGAAGCCTTTGAAGCACTGTTGTAGAAAATAAATTTCTATAGTGTATTGATCCAGGATTAAAAGTAGTATCCCACCCCTCAAATGACCTGATTGATCATAAAACGTAGTTCAATGTTTCTTACAACCAATTAAGTATCAACGTTTTGAAAACAAAAGTATTATTTTTCTCAGTGACTGTGAAATCTCTCTTCCACACTTGGCCCCATTGTGGAAGAAAAAGCATTGTGAACTAATTGAGTGACAATGTTGAACTTTAACTGAGCCCCTGTGTTCCTGGAAAGCAGCAAGAATGGAGAAATCTCCCCACTATTTTGTCTTGAGAAATGACCACCCTGTTCTCATATATTCTGAGATAAGACCCACCTCTTCCTTTCCTGAGTATGACTCCCTAGCTTACCTGCCTCTTTGGATTTCTCCCTTTATTTTGAGAAGTTCCTCATTAATGAATGTCCTTCCTATTGCAATAACCTAGTAGAACCATCTCCTTAATTAGTCAGTGCTTTTTTTTCTTTTACAGTTTCTTTAAAAGAGGGAAAAAAATGTTCAAGTTTTTGTTAAATCTAGGGAAGTCAAATTGCCGTTGGAAAGTTATATGACTTTGAAAATAAGCAGGGCTTTGCAGTTTCATTGTTTTAAAGCATAAATGGGGCAGGTGAAGTATATGTAACATAGACTGCTTTGTCGAAGGCCCTGCCAAGAAATAGCAGTAGCACTGGATACTGAATTGTAGTTGAAATAGCAATTTCCTTACCACCTCTTTCTACTGTTTGAGGGTGTTGTTTAAATTCATTGGAATTTTGACTTTAATGATGATTATAGAATTACATATAATTCCTTTCCTCATTAATCTCCATGTTAAAAAAAAATTGTGTGTGTGTGTGTGTGTGTGTGTGTGTGTGTGATTTAAACAGGCTTATGAGTAGCACAATACAAAATGATAGACCTTACTCATGAAAACTACCCCACCTGCAAGGATTAAGACAATATAATCATAAAGGATGATTTTCTAGCAATTTTTATGCAAATATTTGCAATCTCAGTTACTCTTATATTTACAAAGATGGCTTGTGGTGGCAATAACAGTCATGGAAGGAAGCAGGTTTTCAATAAATGGAACTGCTTTAATATAAGTGTTTTATACAATGCTGACTTCTATATATACAGGCAATGCCAACAGATATCATAAAGCTTTGCTTTGGGGGAAAAGAATAAATTGAAAATGAAAAAGTTTCTTCAGTTATAATATTTATTACCCCAAAGCTTCTGGATAGATAAGTGAGTGAGCCTGACACGGCAGATTCTAGGGGCAAACTGATTTTTACAAAAGAAAGAAATGCTGAAAATTAGATATGACTAGAAATTTCATTTGTTTTCAAAAACAAATTTACCTCTAAATATTTTTTCTGTTGCTAATTGCAACTTATTATAATAGCACACAATAGGAAATAAGGGAAATGTCCCCTTAAAAAAAAAGTCTGGGACTACCACCATCTTTTATTACTGTATCCCCAGCACAGTATTTGTTATAAGATAAGTGTTTAAATTAATAGATTATATACAAAATGGTTTCATTAAAAATATGCATAGAACAACTAAATATACATTAAAATGTTAACTTTAATTCTGAGTGGATGATTCTTTTGCTGATTGGTATTTTTAATTTTTATAATGAAATTGTGTTTTATAATCAGAACAAAAACAATAAAATTAAATTAAAATTATATCTCTTCATTGCTTTTCCAGACCATTTCTATAAAGTAGCCCATTTCTATATTTAGGCAGTTTACAGAGCTGGCTGGCTTTTTCTTAATCTTAGAAAGCAGCTTATTTTCTGAAATCCTTGCATTTTATCCAGGCTTACCCCACAGTGAACAATCACACATGTTCTGTTTCAGATTATTATCAGTAAATAAAGTGAAAATCAAAACGAGGAATTATTATACGCTGTCACATATTTCGCATGTAAATGGCATTTCATTCTTCTTGAAATAAGAACCGAATGAGAACCCTTGCCACTCACTAGCAGAAATGAAACTCACAAGAATAGCTCTGTTCTCACAGTTTTCACCAGCCACTGATTTGAGAAGAAACTGGCTGAAATCCTAGGAGCTCATTCTGAATGCTCTAGTAATGCCCATAAGCAGTAAACAGATTTTCTTTCTCAGTGTTAGACATTTACTACTAAAGAACACGATGCCTGCATTTCTAGGCATTAACACAGTCATGTTTGGCTAACAATCTTTCATTATTGCTTCTGAAAAGGAGTGCTGAATTATGTGTAGTATCAGGGTGACCTATTCTTGTAGCCCAGATTGCCAAATGTGTTCAGCAAAGCATTTGACTTAAAGTCATGAAATGAATATGCTCATGGGAAGCATCATACATTCTAGATGTTATAGTTCAAAAATAGCTATGTCCGAAGAACCAGAATTTGAAGAAGGGAACAATGTAGATTTGTTCTGTTCATTTATAGATTTTTTTTTTAAAAAAACACCAGTTATATAAAAGTATGTCAGAAATGTTAATCCAACGTTAGTACTCAGCTTAAATAATAGCAACAAATTCCCAAAAAACCACCTAGGATATTAATCTATTCTATATTTTGAAAATAAAATCTTATGAAAATAATATCCCTTTTAAGTCAAGCTTAAACACTATTAAATAAATAGTTTTAAATTTTATTTATGGTCTAGCTACAATTAAATGGAAAATAGTTTTAAATAAATTATATTAGCTCAATTTTGGACAGTTTCCTAGAAAAATATAATTTGGGGAAAATTTTGAAAGAATTAGAAAAGTTGTATTAAGAAAAAATGAAGTATCCCAAAATTAGCCTGTCCATGAGGGAAGTCATAAAGAACTTGCTTTTAAATTTTTGCAACCAAGGGGAAGTTTCTAGAACCCTATGTCATTCACAGTGAGAAAAACATTAGTAAAAGTGAGACATTATTTGTCTCTTCACCTGGCAAGAAATCATTCAAATCATATAGTTCACATTATGGTGAAATAATTGGCAAGATGCTGAAAGCAATATACTGTTTATTTCCCTAAATTCAATCCCAGAATTCAAAATAGGAAGGGAAATTTCATTCTTCCCACAAAGGGCTTATCTCTAAATGGAATCTTTTCCACAAAATACTAACACAAAAGCATGCACACCACTAGTCTATGAAATGAATGGGTTTTTTTTTTTTTGGAGGTTTTTCTACTTAACAAACATCTATTTAATACCCACTTGACCTGATTTACTTGGTTCAACCAAAGTTACTAAAGATTACTATGGGATATACAAATTTTGTTCAATTTTTTTCACTCAATAATGTCTGAAAGCATCTTTGGTAATTTATAAATTGAGAGTCCACATCCTTTTGTGGACTCTTTTTAGAACTCAGACAGCAAAGTGATTACTATCTATATACCTCTAATTTAACATTCATTACATTTGTTACTTATTGTACCCACCAGTTCACTGTTTCTGCTAGGTTGTGCACTCATTGATGGCAGAAATGTCATTTTGTATTCATTTTTTATAGTACATAACACCTAATAAAATGCATAGCACATGTAGGAGGTCAATAAACATTTGGTTGAATAAAGTAATTAATTAACTCCAAAAAACTATGAAAGCTATACCTCAGCTACAAAATATAAGATGCTGTTATTGAAGTGTGTGATATAATAATATGAAGATGGGAAGACTGAGTTCATGTTTTATATGAAATAATATATGAAACTTATTAGTGATGTAATATAAAACATTGAAGATGGCAGAGGGAGGCTCTTCATGGGACTCTCAGCTGTGTGAGTGTCCATGGTTCCACCAACATGCTGAGGTTCTTCCTTAGGAGGATTCATCTCTTTTAGGTAATATGGCATTTGGCTAGCACTAAGGGACAAACTCTTCTTGAATTATTGTCACAATCTAGTTTTATTCCTCAAATACAGGAAATTTACATTTATAAAGAAAGGAGGATCTAGATGAAGGAGTTACAAATTATTTTTCCATAATATGCATAGCTGTGACTCTTATTTATGGAGTCAAATTCTCCTACAATCTTGAACTCTGATGCAAATCAGTCGACTTTCATATCTTCTTTAGACCAGAAGATGTGACTGGCTGATGCTCAGTTCAGTCTAGTACTGTCCAAATTATTGTCAAGAGTTTGTTGTTGCTGTTGTTGTTGTTGAATATACACTGACTCCAACACAAGTTTTATACATTGGGAATTCCTCTTCACACATATATACCCCAGTAAACCAAATTAAAGATAATGTACACAATGGGAAATAAAATCCTTGAATAGGTGTCGATGACATGGTTGTTCTCCAGAATGATTCTGCCAGTGTGCATTCCTAGGGCTTTCCTTCTCTTTATCCGAGGTGAATCTGCACTGGGGCTGCCTGTGAATCTTCCTCGAATGGAGTCCTCTTCTGAGTGGAGAGAAATGGAAGTCTGGTCCAGGTCAGTCTCGCTGTCATGGTAACAGCCATCAAAGGCCATAGCTTGAACCACATCAATGTTGTACATTCCAGAAATCTGATAAAAAAAGACTTTTATTAGAAAGTCATGAATATGGTTTTATGAATAGGAATTACAGTACAAATCTAAACAATCAGGCTTTAAAAATAGTTTTGATAAATGCTAAGAATGCTTTGCTTATTTCAAATAATAGAATTTGGGTTTTGCTTCTGGTATCTGACTAAAAGTAATTTTAATAAAAAAATGGAAAATATTGTCTTGGAGATCTATTTTTATAAAAATTTGGCAAGTTTTATAATTATTTCCATAGAGGTATTTGAGCATTAAAGAAATAAATGTTACAAAACTATAGTATCAATGTTTTCTAACTTAGTCTCGGCCTGATAGACTGTTACACTCAATAAACAGTTTCAGGTTTTCCCCTTTGTTTCTGAGTAGTATGAAATGTTTGGCATAAGTTCGTGTGTTGAAATTGAAGATGATTTATCAGAAGAGCAGCATAATCCAGTTGGATTTGCTTTTCAATGTATTTTTCTTCTTTAGAGAAAACAGAACAGTATGCCCAGTAAGTGTGTTTTTTTTGGTTTGTTTTGTTTCTGTCCAAAAACAGAACAATATCATCTGGTGATCAATTTATGCTTAAATTTCAGGTGGGGGTATAGAATGATTTTAGCTACTCTTTTAAAATGCAAATTGGCCAAGCTTTCCCATTTTTTGCTGTGAAGTACCGATAAATGATGCTAACACAACCCAATTAAACAACTTAAAATTGGCCTATTTTTTGGAAGGAGCAAATTAACAATGCTTTCTGGCTCCAGTGCTTGATTGAATCTAAACTCCCATTTCTTTTTAATGTTTTACTCTGAGAGAGAGAGTGGTTCTCATTGGTACAAAGCAGTGTCTACAAAGCAGCTGTCACTAATTGCTTTCTGAGAAAACCAAATCATTTCTTGATCTATAAGGAAGTTAAAAAATGAACAAATATGAACAGGTTACTACTGGATGAAATTATTCAGAATTCAAATTGGAGGCAGCAGAGTACATTATGCCAGAAATGTGTATTTGGTCCATAGTGATTTTAAAACCCAATATTTACTGAATTCAAAAGACATGAAGTATAGAAATAATTCAGAGAAAGACAAACACATGTAACATATGATTTCAGTTATATGTGAAAGCTAAAAAAACAAAATAAACCACCAAACAAAACTGAAACAAACTCATGGATACAGAGAACAAACTGATGGTTGCCAGATGAGAAAGGGGTTGGCGAGTTGGATAAAGAAAATAAAGGGGTTAAGTAGTACAAATTGACAGTCAAAATGTCACAGGGATATAAAGTACATTATAGGGAATATAGTATAGTCCCCATATGATGCCAGACGGGTACTCAACTTATTGGGGGGATCACTTTTTTAAGTTATGTATATATCTAACCACTATGCTGTACACCTAAAACTAATGAATGCCAACTGTAATTGAAAAAATATATATCTTTTATATTCAGCCAAAAAATTTAAAATAAATTTTAAAATTAAAAATAAAAACATGGAGACTATTCTGTGTAGTCTGTAAATTAATCAGTTATGTTGTACCTTTTTGTTTTAATTGTAGAAACTTTCATAATAAAATGAAAATGGGCAAAATAAGCGTGAAATGAGATCAAGGCTGAATAACCTCAGGTAGCCAATAATAACATTAAAAATATATTCAGCTCTGGGTTTGAGGATAGAATAACTAAGTATAGTCTCTCTTCAGTGGTTTTGCTGAGTCATCCTGTTAGGTAGTTAGTAGATATGAGCAACTGGGGAATGAAGGCCCTTCCCAGAGACCTCCCTTGGGACCTCCCTAGAACACCCGTTTTATGGTTATAAATTATCCCTACATCCTGAGATTCAAAGAAATGAAGAGCCATAAACTAGTAGCTGGTTTAATTCAGCCACAAGTGCATGTGCAATCAGTGCTACAGTAACGTCCCGTGATCTGGTCTCATTATACTATCATTATAATATCATACCTATGCCTGGAAGTTCATGAATTTAATTTTAACAGACTGAATTCTGTGTAAGCACATGCACAGTAGACAAAAGGGTTATATAATGGCCAAATGTCGATCAAAATGACCACTGAACGACCAAATTTTATTCCTAACAAAAATGTCTTTTTGTTAAAGAAGACACAATCTTCTGTGGACAGCAAGGGGCCATTTTCTTTTTTCATTATAATTAAGGGTTATCTATATAATTGACTACATCTTGCAATATACAATTTTACCAGTAGGCTGCTAATTTCTGTTGCAAAAAAGTTGCAAAAATCAGACTAGCAAAAAACTAAGCAGTACTTGGAGACTTGGAGAACTCAGGTTTTTTATGCCAGCGGTCCCAGAAGAACTAGGGCTCTGAAGATCTGGGGCTGGAGCTCAATTGCAACATTGCTTATGTAGAACTTATTTGGCATGAACTGACTAATTTGTCATCAAATGGTTACAAATCAGGGAATTGCAATGGGTTGCAGGCAGTTACAAAGAGTTACAAAGTGTTTTTTTAGTTGCCAGAGGGTACAAGCAGTTACATTTGTTGCTTAGACAGAACAAGCAAAAGGGCAGATGAGTCTTTAGTTAATTTCAAGTATATGGCCTATGTAGGAAGCATAACTACAAAAGCAGAACAAAGAGCTGATTAGCCTTTTGAGTGAAAATTCCTCTTCATTTCCACAAGTTTAAAAGTTGATTGTTCCAGTAGAAACAGTTTTAGAAGTGGTTTTTAATTTTTCACTTTTGCCTATACATAAGCACATACTAAAGGCACATTATATTTTAACTATAGATTTGACCATTTTAGACTAACTCCTAAATCCTGGAATTAGGAAAACATTCAGATGAAGGAATAAGAAAAAAAAATAGCTTTTTTTCTTCTTCCTGGACAAAGGTCAGCACTAGGGATCAGTTTTCCACAGCCTTTGCTGTTCTCCCCGCTCTTGGTATCTGACGGGTGATTGGGATGTGTGTGGTGGCAGGAAATGAGCTTTGCTTAACTTGATGATTTCATAGGAACTCCATGAGCTTAAAATTCCTGGCCTTTCTCACTAACCCTCAATCATTCCACTCTAGGGATTTATGAGAAGAAACTGGCATGGGTGACTCAATCCTTTTTGAGTCCTCACTTAGTAATCCACATTGGAGTCTAGGTTTGATCTCTGAAATAAAGTAAAAGGAAACTGTCTCTAAAAGGAGAGTCCTGAATTGTCTAGCTAAGATAGCGACCAAGAGAATAAGTACTTTTAATTTGGCGATGGAGTATTAGTGAAGCCTCCTGCTCTCAGATCTAACTAAGCTGCTTTCTCCAAACTGCTTTATCGATAACAAAGGTGACATCATCATATCCATTTGTCTAGATCGTACAACTCTCTTCTCTCTAAAACTGGTTTCCCAATTCTGAGGAGAGAGGTATCATTGATTAGACCCAAACCCACTGTGCTATGCTTTTATTCCGCCCCTCACTAGGGCATCCTATCCCTTGAAAGAGTTCTCATTTCAGACAACCTGTTCCCACTCTCTCTATTAAAACTCCTATTCCTTTGTTAAATAGGACAAAGGTCTCAAGGTCTGGGTGGTTCTTACTAAATGCTATTCTTGCTAAATGTTAAAATGTAGAACAGTACTTTGCAGACACAACTATAAGCAGGATGAGGGTGCCTGGAACCCAACTAGTGTGACCAGCCAACGTCAAAAGAAGAAATCAACATGTAATTGACCAAATAGTGCATAGACTATTTGGTTAAGACTCCCTTCAGGGAGACAGAGCTTTGGATGTGAATACCCTGTCTTCTTTACTTGCTGCAAATAAATAAAACTACATAAGGATGACCACAGTCTTGTTTTTAATAGAACACCCCAAGTGACAAACTCCTTGAGTTTGGGTACGTCTTTACACCATATGCTCTGAGCACTAACCACAATAAGAATCTAACATATGTACAGCACTTTATAGTTTGTAAAAATTTCAGACTTATTTATTATGTCATTTGATATTCACAATAGGTACCATTTTGCAAATGCAGAATGAAAATTAGGAGAAATAGCCTGGAAACAAAGCTAGAAAGTGGTAGAGTTATATTTGTCATCACTTCTTCTGACTCCAAATCTTGTGCTCTTTCATTTTGTCCCATAACTATATAAATATCAGGTAGGATATATCTTTGAGATATTTGCATCTTAAAGGAGGATGCTTAGAATGGTGGTTTCCAGAAGCTGGAGAAAGAGAGAAATGGGGGAATTTAATGGGTACAGAATCTCAGTTTTGCAAGATGAAAAATTTCTGGAGATTAGTTGTACAACAATGTGAATATACTTAACAGTACTTAACCACACACTTAATTATTAAGATGGTAAGTTCTATGTTATTTGTATTTTATCACAATTAAAAACAAAAAAAATAATTTTCAAAATAAATGATGCTCGTTAACCCAAAAGAATCTTTTTTCAGTGGTACGCAAGAAGATTGTGTACAACCCCATCAAGTTAAACAATTGAGGTAGGGTTAACACATGTGTATTGTGACAGGTGGGGGCATAGAGAGATAGATATTTTAAAGTCAAAGGACCAAATAGAGGTGGGCCCAAATTACTTCAGTGCCTCTTTCTTGGGTTAACCACTCCCCATATAGAAACAAAACAAGAACAACAAATTCTTTCACTTGTCTCACATTTTTCTCTCGTCACCTTTCGCTTCATAGATGATCTAAATCATTATTATACACAGTATGGGAAATAGATCAGCAGCATCTGGGATATGTTAGAAATGCAGACTCTTGGATCCCGTCCCAGATCTACTGGATAAAAAGTGACTAGTCCCAGGTGATGCATACATACCCATTACTACACACTTGTCTATAAGCTTATGGTTTTCTCACACCTGCAGAGTAGCCACTGTGGTGTGCATATGTATGTGACAGGGACACTTGTCATATACTGTCAATAAAAGAAATTGAAGCATCTGCAATAAAACTAAATCAGCTCCTATTACACTTTAACTCAAAGGATATAAAATAAAATAATGAAATTAGCATTGCAGGAGAACTGAATTGCAGTTGCAGCTCCGTTGGCTGTGAATCTTTTGACAAATCTCTTTACTGAACTAAAACTCTGTTTTTTCATTTTAAAAATAGAGATAATAATTTCTGTAAGGCCTACATTAGGAAGCTGGTATGAGGGCTCAGTTGGAGGAGAGGCTATAAAAACATTCTTAAAAGTGCAAAATGTTCTCATTGGAAGTATAAAAAAAATAAAATAATGTTTTGGGTATGTATAAATGCTCACATAAGAATTTCTTAAACCAATGTGAAAATATTACATTAAAATTATTTGCATATGTGTGTATATGTCTATATATATGTATTATATATATATATATATATATATATATATATATATATATATATATATAGTCTTAAGTGTATGCTAGCAAATTAATTTGATCAGTTAGCTTTCTGAAATGCAATATTGTAGGTCAGTTGTAATAACAAGAAACTAATGCCCCAATTCTTTGTGATATAAAGCAGGTAAAGATCAATCTATCGGCATTTTTAATGAAATACCACAAAAACTATGTTAGAACATTTAAAACTCAGAAAGCACCTTGTTCCTAGTATACTTGTGAGGAGATTCTCCCTTTATACTCTCCCAGACTCCAAAGAAACAAGAAAATAAAAATAATCCTAGCTCTTGGTGAAGAAAAACATATTATTTATTGGTTGGCAGGACAGTCTAGAGTCAGAGAGACCCAGAAGCAAATTCTAATTCTTCTTGAACTGTGTGATCTCAGTCAAGTTACTATCCACCTGCTCCTATTTCACTTCTATAAAATAAGAGTGATAAAGTACCAGCCTCTTCAGGTTACTTTCAGTTTTAAATGACATAATATATGTTAAGTGGTCAGCACAATGCCAAAACATACATAATAAATACTCATTAAATGTTAGCTGTTACTAGTATCATCATCATCTACTTGAAAGGATGTGATTGAGAGGAGCACACAGAATTCCTCACATAAACACACAAAAACTCCTGTCAAAGGTGATTGAAGATGCTTAGGAAACCAGCCAACACAGAGAATAAAGTTCAATATTAAAACGTCACTATCATGTAAACTTGCATTTTGCTAAGACATATGTACTTAATACAGGACTGACAACGCTTTCAGGAGGGGATTATAGATGAGGATAATCTTTTTCACATTCCAAAAGTCATCTGATAATCAAAGCAACATAGTACCTTCCCTGTCTTCCTGAATTGTTTCCGTTCTTCCACTGTGGTGAGGTAGTTCACGGCTGCATACTCAATGATTGACAGGAACACAAAGATGGAGCTGACCCAAAGGTACACATCTACAGCCCTGATGTAGGACACCTGGGCCATGGAGGCGCTCATGCCAGAGATGATCGTGGACATGGTTAGCACTGTGGTGATTCCTGCCATTTGAGAATGGTGACAAGATCAGTGACATAACCATCCAGGATCTGGTGCTGGATTACATTAGAGGACACATTTCAATGTCAATATCAATATCAAAATCTAGAACAACATCAATCTGGTGATCAAAGGGTGGTAGGCAGTAGGGAAGCTATGCATGTTCACTCAGTTCGCATCTTCAGCCTAAGCAAGAAGCTCCCCTTCGATTTCTCTTTCTACCTCTTTTTCTTGCCCTCACCCCCATTGTCCATAATATTTCTTTCCTTCCATCTAAAGACATCACAGAATCAAACATGTCTTTCGGGACTCGTGCTTCTCTCCCTGAGGTGGGTCTCTTCTAACGATTCTAGAAAGGTAAAAACATATTCAATTTTAAAATAGTCTACTAAGAAATAAATTCCAAAATTATTTTCACTACCCTTTCCCATCACTTTACAACTTTTACTGTTAGGAAATTGTCTTAGTATCTCCCTTTAAGCCTTTCATTCACTGAAGAGTGATCTTTATAGAATTCTCAATAGAACACTTAAAAGCCATCATTATTGCTATACTTTGCCCCTTGTTACTGAACTCCAGTTCAACTGAAATTTAGAATGGAAGTATGATAGTGGAGGCTCAATTCAGTGTAAATGTGTACTAAACAGCTCCCAAATGCCAGTTACTTTTGTTACCTCTCCTCTCCTCCCTTGCCCTTGTTTTCTACACTATCCCTTTTTTTCCCTTCCCTTTCTCTCCCTTCCCACTGCCTTCCTCTTCTCTGTCATTTTTTTCTTTTTCTTTTCCTTCTTTATTCTCTGGCATGAGCATCAGAGGTAAGAGAGCAGGGCTCTGGGGGACAATGGAGTAAGAAGAAGTGACTCTGAGATTTCTTTAATAAAATGCCAACCTTGGGGAGGGCTATTTTGTGTCTACACTAATTTCTCTGAGGGATACTGTCAAAGTAATGCCTAGAGAGAAAGTATAGTATTGTAAATATTTGAAATGTACACTGGCTGGCATGATTTTATTTCTTAACTTCCCGCTAGGGAAGTGCAAATGGAATCCTTAATGATCTTTATAAGTTGTGAGGACATTTTAATGTCAACAGACAGAGTCCAGAACAGCAGGAAGAGCATGGTGATTTACTCCTAAATGTATAGACGCAGCATGTGGACAGCTTTCACTGACATATTTCTGCCCCTTCTACAATAACTCTGCAAGATTCTCATTTGAGGGGAATGACAATGACAGACAATGAAAACTCTGTAGAGCTATTCAATTTCAAATGAAGTTTTCCTGTTTGTATGATAAAGACCAACACAATCTGACAACTTGACTGTATCTGTGGAGGGCCTGGATCTAACCTTCACATTGATTTAACTCTAGAAAAAGAAACCTAAATGCTATCCTAGCTCTTACCATTAGAAGCAGGTTACCATCTCGCTGAGTTTCAGGTTTCCCTAAGAGTGGTAATATCAAGAGTTTGCATGTCGGTGGATGCTGTTTGCATTCCTTGCCACATAAATATAGAGATGTGAAATTTTGATTATCATTACAGATATTTGTGTAGCTGAGGCCAAGATTATTGAAGAAAATTTGATTGCCTTTATGAAATGTTTATTCAGCACAAACCTAGGTAAATATTATTTGCCACATGTTGCAGAAAAGAAAGATAAGCTGAGAGTGGCTAAGTAATTAGCCTGAGTTTCTTTAGGAGCAGGATTGAAACCATTCTCTCTGGGTATAGAACCCATGCTTTTTACATGCAAACATGCTGCCTCTCATTCTGTAAAGGGAAATACCTCTTGTTTTTAAGATGCTATACCAGTCTCTACAGATGGAGCATCTCTGAGAGAAGATGCTATAAAATTGAGTGTAGAAGTATGTCAAGAAGCATGAAGGTACTTTGTGCTTTTCAACAGGCCAAAAGTCTTCTTCTTTTCTATATTTCACTGGTAAAACTGAATGAATCCAAAACTAATGTTTCTATTTCATAGCTTACTTTATTAGTTCAAAATTTTAAATTTTAAAGTCTTCTCTTACTGGTTTTTTATGATATGGAAAATACAACTTCATTTTTTTCAATGGACAATAACATGGAGCTTAATAGACAAAATAATGGTTTAGAACAAACTAGTTTACATGCCAGATAGGTCTTGTAATGTATTTTAAATTGATGACTCTTGGGATATTAAAAGGTAATTGCATTATCTATATTTGCCAGACAGCAATAAATTATCAGCTATTTTCTTTAAAAGGGTGCCTAGTCCAAATAATTTCATGTGCAAATTTCAGTTCTGTAAAGTATTTACTATAATACTTTACTATAGCTAATATTTACTATTGCTTTATTTATTTTGAAATCAGCATGCTAGATTTTCCTTATGTAAATAATGAAGAAAAAAAAGAAAGAAATAGTGGGAGGAGAGATTGTTAAGTACAGAGAGTAAAGGATGAGGAAACTGAAAGTATATTCCTCAAGCGATAGAACTTGGAGTCAAGGAGTATTAAGCTACATTAAACACACTGTGTCTTGAGCTGCCCCTTAGAAATACATTAATCTTGACAAATAGCATTTCTTTCCAACATATTAAAGTTAACATCTCAATAAAGGAGTTTTAAATTATACTAAGTGACCATTTAGTCAAAGAAAGGTCCTGTGTTGGGATTAGAATATTATCTTCTCACATACCAATACTGCTATGCATAGTTAGGAAAGTGTTATGAGACAATATTTACTCTGGCCTATGAAACTCAGCTCTCCTGAGCCCTTGTGGTTTCAACGTATTAACTCTTAAGGACACATATGGAGTCCTAAGAATTATTCAGTCTGGGGAGAGTTACTTTTGTATTTCATTGGCCATTTCCCCCCCAAATACAAAGGACAGGTTTGTTGACCAGTGTATAACAGTCAGGCATGTAGGCATCACTTATAGAAAGATTGAGTCAGTTTGCCCCCTTCAGTAGCTGTGTTGTGAGTATAGCTCTTTTGAAGGCTTATGTATCTACATTCACCTTTAAATGAATACAAACATTTTTCCTGTAAGCCTAGGCAGAAAGAAAATATTGAATGATGTGAGGGCAAGTAAGATAGGCTAGATATCCCAACACAGTTATGACCAGAAACTAACAACTGTATCCCACAAAGGTAGCACCAGATTCCATTGCTGAGAAGCTCTGGTAACCTCTATGATGGTTAAAAGAATTGCTCCTAAATGCTTACTTTTCTAGGTATATGGCATATCCTCTGTTAGAAGACATTTTTCTTTATGAGTGAAAACTTTAGTTGCCTTTCTCTGCCATGACTGTTTCCTAGCAAATGAACCCATAACTTAATACATTGGTTATGAATGGTATATTCCATGCAGAGGGACCAAATGAGAAGTATGGAGGTAAAGAAAGAAGGAGGGAGACAGAAGGGAGAGAGGAAAATACAATAATACTCCTTCTTCCATGAGGGTTAAAATGTCCTTGAATAGTTTTATAATAGTCCTACTCTCTCTCCACACAAAATCAGATGAAAAGATAGAATAGTATTTTTAACCCATCACACATTCCAAGTTATGATTGTTATCTCTAATAAGAATTGCATAATCACAATTGACATTTCTATGCTATTCAACTTCTAATGTTCTTTATCTGAAATGTGACAAATGTAAAAGGATCTTAATCAGAAATGAATTGTTTTCAGTTAGTAACAAAAGTAAAGTTATTAAAAACATGGTAGATTAAACCCTGGTGACTTAACAATTGTATTGTTACGTATGTATTAAGCACAAAATATGTGTAGGGCACTGTACTGATTACTTGTTCTTAAGGAACTCACATTCTAATAGAAGAGACAAGACAGGCTACTAAGTCACCCCATATCTAAACATAAATTAGAAGAAGCAAGGTCACTAAGGAGAGATACAAAATGCCATGTAGTTCAGAAATGAGAGAGACCATGTCTGCCTGGAGCCATTAGTAAAGGCTCTGGCCATTGAGAGATGGCAGAATTTTGACAGAAAAAAAAAAAGTAGGAAGGACATTCTGGGCAGAGTGAGAGGCAGAATAAATGTACAGTGGTGAGATAAGCAGTTAGGCATGGGGCCGTATTTAAGAACACTAAATGCTAAAATTGGTTAAAACTTAGGGCGAGTATATTGAAATAGGGGTATAGGTGAAGATCTAGCAAATAAACATTCAGGATACTAAGTTATATTTGAATTTCAGATAAATAACAAATAACATTTGTTGTTTGTCCCATGCACTATTTGGGATAAAATAATACTAAAACATTATTTGGCACTTATCAAAAATTCATATTTCACCAACTGTGCTGCATTCCATCTGACAACCCTCAAGGAACACTTAAGATTCCAAGCTGAGAGTATTTATACCAATGGCATTCGAAATGAGAGGATTGTGATCACATTTGTGTTTTAGAGCTACTACTCTGCAGTAGGATTAAACTGGAGCAGGAAGAGCAAGAGGTAAAATAATCAATTACAGACCTCTAAAAATCCATGCTACTGTTTTGTACAAATTAGCAAAGAGTGTCCTTTCCTCTGGAGGACTTCACCTCAAACCATGTCCCATGGAGTTTGGGCTGGATTTCTGCTTTCTACTGTCCTTTGGGTAGGATGTCACAAAACTTGCAAGAAGGCCCTGGGCAGGTAGGCATCTGTTAGGGCAGTCCAGGACAAAGTTAACAAGTGGTCCAGCATCTCCAAGACAAGGGCAGTGGAAAAGGAAGAATAAGCACATTTGAGGAATTTTTATAGAGAATACTGACTTTAAAGAATCAGATATCTTATAGCCATAATTTTCAAAGTGTGATCAGTGGATCCTTTGGAGTCTCCAAGACATTTTCAGAGGATCTGGATAGTGAAAATAGGTTTCATAACCATACTAAGACATTATTTGCCTTTTTTTTTTTTTTTTTTACTGTGTTGATATTTGCACTGCTGGTGAAAGGTAATGGTGGGAAAAATGGTTGTTGCCTTAGCATGAATGAAGGTAGCAGCATACAATTGACCTAGCAGTCACTGTATTCTCCAACTCCCAGCATCACAATGAAAATGAAATCAATAAAAACTGTTAATTTAACTAAATTAGAGCCCTTGAGGACATGCCTTTTTAACATTCTGGTTGATGAAATGAGAAATATACATAAAAGCCTTCTGCATACAAAGCAGAGTGGCTGTCTTGAGAAAAAGCAATCAGGCAATCAAGTTGTGAACTGAACATTGGACACTTTTTTCAAATGGAACATCATTTTTCTTCAAAAGAACAACTGACAGATAAAGTATGATTGTTCAGAGTTGGGTAACTGACAGACATTTTTTCAAAACTGAATAAAGTAAGCCTATCACTTGAGGTAAAATAACTCATAGTATTTATTTATTGTCAAATGACAAGATTTGAGCCTTTAGGCCAAAACTAGAAAGATGTTAAAATTGTATCCATCATCGTGAGCTTGAAAGCTTCCCACTCCTGAAAAACTTTTTGATGAGATTAGTGGTGATAGTAACAAATGAAATTTTTTTCCTATTATATGATGAATTATGTGAACATTGGTAAGATCTATATAATTCAGTGCACCAATATTTTCCAAGTGACCAATGCATATATAAACAGATCTAGTCAAAATACAAAAGTGATCAATGGATTTTAATAGATCAGCAAAACTTAACTAATATGGTTTCAGATTCCACATTGCAACTAACCTTAAAGAAATTATCACTTGCTGAGTTTCGGTGCAATGTCAGGGAAGACGATGTACAATTACTTGAGAACACTATTAAAATATGATCCTTTTCTCCAACTGAGTGAGGCCAGATTTCTTCCTATATTTCAAATAAAACCTATTACAACAGATTGAAGAAGCAGAGATGAGAAGCCAGCTGCCCTCTGTAAAATCAGACATTAAAGGTTTGCAAAAATGTAAAACAATGCTACTCTTCTCACTAATTTTTTTCATTTTAGGAAAAAAAATTATTTTTTATATATGTTATATTAACTTAGAATGAGTTTAGTATCACTATTTTTAAAAGAATTAATACATATTTTCAAAAATTCTGTTTTACTAGCCAACATGACTAATAATGATAAATATAATCCACAAAAAAACAAAAGATCTCTGGGGTCCTTAATTTTTAAAGTGTAAATGGGTCCTAAAATCAGAGTTTGTGAATCACTGCCAAAGACCAAGAAGGAAATTGAGGGTGTAAATATGAAAGACTCAGTGAATGAACTAATAGAATAAGGAAAATCAAGAGAATAAGAGGGATTTGGGCATCCCGGGAAAAATAGTTTGATCTGTTTTGAATGTGCTGAGTGCCTGTAGACTTGAAGGTGAAGTTCAGAGGGCAGCTAGAAATACCCCTCTAGAACTTGAGAGAAACATTTGAGACATAGATTTGGAATTTACTTTCCTGCAGACAGTAGTTAGAAGAGGCTTCTTCCATTTGATGAGAGAATCAAAAATAAAGAAAACTTTGGAAGAGAATTGCCTATACTTAAAGAATGGAAGAAAGAAGTAAAAATTGGGAAAGAGAAATGAAAGGACAATCTAATAAAGGAGAAAAACCATAATAGTGCAGAAAAAATAAAACACACTTATTGTTAGTTTGGTTTTATCAAACGCTGGGCCAGGCATCAACCTAGGCAGTTGACATGAATGCCCCCATTTAATTCTCACAGTGGCCCTTAGGAGGTTGTTTTACTAACTTCATTTTGCTGATGAGGAAGATGAAGCTGGGGTCCTGACCACTACACTTCGTTCTGAATTTGAGAGGATGCTTAATAGTGTCAAATGCTTCAGAGAAAGTGAAAGAGGGCAACAACTGGGAAAAGGCAAGAAGGATAGACAGATGTAGTCAGAGCGACCTGCCACAGAATTGGGTATCACAGCATTTGGGAGGAGCGAGTAAAGCAGAGGGTAAAATATCTTAGAAAAAGCTTGAGGGCTATAGGAAGCAAAAGCCATAAAAGGATAGCTGTATAGGAATACTGCAGTTCTCTTTATTTAAAAAAAAAAAAAAAAGGTGTGGGAGGGGGCACTTCTGACTTGTATATTATTTTATATAAATCTGCATAGCAATTTCTTAACCCTGAGGGATCAGATGTAGATGCAGGAAGCATAAAATTTCAGGAACAGCTTAAATGCATTTCAGTGTTCTCCATTCGCCCCAACTTATCCTGGAACCAGCTTGTATTGCTGTCATTTTCAAAGTGTACGAGCTGAGCAGTCAGCTTCAGGAATCTGATTGAAAATCATGTTCCTAAACTGTGAGAGAGGGAACGCCTTTCTGATCCTGCCTCAAGAGCTGGAGATGTGTCTTCTGTTTCGAGTGTATGCTGCCCCACTACCATATTGAGGTTAGGGCATTTCTGCTCCAATGTGAAGTAATGGCCACAATAATTTAATTATTCATTCAGATGGCATTTTTTCCCTTGAAGATATTCAAGCCTTAAATGCTTGTAGATTGAAGCTATTATTAATATTAATGACAATCTATGTCTTTCAAATGATTTTTTGAAGTATGCATATAATTTGTGAACATTAACTTAGAAACCACTGTTTCTGGAATGAATTGTGTGATAATTACTATGATTGGGAGCCACTTATAACAATCTTCTCTCTAGATAGAGGATTATAGGTGAAAGAATAAAATCAGTCAAAATGAGGGAGTTCTGGCCTGAAACAGCCAAGAAGGTGAGTGGGATTGACTGTTGGGTTTTCATTAAGTAACCTGTTATCTAAGTGCTTAACTTGGCACCTTCCACTTTGTAAGTTTGCAATAACAGCTAAGTGGGTCTGAAATCATTCTCATAAAGCAATATGTGTGACAGTGGCATATTACATATCAGAATGAGGAGAAAATAACACCAGTGTGGTGACTTAATGAGCCTGATGTCTCTCTACCTGAAATCTCTTGCCAACTAAAATACCACAATTATCTAAAATTTCACTGGTTGATTCTGATTTTGGTATTTAGGTTAAGCCCTGATTTCTAACTAGCACTTGTATTTTCAAATTCAAGCTTTCACCTCTCCAAAAAGAAATTTATTAAGATACCAAAAGTATAGTGTGAATTAGTTTGGAGTTTCTTTCTTCTACAATGTGTTTGTCATACAAAGTGAAATGGAGTGGGGCAAGGTAAGGAGGGTTCCTGGATAGGGAGAAGAGATAGGTCTGTAAAGTGTGGCTGTTGATGCTTCCTAATTTCAACTTCTCTTTTTACTATCATCCAGCTCTTGGTCAGTTGGCACAGCCTTCCTACCTCCTGCCTGGGTTCCCAAGGAAAGAGTCCAATTATAATTTGCCCTTGAGCTGTGAAGACAAACACTGTGACCTGCTGTTCACTTCTCAAACTACCCCTGGTGCTAAACCATGATGCTCTTTTCTTTACCCATCACCTGTTCTTGTTTACCTTCCTTAACCTTATTCCCATATTAACATTTCACATTAAAAGACTTACCCAGCGAAACTCTTGCAGGAACAGCTCTTCGGTCGATCCAAAATGAAACCCATGACAGTATCACCATCAACATAGCCGGGAAATAAGTTTGCAGCACAAAGAAGAAAACATGCCTCCTTAGCACAAAGTTGATGAAAAGCCTATTATACCAACCTATGAGAAAAAGGCAGTTTTTATTAGAACAGGCTTCCTCATGGAAACACCACACTTAGTGAAATGACCTGCTTCTTTAGACAGCAAGCTCTCAGGAAACACTGAGCTAAACACACCCACCCCTGCTGACCCAGCACCAGCCCAGCACCTGGGCCTGGCACTCCATCCATGTAGTTGAATGAAATGAACTACAGTCTGTTTAATTATGTGACTCAAAATCCTCCTTAAATCTCATACTTGCTGTTCAGGGATGAATAGTAATTCTGTGTCGTGGGATGGTCTTTAAAGACCTTTCTCCAAAATTAATTATGTCTGCAGTGTTTCTGCAAGTGGGCAAGTCTTCACTAGATGACCAATGAGTGCACGTAATAGCCAATGAAACATTTATCAGCTCTGACAAATGAAATGAAATATTTTATCTAAAAAGATTCACGGTAGCTACTAGGTCAATAGATTCCAAGTTGGTGTCCAGACAGCTAGGAATTCAAAGAGGGGGTAAGCAGAAGAAGTATGCATAAATTATTTTTATTTCAAAGTCTCATAGGCACTGCTAATTTATCTCTGATAAATCTGCAAAAAGGCAACCAAATGATGATGTTTATCTGCTTCTTGTTAGAATTATGGAAACTCATGTTGGTAGTATTGATTAATTTATGCTGATCAAAAGCAGCAATTGTGGCCACATCCACACACATATTTTGTTCAGGTTTCCCTTTTCACATTGGCTGCAAGGAAGCTTACAGCCAAAATTTTGGACCATCTGTAGGGCTTCTCTGAATGCCATTCTCTAAAAGCCACATACTAGATTCTCTGTAATACCTTACCCTTGTTTTTCTGTTTTTATCACACATTTCTAATTCAAATTATCTTGCTTTATTTCAAAATAACTGTGATGCCAATCTAAAATAAGGCAATGAATAATGAAATTAATAAAAATTAAAATATACCTTTTATGAATAAGTGGTAAGATTAATTTTTCTATGATACATGCAGTGTACTTTGATGCAAAATTATTCAAAACACAGGAACTATAGGTTAAAAATTATAAAACAAAATCATAGGTGTTACAAAGTTAGAGAACCCTTCTACAAGTCTCAGTAGTAATTTCTTAGAAACCCAAGGTGGCAAATTTATTAGATAAATCAGGTCAATATTTAGGCATTCAGCCTAAGACATACACCTAGCCAACATACACTGAATTGGCAGACTACTCCTAGCCTTCTAATCTCAATTAAGCTCTGATTACTTTTCCCTTCCCTACCTGTTCTGAGGTTCTCTCTCACTATCAACTGATACAAGTTTTAATAATATCAAACAATTTCATTACCAAGGGTAATAAAAGATGCACAGTACATTCTAAAGTCAAAACATACATTATTTTTTAAGCTACTCATTGTTTTGTATTATCCATGTTACAAGCCCACTTTGATATTACATACAGTTAAGTTTTAATTTTGGCTGTAGAGTAGAATAACAACATCTCCAATATAATAGCTTCATATAATTATTGCTGATTAAAAGAGATAAGGAAAAGCTGTGAAAGTACTTCAAAGAAAAGCACTGTTAATGTATGTGGTTTTAAGTCTTGAAATAAATGTAGGTAACAAGGTTTTTTTAACACATAAATTTCCGATTTTTTTTTTTTATTTTGGTGGTGGGAGGTGGGCAACCAAGCAGGAGAAACATTGCTCTGTCTTATGGCTCCTCAGTGGAGGGGACACCAGCAGTGGTGTTGTGGTAGAAGCTATGTAAGCCGGGAAGAGCTCCCTTTACCAGCAAGGAATGGTGGTGCTACCTGGAAAGACGTGGAGTCCTCATTTTGGGTAGTGTAATAGTCTGACTCCAATTGTGATATTTAACCACCGATACCTCTCTAGCCCCACTTTCCATTCTGTCCCACACCAGGGCACCCACGGTTCAGCCATGCAAGCTTTGTCCCCACTCTCTTAACTACCACAAAATCTCAAGCCAGTCTTTCTTCCCTGTTTTCTCAGGCCATTTTCAGACCTGCCCTGCTCCCTTTAGAAAACCTCATTCTGTGAGTAATAAGTCTCTTCATACCCTTTTGATATGTGTGTGGTATTATCAGTTTTGACATCTGAACCAAATTTTAGGTGGTAGGGTCCATCTGCTTCTATCAAGTTGCCACATGGTAAAAAGAAAGGGAGTTTATGAAAGAAAGGAAAGGGCTGGAGAGTTGGTAGTGAGAAAAACTGAACAGAGGGGCTGTAGGTGGGGAGTCAGTCCCAAGAGAAGGCTCAAGAAAGAGTTTTCTCCTGAAGACTTTCACTTTCAGTGGCCTGTTAATAGTAAGGCCTCCTTCTGTGCAGAAAGAATCTAGGTGGTGATGTTGATTAAAATGGTGATGATAATAGCTACTAGCTAATATTTATTGAGTACTTATCATGTGGCACACAGAAGTCTAAGTTATTTATGGAAGACAATATTCTAAATTATTTAAATGTAATAAGTCATATATCCTCAAAACCATATGAAGTAGAGAGTAGTATAAAACCAATTTAAAGATAATGAAATTGAGGCTTAGAGAGGTTAAGCAACTAGTCCAAGATCACATTTCCAGTAAGTGATAAAGTCAGAATTTGAACTCATGCAGTCTCTCTCCAGAACTTGTACATTTAACCCCTACGTTATGCAAATCTATGGTGCATGATTTTGAGGGGCATTAAAAGGAAAGAATGGGCAGGAGCCCTTTCCTGTTTGTTGATATTGCCAGGTAGTGCTGAAGGCAATGCTAAGGGGAAAAAAGTGCAGACTTGGTTGTTCAGCTATTGGAAATGGAAACTGAAGTTCCAAAACTACAGTTTGTCCTTGAACAAAACAGGTTTGAATTGCACAGATTTGCTTATACACGGGTTTTTTTATCTTATGATATAAACTTATGGTATCAATAAACACAGCATAGTACTTAAGTATATTTTCTCCTCCTTATAATTTTCTTAATATTTTCTATTCTCTAGCTTACTTTATTGTACGAATACAGTATGTAATATACATAATATACAAAATATGTTTTAATCAATTGTTTATGCTATTGCTGAGGCTTCCAGGGAATAATAGGCTCTTAATGGTTGACTGTGTGGGTCAAGCACCTCTAATTCTTGTCTTGTTCAAGGTCAACTGTAACCAGAGTCAGAAGTACAGTTATTTTGTTTTGTTTTTCTTTTTTCTTTCTGTAGTGCTGATTTGGGAGTGTTGGTTATGGTGGTTGTTGTAATGATAGGAATAAATATAAAATATAAAAATATTATTTTTGATGAAGCTACTATATTTAAATAGAGCACTAATCTGAGAAAAACAATTGAATTTTGTTCTCAGGAGACTATGTTAAATAATTCATGGATAATGTGAGACAGAACTATCACATATTTGTAAAATAAATTTCTAAATGGTGATCCTTCTGAAATCTAAGACATGGTCGAATGAGCCCAGATATGATTATTAACTGGATATTTGAATACAACTTCAAAAATACTTTACTCTTATATTTTTTAAAGTCTTAGAGCTCATTTTAATCTTTCTCATTAAAAAGTATAAATCATAACAAATTAAAAAATACAAATTAAAAGTGTTGAAATAAAATTGACAATTTCCTCAATGTATACCCACTTCTCAGAGGTATCTATTGTTAATCTGTATATACATTTAAAATATATATGTACATCTGTATCAATCCTTCTTAAAATAATGAATATTCTTCTATAACTTGGTTTTAATTTTTTAAATTTATTATGGATAACTATTAATGATATATAAACCACGTATATTTGAATCTAATTCTTTTTTTAAACTAAAATGCTATTTTTTAAAAATGTAAATACACTAAAATGTTAAGAATTTTTAGTGCATTTAAAAACTTTTAAAAGCTTCTTTCTCTGTAATATGTTTTTCAATGCAAATATTTAGTCTTGTTAGACAGACTCAAAACATGACCAGAAGAAAATAAAAAGTCAGGGAATGTTGTCACACTTGGTAGGACTCAAAATGTCTGACAAACACAAATAAGGAGACAGGAGAGTCAATGTAATAGCTTATTGGTGAAGTTAGAATTTGGAAGTGAAATTTAATCTCTTTATAAGAGGATAGTTGGATGTATATTAATGGATGCTTGTGCTTCGAAACCTGAAAAAATATTATTATTATATGTTATACATATTTTATGCAGGAAGCAATACTCTTAGATTTCTATGCTTTATATCTATCACATTTTAATAGCAGGAAACTTTGCAAAGTCTTATTCACAATTTATCATGTGCTGAAGCTATTTCATCATAACAAAAATAAAATGGAAAAAGCTATAAATTGTATTTCATATGTATCACTGTTTATTGCATGCATTCTTTTGTTTTAATTTAGGACTAAGAGCTTTAAAAATCCTGATTGAAACATTCGTATTTACTTATATAGAGAAAGAGAAGGAGGAGAAGGAGTAGAATGTATATCAAAATAATAGCACAGTTACCTCTATGAGGTAGAATTACAAAAGCTTTTTCTTTAAACTTCTAAACATTCTTTTCAAATTATCTCCCATTTATTCATTCATTCAACAATAGCTATTGAGCATCTACTATGTGCCAGGGATGTACCAATGAGCAAAACAAATTACTGTGTTACTTATAAAATCAGAAAAGCAAATAAGCTTCATTGAAATTAACAGCATCATCTGTTGAATTGCAAGCAAAGTAGATAAATAATGGTGTGAAATAGAGCATTTATTCAGGATCTAAAGAACTAAATAGCTGTTGGTGCTAAAATCCTTTAGCTTCTCGTGTTTTGACTTCTCTCTTAATGATGCAGCCTTTAATAATAATAACTCTTCTTCAAAGGCTAAGGGCAGTGTAGACCAGCTTTGGGGAGAAAATACCACCATCACAGCAGAGTGGATATAAGGATTCCAACCAGGGTGTCTCTGACCCCGAGGGGTAGCTGCTGGCACACTTGCTGGCCTGAGCATGACTTCAGGAATTTAAAATGGTATCTTATATGGGTTCTGCCTGAAGTTGCTCAGAATGCTAATAACCAGGGGAGAAGTAGCTACTTCTAACTTTAGCTAACAGGGATCAAATACAATTTTAAAAAGTGCCTTAGATAAATGCTGCCAAACCAAAAATATGTCTGTCATAGTAAAGAGTATACAATATAGGCCCAATTTCAAATACATTTTCTGTTTGGGGCAATGATGTACTTGATTGATTTGTTTGATATTTATTGAGCACCAATCATGTGCCAGACACATTCCAGGGTCTAGGGAAGAAAGGGCGAACCAGGCAGACAGATTCCCCACCTTCTTTCTCTTAGGCACTCAGATACTAAAGCAGTTAGACAAACCTGTATTTCAGGTAGTGGTAAGAGCTGTGAAGACAAATACAGAAAAGGAATGGTGAGGAAAGAGACCTATTTTAGATAGAATGGTTAGAAAAACACTTCTTGAGGAGATGATATTTAAACAAAGCCCTGAATGAAATGAGGGAACTGGTCATGAGAAGATTGGGGGAAAAAAAACCACTCTAGGCAGAGGGAGGAAAAGGCCAGAGCAGAAGCCTTGCAGATGGATTAGAAGGGTGTGTTTGAGGACAAAGAGAGTAGAATGTGGTAGTGGGTCGGGGTAGTGGGTGACGTCAGAGGCAGATCCTGGAGGGCCCTGTTGGTCATGTGGAGAAGTCTGAATTTTGTTATGTGTGATGGAAAAACACTAGAGGTTCCTGAGCAGAAAAGAATTGTGATTTCTATGTTTTTCAAGAGATCACTCTGTCTACTGTATTGAGAGTAGTCTGGGGGGGGGGGGCAAGTGTGGAAGGAATGCACCCAGTTAGCGGCTGCATGAGGAAAGAAATGATGTCCTGGGAAGGTGGAGGTGGCTGCCTATAAAAGAAGGATGATGTTACTGGCTAAAGGAGACCCTTGTTTGGATTCAGGTCTCTTCACATGTTGCTCTGTAAACAGTAGATGCACAATAGGTGCTTATGAACTGTCCACATAAAACATTTTACCTGTGCTGCTATAGAAGGCAAATCCGCTGGATGCACTGAACTCCTCAATGAAGAACTGAGAAAGGGAAATATGCTCATCAGTATTTAAGGACTTGTTTCCATGTTTCCAGTATAACATGAGATCCTCTTCATTGTAGGCATCTAAACAAGAAAATATTGTTCTTAGAATAAGCTTTTATAAGCTCCATGAGGTCTATAACCATATTACATGCAGCTCTCTATCTTAGTGCTCCAATGACTTGTATGCATTAGGTGCCAAAAAATATTTGCCAAAACTCCATACCTATCAGAAGAAAAAAAATCTCTAAAAAATTAGACCCTATGTCTGGCATATTGTAGAGGCTGTTCTTGTGCCTGCATGGAGTGAAAACACTCCGAACAGCTGCTCCCATATTTGTGTGCACTGAGTGGTGTCACAGCACTGCATTACAGTCACAGGCCTGACCCCAGGTCTGCAGGCCCTTTTAGTTTTGTAGATCTAGTGGATAAATCATAAAGAATTTTCTTCTAAAATCAAAAGTGTTATAGAAAGTTTCTAAAGAATTTGGGGAGCAGAATCTGTGTAGAAGGCATCCATTGAGATTCCCAGCATTAAGCCTCATTATGAAAAACTGCATTCAGCTTTTAAGATGTCACATCAAAAATAGCTGAAGGGTCAAAGTGATTGACAAGGTGCTGGCTCAGATGCCCTTTGACAGGACTTCGATTAGGGGCCTATTTCCAGAGCTGAGTTTTTCTGGGGAAAACCAAGTATAATTAATGGAAAATTATTACTCATATGGCAACATGAATTCTAGATCTTTCCAAACTTGGAAAGTCAATGTCATTCTACCTTAATAATATTAGCAAGAATACACCTGTATAGAGAGTTATTCCTTTATAACCATTGTAGAAATTACAAATATAAATTATCAAAGCATTCCCCCCCCCCCGAATCTTCTTACATGAGAGGCAACTTGCTATCATCTTTAATTAAAAAAAAAAGGGCAACTACATATTTTGTATAAACATATTTAGCTTATATCGAAAGTTTTAAATACTTGTTAAAACACATTTTTTTTATATGCAAGTTTGTGATGTTATATTCAGATCATGTGTATACCCTCTGTCAGGAAGTAAAACTTACAGCTTTCCAGTTCAAGAGAACAATTTTGAGTGTCAAGAGGAAACCTGGTGAAATCCATAAAGCACATGGCTGAAACGGTTATCCTATAAAGAAAACAAGAAAAAGAAAACTGCATATCATTCAACCACATGGCCAAATAAGCATGCAATAATGCATGCTTTATTACTGTTTGCTTACTGTTTGCTTGCTTTGTGTGCCTTTCAAGAATAATGCAAAACCAGGCATTACCATCTTCTTTCCAAATAATGGATAAGGAAGCACCCTCAGGAAGGTGGATGATTTGCTTAAGACACAGAGATAATCAGTGATTTCCTGCTCTAATAATTGCTTCTGAGCTCACCATTTCCTGGTCAATTCCCTCTGTATTTTCTGGCTCTGAGATCTTCAGAAAAACACACTTCAAAGTGAGAATACTTTTGAATAGATTTAAATATTTTCTGCTTTTGAAAGATCCAAACTTAAATAGTTTCTAGTAATAACTGACATGGTGGTAATAAAAAACTATGGGTAAAGGTTTTTCTTACAAAGCAAATTTACCTTAGGAAATCCTCTTTCCAGGCATGAGGATAAAGACCAGAGCACTTTTAGTTATAGATTTATGTGCACAATGCATAATTCAGGTGCTATTAAGTTGAAAGGCTTGCATACTGATGAGGATTGCTTTTTCAAATTTTATATCCTCCTGGATTTTCCTGGCTTCAGGCAAAGGCTGCTATACTATGATCCTGCCACAGAGTAGAAACTCTGGTACCCACAATAGCAGATCAGAGGTTCATAAAAGGCCCCTGAGCAAGTCTGCAAAAGAACAAAGGCAACAGCTGCTCCTACCCATCGTGCCACCAAGTTAATCAGAGAAGTAGAACTATTTTATCTTCCACAGGTTGAATTTTACTGTCAACAGTCACCCAGCAAAATGCCATGTCAGGGAGGTGTCTGGATGAATTTGTGTCACCAAACATATTAATTTTGGCATATTCTTGTACTTTAAAGCAGGAAGGGACCTCTAAAGTCTTTGAGTCTACCTCCTGCATGGTATACATGAATAAATGAACCGCCAAAGAGGTTAGGTGGGTGGTGTTAAAGAAAACATTATTCGTGACACTTATTAAAGAAGGTAAGGAAGATTTTATTGAGAGGGACTACTACAACAGGGTTTTTTAATACAGGAGAGAGATTGGGCTCAACTCCAAATATAACAAGGAAAAGTGGAACTCCATAACCAAGGAGCAGGATGGGGGTCAATGGATAGAAAATTACTCAGAGAAGACATCAGGATTAAGGGGGTTGGGAGATTCTGGCTAAATGGACCAAATAGGATTCTTGCTTAAGACAGGCCAGGGTGATCAGATGTTACCTGGGGGACGGTGGAAGATGAGGAACCTGATCAGATATTGAGGATGAGGATTCTGGCTAAATCGACTTATCAGAGACAAACACAGAAGCTCAAAAGTCAGAATCCAGGTGAAGAGAGAGTTCAGAGAAGCATGAGCAGAGTTTGGTCAAGAAAAGAATTTTTGTCAATAGATGGTACTAGGACCAAGCCTAGAACCAGGTGGCATGGCTCTGGGTTTAGACTGGCTCTACTGTCAGTTGGAATAGCTGTACAGACAACAATTTTGAGTCCTTCTGTGTTCAGAGATTCCCCAAGACCACTCTCAAGTTCAATGATGAGCTAAAAGGACTGATAGAACCTTCAAAGCTATTACATTAACAGTTAATAGTTTGTTACAAAGAAAGGAAAAAGTGCATAGGGCAGCATCCAGGATACACCAGGAATAAGATTCTACTTGTCCTGTGCTAGTAGAGTTATGGGGACAGTGCTTAATTCTCCTAGCAATGATGTGTGACAACAGCCATGGAGTACTGCCAACCAGAGGAGACACTGAGCCTTGGGTCTAAAGAAATATAGGCCGAGGACTCTGGTTAAAAAAGACACTCTCAACTGACAGGATATTCCAAGGGCTTGGAGGTTACCTCTCAGGAGCTGGGCAGGAGCCCAGTCTTTTCTTGGAATGAGCAGGCTATGGACAATCAACTGAGTTATTTCTTTAATGGACATCCTTTCCAAATAAGTAATTTAAAACAGTTGACTCCATGGGCAGGTGCTACTGTTCTCCTTCTGATTCCCAGTGAAGCTTGATTCCAGTACTCTAGACTGCTATGATACTCTTGATTTAAAAGCCCTTTTGAAAGTAGTACTTCCCTTTAATTGCATTTTAAAAAACATTGACAGCCTTTATGAAATGTCTGGCCATAGCACCTTTGTACTAGTGAGCAAGATGTTTTTAAGGAACAAAAATAATTTGTATTAGTTTCTTATGGCCAATGTAACAAATTATCACAAACTTCATGGCTTAAAACAACAGAAACTTATTCTTTCACAGTTCTGGAGGCCTGAAATTAGTGTCACTCAACTGAAATCAAGGTGTCAGAAAGGCCCTGCTTCCTCTAGAGGTTCTAGGGGGAAAATTCATTCCTTGCCTCTAAATGGTTCTGGTAGTTGCCAACATTCCTGGGCTGGTGGCAGCATCACTCTAATCTTCGTCTTAATGGTCACGCTACCTTCTACTCTTCTGTGTGTATCAAATCTTCCTTTGCCTCCTTCTGACAAAGATATTTATGATTGCATTTAAGTCTGAACCAGATAATCCAGGATAATTTCCCTATCTCAAGATTCTCAACTTCATCACATCTGCAAAGATCCTTTTTCTGCCTCATAGGGAAACCTTGACAGGTTTCAGGGATTAGGACATGGGAATCTTTGGGGAAGCCATTTTCCCCCCAGCTGTTTTAGTATCTTTCTGGGATTTCTAAGACATGAGAAAACATAAATTGCTTAGATTTACCAAACATTTTTAGAATTACCTATGATAAGCTACTTGGTATGCACAGAACTCATTAGGCTTAAATGACATATGGTACATTAAAAACAGAAGGCTCTTATAGCATAGTGTCAGAACTAATGTTTCAAATTAAAAAAAAAAACATAAAAAAGGAAGTGAGGAAATTAGCAGGAACTTGTATGATGACTATATTTTCCTATGAAAAATGAAGGTGATAGTTAAGAAAGTTATTTAGTTCATCGAAGATTCCAGCTTGATGGGCTGCAGGGGTGGGGTGGAGCTGGTGAGTAGGAAGAGCAGTTTTGCATACCTAGAAAATTGTGTGCTGGACTCTTAAGGATTTCCACAATTCAGCTCCACTCTATTTATTCAATCTTATTTCCTACCATTCTCCAATACAGACCTGAGTAGGTATAGTTAGGAAACCACTCTTTAAAATCTGGAAGTTAGAACTGGGGGAAAAAAAATCTCATCTTTTGCTTGTGCTCCAATCTCCAGCATCACTAAACACACAGCACTATCATGAGCTTTGTCTGAAGTGAGACCAGCTTGGCACAGATGACCATGATACAGGGAGCCAGCAGCGGCAGACAGCCCTCACCTGAGACTGAAAAGGACATTTCCGTCAGGGCGGACACGCAGCATGATGTTCTCCACAGTCGTATCATGGATGAAGGATCTTTTAGAATGGACAAAAAAGACATCAGGCACCCAAATCTTTTTGATCAATCTATGATCAAAGGTCATGCTTTTGTTTGTTGTGCTAGGAAAGGAGAGCCTTTCATCTTTCCAATAATGCCTGAGATAAAAAGTCATCGTAAAGTCCTAGACAGAGAGAAAGAGACAAATCGAAGTCAGGAGGAATATGATTCAGGATGACTGGTCAATACAATGAGTCCTGGATGTTACTGACCTGTAAATGAATGGCTTATACTGTATTTTCAGGTATTTTTAGGATGAAGCTAGTGAGCTTTGGTTGCAGAGTCTCTCTCTCACCTGGACTCCAGTGAATGTTGAGAGTTTCTGGGAAGTATAGAATGTTTGTGTTGGGTGAGAAAAGCCAGTTGTAACTGGGAAGCATTTCTGCATAAGCACTCTAGTAAAGAATCTTGAGAGATCTCAGAAGAAACTCCATGCTCTAGTATTTTATTTTGATCTCTTTTCCCATTGTGAATGAATATTCACTTTTATAACTAATTTCATATTCATAAATTTGATTGTTTTTGTTAAAGAAGGCCCCCCTCCAAGTTGAATAAACCATAGTCCCACAAAAAACTCAACACAGCATTTATTCGCGCTGTTAGTAGAAAGAACTTCATCAGAGGTCCTGGGGCAGAGGCAATGGTCTAACCCACTTGAGAGACAGAAAGCACCATACAATGGTGGTTCTCAAATTCAGGGTTGCAAAGGAATCACCTGTAATTTTGTTCAAATGGCACATTCCTCACAAGTTAGTTCCCGGAGATTCTAATTTGGAATAGTTTAGGGATTTGAACTGTTAATGTAAGGAGGTAAGAAGCGGAAAAGCCATACTAACATCATGTTAGCAGAAAAAATTTTGGTTAGTCAATGATTTGAGTTTTGTTTGGCTCTCAGATGCAACATGTAAGATTTTGTTTGTTTGAACAGAAACTCTCCTAGCTTCGTCTAAGTCACTTTTCACAACTGTTTATTTCTTACTATCATTTATTTCCCAACAATACTCAAATTTTTCTTGAATTAACACATAAATAGAACTTTGACAGTTTTAAGTGTGTCCTGTCATCTTTCATTCAGTCAACATTTGGGTGGCAATAACTAATTGAGGAGTCATCATAAATAAAAATATTGATTAAGATACATATGAAAAGATTATTTGATCTTACAGTATAATTTATAATTCTAGGTCCTGCTTCCTTGAGAGATCCCTTCTTTGTTCTTTCTCTCTCTTTTTACATTTTTATCTTTAACTGTGATATTTGCATATTATAAAAGTAATACATAGGAACTAAATTTCAGAACTTACTTCTATGAAAAACACTATATATAAGCTACAGCTCATATATCAAAAATACTTTTATTCTCAAAAGAGATAATAAATTTTGAAAATTTCACAAGAACACCTATGTAAAAGATTCCAGAAAAGGAAATGAAATGCAAAAATTAATGTACATAACATATTACATGAAATGACCAGATAAACAACCAACTAAATCTTTCCAGATGGAAAATGGAGTTTGAAATGAAAGTAATTAAAATCTTCCCTATTTATGAAAGGGTTATTTCTTGGTTTTATTTTTAACCCTTGCCTCCCATCCCAAAGCTTCCATATTTAAAGTAGAAAATGAAGGACGATAAGCATTTGGTTAAGAGCTGCAACCTCAAATGACTGTAGGACCAGGTGAGCAACATCAATGAATGGAGCGGGACGAACCTAAGAGAAAATCTAGGCATGGTTTCCAGGGCAAGCTGGAGGGCACAGTCCCATCTAAAGGCATTTACTATTAAATTGGTTAATATTTTCAGGGAAGGTGGGAACAAAACTAAAATTTGAACCAAATCCAGAATTGAAATCCAAACCAAAATGTATTCAAAGCTGCATTTCACCAGCGAGTACCTGTTACGGCTCCTGTAGTTATCAGCTTCACCTAGTGTGGTATTGATAGGAAGCAAAGAAAGGAAACTACAGAAGATGATGGGAAAGACAGAACAACTGAAGAGAACCAAATTAGATGGAGAGAGTGATTCAGATGTAAGAATGTATATCACTTAAGTGAGACTAAGGAAATGGACATTGAAAACTTGAAACTATGAAAGCACTCCTTATTTGGTATAGAAAACTATACTAAAATTGGCTGCACAAAGCTCTGAGACATTAATAAATTAACAAAAAAGTCATGGGTAAAGGAAGTACATCTGAAAACAAATGATGTATGTGCTTAGATATCTAAGTTCACCATGGCACTAACTGTTATTTCTCAAAGCAAAATCTGAAAAGCCTTAAAATTACTTAAGTGAAAAATGGCTCTGGTAATTACGTAGACAAGGAAGGTAGTTCTAAGATGACAGTTGAGAAAATAAAATAGAAAAATTATGATGGGGGTATTAAACATAAAAATAGCTCAAATGGTAAAACCAGCTTGAGGGAGGGGGAAGAAGAAACCAAAAAGCAAGGCATACAAAACAAAGAAGACAGAAAAAGTCTAAAAGGGAGGCTGATGAGTTTTATGTTTTAGGGGCAATGGTTTCACAAATTTATGAAAACATAGATATTTAATTGCAAACTAAAATAATGGCAGTCTGTTCTAGATTTATAGAAAATAATAGAAAATAGATATTTTCTTAATTTATAATTTTAGTTTCCAGGAGTTTTAAAAAATCCTTTGTTGTCTTCTATTGTTTAGCTACAGATAAGCAATGCTAATAGTAATTGAAACATTTGGAAGATGTTCATCAAACATGGTTCAGTTATCCATCACTTTATGGATAAGAAATGATTGTGATTTCAAAATTCATATATTTTATAATCATCCTTCCTTCTTGTACAATTATTCCTGGTTCATGTTACATAGCTAAATATATCATGATTTCCCACAGTGCTCCACCATGTACAACCATTCAAAGAAAAGGAGAAAAGTAGAAAAAGAATAAGAATTGTCACCAAGGGCAGAAAGAAATGGATAGATGATAGTAAAGCAACCACAACTCTATAAAACAAAGTTGAAAAGATAAACAACATAATTAAAATGATTTGTCAAAGTAGTGACACTGTTGAGCCTCAATCCTTTCAGAAAAAGACCAGTATCTTATGGATACTTACCATGTTAACTTCTGAAATGCTGTCGATACTTTCAATCTGGACATCTATACCCACTGGCACTGGAGACTCTTCAGAAAGAAAAATGGGTAAAATACTAAGAAATCATTAGAATTATTTTGAAAACATTTAAGGCAGAGAAATTAATGTTGCAAATTAATTACTTTCCACATTTTAAACAACAAATGTGGAATCTGTTGATTGATAATTATACATTTAATTATAATAATAAATACATTTAATTATAATAATAAAGGCACATGTGTAAATAAGTGTTACTCCAATAATCATTACACATTTGCTTGAAAATGATTCAATATTTTCTATCTTATAGTATACTTAGTGCACAGTGGTGTTTCCAGGTCTTTTTGTTTTGTTTTGTTTTTAACTAGCAGGGTTTAAAAAGGAACAACATTTGAAAACATGTCTCAGAGCATGTAGAATTCTGTATCTCTATGGTAGATTTTATAAGTCAGGGAATAAAGTGGTCATGGAGTTTGCAACTCTGGAAAATGTGGGAGCTTTACTCTCCTTCTAAAACAATCGGCCTTTTTCACTTGAGAGGTGCTTGGCAGGCTAGAAGGACAATGATGATAGTACTGTGCTACACAGGTGGAGGCCACACATTCAGACATCGGTAACCACAACCTGCATTTGGGATGAAGCAAACATCCTTAGAAATGCATTTGATGACAATACACTGAGAGTCATAACTGGAATGACTTTAGACAGAGAATGGCTGAAATTTGTTTGCAGTTGCGTCTCACAGAATTAAGTTCATGGGCCTAGAGAACCCAAACAATGACACTAGGGAGTCCAGTCTAGACTGAGACCAGTACATTTCCTTGTGATGCCTCACAAATGGTTTCACCATTGCTTGCGCAAAGGGACATCGATATCAATAATTTCATTATTTAGTGCTGTGTATAAAATTTAATGCATATATATGCTAAAATAATTTATATATTTATTTATATAGTCTTCGCATGTTTTCTTCCCATAGGGACCATTCCTCGATTAAATTTTATTGTCTCTGTATAGTCCTGAGTTAAAAGACACTTTCGACTATTGTTGAAAAAACAGCAGTCTTGCTTTGATAGATACTGGGTGACTGTTTTAGTCAAGATCCAGGATTTAGAAGGGTGTGGCCAGAAAAGCTTCCTTACTGAGGTCGATTAATGTCTGGATGTGCTACATGTGACTTATATAGTGCGTATAATTCAATAAAGCACCAAATTATTGTTTATTTTTTAAAAAATTTTTTATAAGATTTTATATGAACCAAACTGATAATTTCTGGGAAGCAAGATCTCAAATGTTTTTTCTATTGTGTTTTAAACACACAATACATTATAAAACAATTATGCCTTGCCAGTTATTTTTCACTATCTACGACTTCCCCCCATTAACCTAAACTTTATCAACACAGATTCCCTTTTCTCTTCTTTAGGTCTATACCCTCAATATCATTCCTTATTTACAAGGGTTCCAGCTGGGCAGGCATTGGGCCTGTCGCTTGAATATATTTCTGCTTCAGATTTCAGGAAAACCATACTTGCATCTTAACCACCTACTACTTCCTGCTATATTGGATCAACTACTTTCTACAACAGTAATAATGACAATTCTGTAAATAATATTGTTTAATGATAATTAATTAAGCATGAACTTGGGAACAACGCTATATTATGCCTTTGGAAGATTCAGCTCTAATGCTTTTGTTTGTTTGTTTGCCTTTTTTTCTTTAATTAGTAGAGGTATCAAAATATAAATTTATGGTAAGACCTCATCTATGGCTTTACTTGGCCTTTGAGTATGAGAAAATCTTCCCATGAATTCTATCACTTCAAAGGAATGAAAGGTTTGGAGAGTTCTTGGAGAGATAACAAAATATCCTGAATAAAATTCTGGCATTCAAATCACAGAATAGGGTTTGAACCCAGCTTCACCTCATATGTGATCAAAGGGAAGTAACACCTCTAGCTTAGTTTCCTCACCTATAAAATTAGAGTACTAGTACTCTCCTTAGAGACTCATTTGAGGACTAGAAACAATACACAGTTAGTACACTTAATTGATGCTACTGCAATTTAGCAAAAAAGTGAACCTGCCTCTAGGAATGCAAGCCACTATTCCCAATCCTACACTCAAACATTTAGATAATCAGTCCATTCCTCACTGAAAAATGATACAGTGCTTTTCACAGCGCATTTATTTTATGACAAATATCTGAGAAGTCTGAAAACTTGGATTTAGGATTTTGTGACTTATAACTAGATCTTAGTTGCTGATGACTACTTCTGCAAGCCTGGGATAAACCTACAAAGTCACCATACAAGGATATATTCATGCCATCACTAGACAAGCCGTGGGCCCTCAGTGTCGTTTGAAGGCTGCTCTGACAGTGGAGCAAAAACATGGCTGGTTCCTGGAAACATATTAGATGTGTTATTTCCTCCCTCCAGTTTATACTATTCTTGTGGGGATGAGCGCTTCCATTTGCAAGGAAAGTATTTGCCTTTGGATGTCGTCTGACCTCATTTTTTTTTTGTATCCTTTGGGCTCCATGTCCACGTGCTTCTTACTTCTGGATCTAAGAATCTGTATTGTGCTCTGACATTCTTGAGGACAGGGTGGAAGGTGAGTGGCATGTAAAGGCAAATGCAGAATTGTAGAGTTTTAGAGCTGGATAAAAGCTCCAAAGGTCATTCTTTTTATAGACAAGGAGCTGAATTCCAGAGAAAGAAGGTGTCAATTCAGTAGATAGGTTAAAAATTGTGAGATTTGTAGCCACTTAAATCCAAGTAAAAGCCAAACTTCTGAAAATCCCTTAACTCTTCAGTTTGCTCTTTTGTAAAATAGGGAAAATAACTATATGGTACCTACCTGATAGGGTTTCTATGAGACTAAAACAAGGAATGCATGTCAAGTCCTTAGCCTAACTCCATTCAAATATCTTGACAACCATTTATTCATTATCTATTGAATGAATAATATATACAACAACATGAATAATAACAATCTTATAAATATTATTAACTCTGTACATAAAACGTTTGAAATATAGAAAAAGTTAAATAAATATTAATCATTACAGCTATGGTGTTGATTTCCCATGATCACTAACCAGTAATGATCTCATGTTTTCATTACAGCTACCTTTTAGTTAGCTAGGTGAACAATTTTAGCTCCATGTGACATAAAATCATGCTCATCAAGGTTAGAAAATTTGCCTGAAATTTAAAGCTAGTTAATGCAGGAATATAGCCAGGTTCTTCCGGCTCCCAGTCTAGTCCTCCTGTTTGACAAGCAAAGACTATACAAGTGGCTTTTACAACTTTAGCTTTTATCTTTCCTCAGTATCCAGTATGTAGATGCTAAACTGACTTCACTTTAAAGAAACAAAGAAATCATCACCTGTAAGACTAAAACAAATAAGGTCTTAGTTATTGGAGATGTAAAGGGTAGAGCAACATAAATAAAGCAAAGGAGCCACAATTTATAACCCAAGTTAAACAAAAAACTTCCCTAAATATATATCCTCCTGTTTGCACTTAATGAGTCAATTAATCTTCTAATGCTTTATAAAAGTAAAATACACTGCAGTAGCAGCTGGTTTTAATGTTAAAGCTAATTAGGAAAGCACATTAAGGCAAGAGAAATGCTGAAGTTACATTTAGCTCAAGAGGAAAGGAGTATGTGTATGTGTTTGTGATACAGATAAATATAAAGGAAGAGAAGATAATTTAAAGCTTGTCTTCTTTATCTCGTAGTCTCACTTCCTCCCGGAGGCAGCCTTGAGAGAACAGAGAAATGGGTCACTGGATAAGGAGCTGTTCTGACCAAGGCAAAGAAGGTTAAGGACTATATTTTACAGAGCAAACAGATGACACTTGTGACTAAATTTATGGATTTTTCTGCCTGAACACACAAGCCATTTGGACATCATTTAGACCCAGCCCGTGACTGTCAGAAGAATTTCTTAATCTTGGGATGATTTGCCACCTGCCATTAAACAGAACACTTTAATTGCATTTTTAATAACCTCACAAAGTAGCTGCAGGGGAAAAAATTGTTTAAAAAGAACATCCTCACTAAAAAAAAAAAAAAATTTAGCATGTATTTCTAACACATCAGGAGAATTGGAAATACAGAGTCAATTTTATGTTTTTCTGGGGGTGGGGATGACAAAAGAAGAATAAAGGCATAAATGTTTGTAAGATAAAAACAGAGGGTGAACACCTAATGATCTACAGCGTTGTTTCTCAAATTGTAAAGTGTATTCAAATCACCTGGGGATCTTGTTAACAGGCAGATTTTGATTCAGAAAGTCTGGGGTGGGACCTGAGCTTCTGCATTTCCAACTAATTCTCAGGCGATTCTACTGCCGGTCCTTGAACCACTTTCAGCTACACAGCCTTTCTAAAGTGTTTGTTTCACGGTCCAAATTCAAGCACAGTCATTTTTCTCTCAATCTTTCTGTCAACGGTCTAAAATAGACCCATAAAAACTCTTTCCCCTAGAATAAGGAATTCATTTAATTGAGGAACCTAACCTGACAGGAATTAGGGCAGCTTTGTGAATTCGTGTTGAAGAGAGCATGTACATCATTCTGAGTTTCCGACTACTGCTTGGGAGAGGCCAATTCCAAGACATTCCTGTGTGGTTTGTGCCCCCTAGTGGCTCAAGAGACTCATAGTCGGCCAAGTTCATTTTAAGATTTTCGCAAACCGGATGGTGGTAGGGCATTTAAAAAACTTTTTATAAAATCATAGAGATTAAGGTACAGAACACTCGCGTGATAGTTGTAGAGAATATTATCCAAACTCTGAGAAAATTTTGTTGGAGGAAGGAAACGGGTCTACTGGGAACAGGAGTTAAGTCAGGCATCTTTAGTAGAATTGTGGTAGGGATAACTCATCTGAGGAGCCGTGATCTAAAGAAAAAGAAGATAAGCAGTCTTGGAAATAAAAAATGAACACATCTTTAAACCTGATTAATTTTGAGCCTTCTAAGGTATTAATTAGGTTACATAACTGTGAGACAAGCTCTGGAAAAACAAAAACATTAAACTCACCAAGATATAATCTGATACTGATAATTGAACTGTGTAGTTATAATATGTGGTTCTGAGACAACCAGCAGCAGCATCGCCTAGGAATTTATTAGAAAACCAGACTGTTGGCCCCACCTAGATCTAGTAGATTAAAATTTCTGGGAGTGAAGCCCATTAACCTGTGTAAGAACCCCCAGATGATTCTGAAGCTCACTGCAGTTTGAGTCACCAGTCTAATAAAGTCAAAGCCAGACCTTTAGAATTGCAACCCTATGGATTCCAGAAAATAAAACAACAACAACAAACAACCCTCAACATAACAACTACTTGACAAACTGGTTCTCTATGGGGCCTATGGGCCTGTTGCGTTTCCCTTGGTCATTACCACAATCTAGGATTATCAAATCCCCCCCACCCCACACTAAGTATTTGAAGTATTGGTTATTTATCAAAAAGCTGAATCGGTTCCACTGCTGGAGGATCCTGCCTTCTCACCTTCAGATTCATTTTTCTTCTATCCACATCTCTAACATTTTGAAAAATTGTCGATTCTGGAATTGTGGGAGTGGGAGACAATGACAGGAGTGTTGGGATGAATTTTGCAGTAGGGTGGAGAATGAAGTTTAACTGATTGATTTCACCACATCCTGTGTACGTCCAGAAAATCTGATACTTGCAGCGATGCTGCTATACAAAGTTAAATGATCCGAGGGGAGGGAAGACTTTGTTACTCATCGCCTCCGTACCTGCCACTTGCTGCTTTTTCTTGGTCTTGAGCAAATCTCTTATCTCTAAGCCCCAGTTTTCACATTGGATTATTAGGGATCTCGACTGTGTCTACTTCCTAGGTCACTGTGAGGGAGTGTGGAATGAGCTGGTGCACATGGCCTGGCATCTGACAAAACAATTTTATTGGTTGAAGGTGATAAAAAGAAAAATTCTCAGCAGAGTTTTTTCTTAGGGAGCCAAGCATTTGCTACACTAATTCTTCCATGATAGCCAGATGTTATAGCTCATAAGAGTATTCAGTAGGATTTTATTAATACCATCATGTGATCCAATTTACAGGTTTTAGTGGAAATAAGTTGGTGTATTGGCAAGATATATTCATTCACCATTTATTGAACATATACTCTTTATAATTAGTAAATAGTATAGATATTTAGTAGATATTTATCTTTCTTTGGTCAATTTAAAGTGCATAAAAAAACAAACTATTGTTCTCATTCAAGAGAATGTCATCGTAAAAGGTTTTCTTGTTTTTGTTTTTTTAAAAATGGTCTTTATTTGTGTTTTAATCTTAATTGCTTCAAATTTTCAGCTACATCTTGACAGTGCAATGGATTGTGACATAGAGTTTGGTAAAGATAATACTCACTTCCAAATCCAGGTCTCATTGCAAAATCATGGTCTTCTATGTGGAGAAGTTGCTCATATTTTAGGGGCCACACTTTGGTACTGTCATCTTTCCTCATTCTGGTTTCTTGTTTGCTGTCCCTCCAAAGGGGAAAAAATACTTTTGAGATATGTATGCATCTGATGTTTTGATTTAGGTTAGACTTCTGTGTTCAACATGGTATTCTCTGAAATATATACATAAAAGCTCATTTTCTCAGTTCATATTACACATATGAACTGCCAACATTTTTCTCTTTATTTTTTTATATAAAGGTGGGTAGGGTAGGTGGGGTAAACCAAATTTTGGAGCACCTTAAATGACAAACTGAGTTTGGTAGTGCACTGACAGGCAATGTTTCTCAGAACATGGTGTTTAGGCCAGGAATACCTGGTCACTACCACATGTGTGGAGGTAATCAAAATTCAGACCCACAGACTCTGCCACCTAAACCAGCACCAAAGAAAACATGGCCTCTGAATCTGCATTAAACATGCTGTCTACTGAACTTAAACCACTTCTGCCCTATGACAGCAAAAACAAAAACTCTGCAGAATTGTAAGCTGATGAAAATGGTGTTTTACAAAGACAAAATGAGCAGAAAGTATGGGCACAAGTTGAGGTGAGAGGTAGAATCTCTGTAGTAGGTTCTGGAACTTGAGGGATAGCAATGGGAATGGAAAGAAACCAAAATAAAAATGGACAGATTTGATAACTGATTGGGCCCGATGCCAGGTCTGATTATGAAGGAGGTGAAATCTGTTCTCACAGCTCATTAGGGCAAGACAAAGCAGGGAGTGGCCTCTTGGGTATGAGCAGAGCCCTGATCTGGGAGTAAAGCCCTGTTAACTACCTGGGTCCGTGACCTCAGACACGTTGCTGTTTTGGCCTCCCTGACTCATTTTTGGTTCTGCGATATATTCTTCTCAGTGATATTCTTAGTGTGGGGGTAAAATGCTTGTGAAAGCACAGCCCCTCTGTAAGTGACATGCAGCAGTCTTCTTGTCCCAGGTGCTGGAGACTGTTTGGCTCCTCCTTCCAGAAAAGCATGTCTGTCATCATTACCATCATCATCTTCACCATCAACAAAGCAATAACACAAGACCCTGAGGAGTTACAATGTGAATTCTAATTACTCTAAATTCTTGATATGCTTTTGCATTAATAAATGTCTTCTCCAGCAAAGAGATATAAATTTTAACTCATTAAAGTGACTTTGATGGTGAGAATTTCACATTCTAAAGCAGCTGGTTGAAAAAATATATCCAGGCTTATGGGCACCTGATATCATCCAGTATGTTCTTTTAGCAAGGAAGTTTCTGCCTGAAACCCTCAGGGATTTATATATGTATTTTTGCCATTGATTGAAATGGGGAAGTTGGAGGAAGAAATCTGTTTTGGGTAGAAGACAATGAGTTTTATTTTAAAAATGTCAAGTCATTATATCCTATGAATAAATGAATACATAGAGCTATCTCTTCCAAGGATATAGAATTATATAATTATATAAATTTCTTTCTAGGAGGTAAACTGAACTATTTATTCAAAAAGTAACAGCAGCTAGTTTTTATGCAATGGCTACTATGTTCAATGCCCCATACCAGATGTTGTGTAAATATTATCTCCTTTGGTATGCATCTGCATCACCTGGTTTGCTGGGCCCCATGCCCAGAGTTTCTCATTCAATCAGTCTGAGGTATGAGAATTTGCATTTATAACAATTTCTTAGGAGAACCTCTGGTCTGGAAAATAGTAGATATTTAATAAAAGCTAAGTAGTTATTATTTTAAGAAAAATGAAATGTAACTTTAGGTGGAAACTCATGAAAATTTGTGAACTCTTTTTTTAATAAAATACAACTAAGTGGTATATCACTAATGTGTCATTTCAGGAGCATGGCTCACCATGAGATTGGAAAGGATAAATCTTCATGCCCAAAACACCAAACATAGAGCCTGCTATGAAATGTACTCTTGGCAAAACCTGAAAGCACACACACCTGTCCTTACCTGAGGGCTCTTCTGGTGCATAGTGAGATGTCCCATATTTACTTGTACTTGGCTTTATTTATACCTCATCTATTTCTCAAAAAAAGATTATGTGGCTTGAATACTATCTAAAAGAAATTAGAAAATTATGTACTCCTTCACAATATTTAAGACATCTACAATTTTTTCATAATAAAATTTAAAATTACTTAAATATTAATCATTTAAAACATATTTCTACTTTTAATGTACCTATGGAATCTAAATATCCACATTATGTATTTTTAAATGCATGAATGAGCTCCTTTTTAAAAATCATAAATTTAATCTCATTCTTTGTTTTTTCTGAATTTGCAGTTCCATTTTATTTCCTTCCTAGAATTTTATCACCTTATTATACTTCATTGCAAGAATTAAGGTACATACATTGAAATTAACTTTTTAAAGCTGTTATGACTATTACAAATGGAGCAAAATATAACTCATATAAACGTTGATAAATACTTATTAAGTTATGAATAAAATTTTATCAGAAGTATAAATCTTAACGAAGTGATGGTACATCATCCCCAATTATTTCCTGTAGCTGTATATGGATATTACTCATTGCTACAATGAAACCAGATCTAGCATAAATTTTATTGCTAATTTTTTACTTTAAAAATTTAATTTTTTTACTGAGGTATAATTGACATAATATTATATTAGTTTCACTATACAACATAATGATTTGATATTTGTACATATTGTGAAGTGATCACCACAATAAGTGTAGTTAACATCCCTCACCATATATGGTTACAAAAAATTTTTTTTCTTGTGGTGCCGACTTTTAAATATGTAACAGAGTATTATTGACTATAGTTCATGCTGTACATTACATCACCATGACTTATTTATTTTATAACTGGAAGTTTGTACTTTTTGATATCCTACCCCCATTTTACCCACCTTCAACATCCTGCCTCTGGCAACCACCAATCTGTTTTCTGTAGGCTTGGTTTCTGTTGTTGGTGTCGTTGTTATTTTTATATTTCACAAGGTATTTCCCTTCTCTATCTGACTTGTTTCACTTAGTATAATGCCCTTAAGGTCCACCCATGTTGTCACAAATGGAAAGATATCCATTTTGTATGGCTTAATAATATTCCATTGTATATACATATGTATATATGTATCTATTTACATACATTGTATATACATATATACATATGTATATATTTACATACAAATGTATGTGTGTATATGTATGCATATATACTATATATACATATATACACTATATATATTAAATATATATACACAAATTATATGTTTTATCCATTCATCCATTGATGGATACCTAGGTTGTTTCCATATCTTGACTATTGCAAATAATGCTGTAGTGAATATAGGGGTTCATACATCTTTTGAAATTAGAATTTTAATTTTCTTTGGAAAAATACCCTGAACTAAAATTGCTGAATCATATAGTAGTTCTATTTTTAATTTTTGGAGGAATTTCTATACTGTTTTCCATAGTGGCTGTACCAATTTACATATCTACTGACAGTACACAAGGGTTTCCTTTTCTCCACAACCTTGCAAACACTTGTCATTTTTTTTTGTCTTTTTTACAGTAGCCACTTTAACAGGTATGAGAAGATATTTCATTGTGATTTTAATTTGCATTTCCCTGGTCCTATTTTTTAAAATTTTTATAGATATTGAAAACCTTTGTTAATATATATGTAAGTACATGAAATTTAAAGAAATTTTGTTTCAGCAATATCACTTTATTTAAATTCCTTTTTATATTCTGAAATTCGCATTGTGATCACACTATGCTCATTAGAAATTATGACCTGTAACCTGACAAATTAATTAGATGCTTCTTTCCTTCAGTTTTGTTAAAAGCAAAAAAAAAAAAAAAGGAAAAAATAATAAAATGAAATCACCCAGTTTGCAAGAAGATGTGTTATTTAAACTGAAGTCCTCCTATACCTCAACAACAGCATTTATAAGTCTCTTTGTACCCAGGAAGATTTTCTAGATGGGGATAATAGGCTAAATGGGACAGAGCAATCATTAAAGGGAGGCTACAAAGAAGACTGCCACCAAGTTTGCTGATAGATAAATTTTAGGAAAGATGTCATTTCTTTGAAGTACCAGAAATGATTTTTTAAAAACGATCTATGCCCATAGACCCTACTGATAGCCTGCATGCACCCTAAGGGGTACATTAGATTCCAGGAGTATAGGTGCCCTATTTGAAGACTCTGGGTTTATTTTTTTTTTAAAAAGATATATACATATTCATATGTATGTATAGTGTGTGTGTGTGTGTGTATATATTAGGACTTAACTACAATAGACAAAGGTGAGAGAAGCAAATATGCCTAATAAGGGGGTTAATTTATGATGGAGCATCATATTTAGCTCAGAGCTTTCTGGTCATATTCCACATACGTATTCATTTTTAACTACTTTGTGCCTCCTGTACTCTACCCTTTTCTAGAAAAAAAAAAGATTTCATTTTTAGTAGCTACAAAAAAAGCCTTTAGAAACTCTAGTCTGAGAAGAGGGGCTTCCGGAAGGCTGAGTCCTAATGGAATTGAGCAAGGAAACCTTGGCTCATGAAGAGTCTTAGCATTCTCAGTCACTGTCTTTGCCCACAAAATATTATGAACATTATTTGAGGAAGTGTAGGTATAAGTCTTGGTAATTGTTACCATTTTTCTCTTTGAGTTAAAATCTTTTTATTCTTGGATAAAACATAGAACATATTTCTATGTTCCCGCTCTTCTCAGTATCAGAAACTCCGCTATAATTTTTTAACTAAAAAACTGGAGGTCTGGAGGGAAGGAAAAACTGGATTTTGACTGGTTTCAGGAGGACTAAGGGTCTTTGAGGAGGACATTAGTCAAAGAATTAAAAAGTACTAGAAGTGGCTGAAGAAAAGCAAACACATCTAAGTCATTCGGATGCATTGGAGTTTAGCAAGTGGAATGACAAAAAAATCCATTTCACTTGGGTTATAAATGCCTAGTTGCTTTATAAAACTACTTTCTCAAGGGCCTATATATTTAATTAGCCTACTAGATTCAGAAATTGAAAACGACTAGGTCTGACATGAATAGATAATTTATATAGAAAGATATAATTGATAAGCATATTAAACATATTGACTCTAGAGGGTTAACAGTGAGATGCCAATTAAAACCATAACTACCATTTTATACCTATTTAAGTGAGCAGAAAACAAAATCTTAGTATCTAATGCTATTAAGAATATGATGAATTGGAAACATTTCTATTTTGTAAATGGCAGTATAAATATTGGCAAAACCCCTTTAGAAATCAATTTCAAGAGCTATAAAGATAATTTATGTGCTTTGACTCAGAAATTTATTTCTAGAAACATATTTTTTATTGGTAAAGGTAAAATTACATGCATGAAAATATTTATTGCTGTTATTCATACTAGTGCAAACTTTAAAATTAATGCTTAATAATAAAGTAGGTAATTCTGGTCCTTTAATTCAAAGTAATTATATGGAGTGATTAAAAATACCATTATGATGTCCATGAAACAATATGGAAAATGCTTAAGTTACAAAAAATACTATACTTTTAAACATTAAAAATCATGTAGGTACATGAATGTAGATTAGGAGTAAACTTGGAAAAGGGAAAGCATAATGGAGATTCTTCCTCCCCCAACCCCAGGTAAAAACCTGTTATTGGATTTGTGTAACAGATGCTTTATAAATTATCTAGACAAAATTGAACTTGCCATCTTGGATCTTTTCCAAATAACGATCCAGTCATGGCTTTTCACCTTCTCATTCCATTCTCCTTGTCATTCTGCTAACATGGACTTTTTCTGCTTAAGTTCTATTACAAAGTGGTGTTTACCCTAGGTCCCCAATGCTTTTGAGATTTCTTAGGGAGGACACAGAGCATTATCCAGAGTGAATCTCATGGCTTTGACTGAACTGCTTCTACACCCCTGAACTATGGGGATTTATAACGTTAGTCAATAGCCTCTTATAAATGGAAAACCTACTCAGATTACCTTTCTGAGCAAAAGCCAGCCAGAGAGTGGGCCCCACTTGAGATAACGAAGGTTCCTAGGTCTCACTTGGGTGTCCATCTGATCATGAACTCAGTGATGAGGTCTCAGTTTCCTCATCTATGAAATGAGGAAATTGGACCCCGTTAGGAGCTGGTTTGCAGGTATATTTTGGATAGCCCATCTGGTGGACTAAATTGGAAAATTTCACATGAAAATATGAATTTTTGCTTCTTTTGCAAAATCAGAAAATCTAGCAACAAGCTCTCCCCAGAGGAGCATATAGCCTATAATTGGCACAGTCTCTCTTCTGTCTTATTTGCAGTGGTGCTTGCATTTGCAAACCCTAGGACCTTTTGGGCTTTTACAATAGGTTCGCACATGTGCTGGTAAATGTTTAATAAGTTGTTCCCCAGGGGAAAAAAAAAAGCCCTATTTGTAGTATTTGCTAATTTTCATGATATAAATACTCCCATCATGGCTGATCTGAAGTTACTGACATGGCAGAGATGTTCACAGTCCATAGTGTAGTGTCACATAATATGATATGATGTGATATATGGTAGTATACTATTGTTGATAGATAGGAAAAGATAGGATGGTACAGTATAGTGTAGTATTTCTACCATACAGATATAATAGATGTAAGTAACATTAAGAACAATAGATAATAGTAAAATGTAGTAAAGTATGTAGGAAGTGGTGAGTTTTAAGAATTTATTATCTTAGTTTTAAAAATTATTTATCTAATTGTATGTTTAATGTAATTTTTAATAATGTTTATTTTTAACAGTCAGTTAATAGATCACCTGAAAATTTAACAGCTGGCTCTGGCAAGCCGATTTAAGCAGACTTCAGACTCCACACTCTGCTCATTATTCTTAAGGCCAGAGACAGTGTACTGTTCCCCTATAGTACCCCTAACCCCCAACCCAGCAGTTGGCATATAAAGGCACTCAGTACAATTGTTGAAAGGATTAGTTAATATTCAGTGAGTCTACATGTCTAATCCTCTTTGCATCACTATGAAGCCAAATCTCTCCCCTAGGCAAAACGGGAACATTTTTCACCTGCCATAATTTAGTACATTCACCACTGCCACCCCCATTTTTTTTTTAAGAAGCATTGGGAATCCTTGGATGTAAGATTTTTTAAAATGTTGGAATAAAAATGAGAATTTTGGTGTTTAGAGTAAGATTACATTCTGAATGAAAATAGCTAATAGCAAAGCAATTAAGGGCCTGATTGCATAGAAACTGGCTCAAAATAATACATATAGATTTACTTCATAATTTTCAAAGAAAGATCATGGCTTTTTCTCATGTTTATCCTACAAATTCTCTTGCATTATGAAAGAATGGATTATTTATTTAGTTACGATTATTCAGATCAATATGAGGCAAAGAACCTCACATTATTTATTTATATACTAAGGTGTGAAAAATCCTGGGCTTCTTGTTCTAAAAACTACCCTATACAGTAATTTATTTATTTTTGTCAAAATTAAAATCTACATGCCAGTATGCCAAGTGATGGTCCAGAAATTGGCCGGCTGGATTGTTCTGTTCACTAAGAGAAAATGCCTGGCTTTCATTCTAAGCGGCTACTTTTGAATGGGAGTTGATGGTTTCTCAATCTCTCATGTTCTAGAGGATTTTTCTTTGAAAAACAAAAGAAACAGATATAAATTTTTAATGAATCGTGTTCTAGCTTATTGCTGAAAGGGGTACCTCACTTAGGATATAGAGGAGTGAAAACAAACATGCTTGGCCCCATGTAGCAGAAACCCAGTGTTCCCTATTCATTTAAATAGGATCTAAAAATGAGATATCTAAATTAAGAAAGAAATTCCCACCCCACCACAAGCAACTCTGCTACTGACAGTGGGCTGATGAGATGGATTAGCTCCTATAACAATCTCCCTTATCATCCACATATCCACCCAACAAACTGGACAAATCTATGTCTGAGTAGAAATGATATTTTAAGCAGTCTCCATCTATTTCAAAAGTAGATAAACTATACTATACAGAAGTTACAAGCAACCTGAAAAAAACATAGCCCGGTGGTATAACCCCACATTTCCCAAATATTGCCTTGCCTAATTGCCTTTAAGACAAAGAAAAACTCAGAAACATCCTCACATCTCAGCTCTGAGTGTGGGAGCAGAAGCATGGAAGGAAAGCGTGGGAAGCAGTCCTTGATTTTCAACAGTAGCACAGGAGTTGAGAGTCTAGTAACCTCTTCCTGCTCTCGAGTACACCTATTTTGTTTTTGGTCATTAAATCTAAGGCTTCAGAGGATTTATTAAACATTTCTGTTCTTTTCCCTGATCTTATTATGAGAGCTTCACAAATATCCAAGCCGTGAAGGCAATCTGGCTGAAACATTTGTTGCTCTGTTTATTGCCAAGGTCAGCTAGGTGGTATAACCTTTCCTCCTCAGTTTCTCCTCCTGGATCTTTTGGGAAATCTTGTACTTGGTGAAAAGGAAAGACTTTCCCCAAGAGAGGAGGTCATTTCTTGATTATTAGAAGTCATGGGTAATAGGAAAACAGTTGTTGCAGTTTGCCTGGAACTAAGGAGATTCCTGGGACTTTTAGTGCTAAAACCCATGAAGTCCTCAGCAAATCAGGGATGAACTGGCACTCAGGTAATTAGCTAGGTTCCCTTACTAGCAAGTCCAAGCATGCTCTCGATTATTGATAATACATAATAATGATGATTCATCGACATTCGGTGATGCTTCAAAAGTATGGAAACTATTCTTAAAGACAACAAATGGCTTTAATGCCTTTCTCTTCAATATATGAAACTACATACCCTACAAGTACTTGACATTAGAAGTTGGTGCTTAGACTACTATTCAAAAAAATTTGAACATTCGGTTTCTTCAAGTGTCATTATTAATAATAGCTATCTTACTCATTAAGGAAATATATTCCCTTAAAGAAGATCCCTATATGAGCCCTTTAACTGTTATCTCCAAAAATAAGCATATGAATGCCAGCAGAGATCCAAGATTCTGCTCTTTCTGATGCCGACCAGAAGTGATTTATTTTGATGCATGAATGCTATCATTAGAGACAATCACTATCACAAAGATTTGCTACCATTAAAGATACGTTTCCAGGTTTCCCATATGCCCGAGGCAACAGGTGAGAGAAACTGGGTGCTAATTGCGCAGACCATAGTGCGGATGTCTTACCGGGTCCGAGTCACTGAAGAGGTACACCGCTGCTGGAGCTTCTTGATTTCAGCAGCAGCAAAAGCATTTGGCATTAAAATGATCCAGATGCAGGTGAAGAAGACTGACTGGGAGGCCAGGATCATCACTTCCAAGAGAAAGGAATGCAGATGGATGCAACCGATACTAACAGTAATTGCTTCTGTGTCTTTAAAAATAAATAGTGTGACGGGTAAAAAGTATCAAAGGAAAAAGAGAGACATTGCTTCAGTGCTGTGTCTTCTGTTTTAGTAGGTTAAACAGATTCACATTACCTACAGGCAAACATCTGTCTGGATCATCAGTAATTTGAGGAAAATAAAGCAGGGTTTTTTCATCTTCAGTTCATATCCCATTCCAGGGAAGGTTCTTAGTGAGAAGCTTGATCCTCCACTCAATATACTCTCAGCGGCAGTCCTCATCAGACAAAGAAGTGAGGTTAGGCCTTAAATCCCCTTAATCCAACACAATATCATTTAAATATATTTAATGATGCGGCAAAATAATACACTGAATGAGAAAGATAATTAATTTAATTTTAATTACACATTTAAAGACCTTTTCCTTTATCTCGTAGTTCCTTTTTAATCCAGAAAAGAATCTTTCCCTCTCCAAATGCATACAGATCACTGTAGCACAAACAAATAATTAAATTATTCTGTCAAATAAATAATCATATTTTAAGATGATGGTTTATTTATTTCATTGATACTAAAAGTGGTTCAGTTTTAGGTTTGATATTATAAGCAGCCTGATAAATGAAAATTAGTCTCAGGCAGTGGGTAAGGACTATCACTGTTAAATTATGACCACACACCCTCTTAAGGGTTCTTTGCATACACAGAGTAGACATATTCCTTGGAAATAGTCCCTCTATCTATGCAAAGTACCAATGAATGGGCATGTCAGTGAAATTAAATTTCTCTTTGGAATATCACAAGGTGACCAATACACAACAGCTGACCTGTTTACTAGGACTTAGGAAAAATGCCATTTTTCCAAAAATATAGTGTGAAGGAAATTCTTAAATTTTTTGACTTGTCTCCTTGACACCTTTGTGTCCCATGTTATTGCTTTAGCATATTAATTTAGTTTGACTTGTGTTACATATTCTCTCAGCCCATGCATTAAAACCTTCTATGTTTTTTAGGCATGTCTTTCCTCTTTAAAATATATGTTCAATATAAAATATAACAAATATACAGAATGAGATAAGAAATCTTTGCCTCTCCCGTAAATCTCTAGTTAGTGTTTATCACTACATAAAGTTATAACATTATCATATAGGCATTCAGAAACAATGTACACTTTTGCATATTTCAAAAAAGCTTTATATAAATGGTATCTTACTATACTTTTACTACTACAACCTACTTTTTCTTTCAATATTATGCTTAGAAATTTATTATGTTGATAATGTAGCTCTAATTAATTAATTTTTAATTGCTATGTGTTATTTCAGTGTGTGGACACACAGCATTTTATATATTCATGCTTTTGTTGATAGACATTATTTCTTGCAGTGAACTTTTGTAAATATTTTCTTGTGCACATATGTAAGAGCTTCTTTAGGGTAAATAGAAGTAAAATTTTAGAAGCAAAATTGCTAGACTGAACAATTTTCACATCTTCAAATTTATTGGGTGCTACCATATTTGCTCATCAAGGTGATTGCACCAATTTACAATGCCATATGCAGGGAATGAGAGTTCTCATTTCTTAAAATCCTTTTTAACATTGGTGTTATCAGATTTTTAAATGTTACCCGACCCAATGGATGTTATGGTTTTAATTTTAATTCCCCTACTGGCTGGAGAAGTTTGAGCATTATTTCCCCCCATGTATTTCTGGGCCTATAAGTTTTCCTCTTCTGTGAAGAGCCAGCCAAATAGAAGAAATGTAAGAAAAGTTGCTGGTCTTAAGCGACTGTCACTTTGGCTGCTGGAGAACTCCACTGTGGTCAAAGTTCACTTTCCACTTCAGTGTTGTCATGACATCCAGGGACCTGAGTCCTTGACCCAGCACTGTGCTGCCGAGACCTGCTCTCTTCATTTAGTGCCGTCATTGACATCAATATCTTCCCAAGTAGTTTTGGCTGCACTGGAGATACCCTGAAGAGGTGTTCTGTGCTGAGTTTAGGAAATGCTATACATTTTATTACCCTTTCAGGGATTCACAGTTCACACGACAGAGAACAGTGAAAGTGCTCTTGCCCTTCAGCTTGGTGGAGGATGTTCCCTCAATGGTCTAAGTCTCAGCTTTTGTCTCATTCGATCAAGCATTTGGAAACACTAACACACCTGATCCCTTCCTCTCAGCTGAAACATTTTCTCCACCGCTTTCTGGGATACTGTACTCTCCTGTCATTATTCTTTGTTTGTATTATCTGACCCCCTCTTCTATCACGTCTCATAATATTGGAGTGGCCCAACCCTCAGTACTTCAGTATTTCAGCACTCATTTTTGTTTGTTTGTTTGTTTGTTTTTCTACTAACTCACTCCTTTAGCAATCTCAACCGGTCTCGAGGCTTTAAAAACCAAACATATGTTAAACACTCCCAAATTTATGTTGTTAGTCCAGGCTCTTCTCCCAAAATTGTGTCCCGCCCAACAAAGTCTTATGTTGAAATTCTTACCCCCAAATGTGATGGTTTTAGTAAGTGAGGCTTTGGGAGATGATTAGACCATGAGGATGGAGTCCTCATAGGTGGGGTTAGTGCCCTTATAAAAGAGACCCCAATATAAACCTAAAAGCTACAAATGAATAGGACAGAGACTTTTGGACATGGACTGTAGACTAGTGGTTACCAGAGAGTAGAGGGTAAGGGAGGAGGGGGGAAGTAGATGAGGTAAAGGGGGTCAAATAAAGGGGAGTTGGGGAGGGTGAAGTGGGTAAAGGGGATCAAATATGTGATAGCTGAAGGAAACTGGACTTTGGGTGGTAAACATACAATAGAAGATACAGATGTCAAATTATAATGTACACTTGAAAATTATATAATTGTATTAACCAATGTTACACCAATAAACGTAATTAAAAAAAAAGAAAGATCCCTGAAAGCTACCTCATCCTTTCCACCACGTATAATATGATGAGAAGGCTGCAACTTGGAAGAGAACCCTCATCTGATTATGTTGGCCACCAGGATCTTGGACTTCTAGATTCCTGTTGTTTATAAGCTACCCAGTTTGTGGTTTCGTGTTATAGCAGCCCAAATGGACTAACTACTTGCTTAATATTTTGACTTGGATGTCTAAGTACATCAAGTTTGACATGTCGAAAAGTAAGGTTAACATTTCCCTCCAATTCGTAACCTTCTCTGTTTCAACTGATGACAATACTGTCTTTTCTCTTCTCTCTCACACTCCAAATCCATTCTACTTTAAGAATATATCCAGGATCCAAGTACTTCTCACTTCAACCTCAGCCACTACATTGGTCTCCCAGCCATCATCGGTTTTTGCTTGAATGATGGTAGCACTGCCCTAACTGGCCTCCTTGATTCTTTCCTTGCCAAGTTTCAGTCAGTTCTCAACACAGCAACCAACAACTCTTTAAAAATATGAATCAAATCAAATTACTTTTCTCCTCGAAACTCTGCAAAAGTTACTTATTTTCCTCAATTTAAAAAGTCCTTATAATGACTAAGAAAGCCCTACATAACTGTAACTCTCTCCTCCTCCTTGCCTCTCTGATTTCTCCTACTATACCCTGCCCTTAGCCAGCTGTCCCACAAACACTGGACTCTGTGGCTTTTTGGACATACCAAGCATCCCGCCTTAGGGTCTTTGCGCTGGTCATCACAATTGTCTGACACATTCTTATTCCAGGTATCTATATGATGAACCCCTTTAACAAATTTAAATCTTTATTCAATGGTACATCCCTAACCACACTTTTAAAAAATGCATAATTCTCCCTTTCCTCCAACAACCTGTTACTAATCTACCTTACACACCACTAAGCACATGTTATATATTTTACTTATTATGTTTATTGTTCATTGTCTGCCTAATCTTGCTAGAATGTAAACTCTACAAGGAAGCAATCCTTGTTTGTCCTGTTGCCTGGGGTATCCCAAACACTTATAACCATTTTTGGCATACAGTAAGTGTTCAGTAAATATTTGTTGAATGATTATTAACATATTAAAGGCTTCAGTATAAAAATAAGCCTTTTTAGTTTTTGCTGAATTCTGTTGACTTCAGGTGTCCTTTTAAAGAAATCTACAATGTTTACTAATATTCTTCCAAAAAAAAGTGCTTATCCTGAGTACTAGTCTGGAAAATTCTGATGTAGGTAAATATGTGCTTTATAACTTTCTTTTTATTAAAATTCTATGCCCCTTGTTATCCTGATATTAATTTCAATGACTGCTAATCTTTAAATTCATGATGAAATTTTGATAGCTAAGAAAGAGTAAGCAAGACATTAAATGAGGATTTCTTGAAGCGATATTTTGACTTGAAGGAATGAAGTACTAATGTAGAATTTGTCCACCATTCAGGTCAACAGTGAAGTTATTTGGGGGCACACAATTTTAAGAAATGTCTGGCAGATCATATGCCTCATCACTAGCATTTAACTGTGTCATGATTCTCTGGGTGCCAACTTCCACACTGTAGAGACGAATCAATAATGCAGATCCATCTGACATCTTTATTGAACAATCTCTGCAGACCAACTATTTATATGAATATCAACACTAAGAAAGAAACAAAAAAGTTGTACTTTTTCAGTTATAAATTTTAAGTGAGAAAATGGTTTGCATCAAAGTAAAAATAAGGCAATGGCCTAGGCTACAAGGAGTTGGCCCATAGAAGGTCTTAGAGTTTCACTTTAATTAGATAAGGCATCTGTCTCTGTTGATGTTAAATCGACTCCTTAACCTTATCTCTTTAGTTCTTTCTTTGCAAACCCAGTAAGCTTCTTAAGAAAAAAAAATCAGAAAACAACATCTGTCAAAATAAGAAGATGGAAACTATCAGTAAACAAAATGAATCAAAGGGTTACTGGAGAATTTTGTAATGATTTAAGCTCTCCTTTGCATAAATTGCCTCCTGTTCACTCTTATTCCACTCTGATGATGTCAGCCAGTTTCTATTCCTTTGGCATGGAGCCAAAGAGAAAATCTGGGTAGCATAGCTATGTCCCTAGTATTCATCTTCGGATATATAGCTATTAATTTGCTTACAAAGTAAAAACAAAAGAAAAGTGAAGGTCTTATTTGGATTTGATCAAGAACATCTGCCAACAATGACAAATTCCAAGCCTCTAGAAATTTTCCAACATGTCTATGTGTTGTCATATAGGCAAAAAATCTTGAGTAGGACATTGTAGGGCCATGGAATGTTGCTATGCAAAGACCTCTGGAGATCAATTAGACCACCCCCATTCTTTATATATATATATATATGTATATATATATATATATATGTATATATGTACATATATGTATATATGTATATATGTATATATACATATATGTACATATATACGTATATACACACACACACACGTATATATATGAAAAAAACAAAACTGGAGAGATTAAGTGCACAATTTATTTACTTTTTTTTTTTTTTGTATCTTTGAAATATAACCTGGCCATGTCAAGAGCAGCCAGTAGGGGGCATTTTCTATATCTTCAAAACACCATGCTCTCAGTCAGAAATGGTTTCTCTTGTTTTCCAGAGTTAGCAGAGCCCCACTAGAGGACCTCTCCTTTCGACCCTCCCTCTTTCATTCCCCCATCCCCGCTCCACTTCATTCCTAAGATACTAGATCAGCTGTGATAAAAACAGGGAGTCTGAAGAATCTTGCTTTGCTTTAGAGGCAAGTGGAGTGATTAACATACTAAAGCGATCTTCATCATAGTGTAAAAGTACAATATGACCACTGGATGGCAGCATAGGCCACACATTCCCATCCAGACCACATTATAGTTCTAAGCATTCTCTTCCTTAATGAAAAGAAAACCACAATGATTTGCGCTTGCCAAACGAAAAGAAATGAAAAGATTAATGATATAATGTCAAATGATTCAGACAAAAAAATACCAGTTATTGAAGAAAATTCAATTATTTACTTTGAATGATGCTTGAACACTGAGCATACTTGTAACGTTTCACCTCTTTCCTGGATGTAAGAACAGCATTTTGTTTTATCTCTGGGAATGCTAAGTGATAAAGGTGAACACTGTGGAAAATAAGCTTTCTATCAAAAAAAGTGCCTGGTATGAGTAATGTATTAAAAAGACACATGTAGCACTTACTGTATAAATTTTAATCTCCCTGGACTTCCATTCTTCTTCTATATTCATTAGGCAGATGATTTTTGAAATTCTTGAGGAGACAATAAAATATAGTGACTATTTTGGCATCAGATTTCCTAGGTACAAATTCTAATTCTTCCACTTCCTCGTTGTGTGAATATTGACAATTGCTTAATATTTTTCTCTGAGTCATTTACTTTACATGTCATATCTGATGATATTGCTGGAACTTATCTCTTAAGATTACAGTCAGAATTGATGAGATAATCCATGTGGTTAGGGCAGTGTCTGGCTCATGGAAAATACAGTAATTAACACAATGTTAATTACCAATCTCATTTATCTCTGTTAATTTAGTCTGCATTTTCAACATCATAATTTTGATGATCACAACCATTCTTTCAGTCTCACAGTCTTAAAAATTTTGAAATCACCTTTGAGCCCTCCTATTTCAAGACAAGGTGTTTTTTTTTCTTCAAAACTTCTATCCAGTTCCTTTTTATTCCCATTGTCACTATAACTGTGTGACTCTGATATCAACATAAATCTCAATCAGCCTCCTTGCCCCAAGTCTTTCTACTTTCCTCTCTTTTATATGTGTTTCCAAATTTCTGTTAATGATACTCCTTTTCCTAATTTCTTTTTTTCCTATTGCCCATAGGAAAAGTCACTTCTGTTATACAGGTCTATGTTATTATCTCTGTCAATACCACACTGTTTTGTTCACTATAGCTTAAAAGCAAATAAATCTAAGAATCCTCCAACTTTATTTTTCTTATTCAAAGCTGTTTCAGTAATTCTAGTTCCTTTGTCCTTCTCTATAAAGTTTAGACTTAGCTTTTCTATATCTACCAAAAATTCTTCTAGAATTTTGATTGGCATCGCATTAAAACTGTAGGTCAATTTGGTGAGATTCACCATGTTGAATCTTTCAATCAGTGAGCATGGTATGCCTCTATATAGGTCTTTTATGATTTCCTTCACCAGTGTTTTAGTTTTCAGCACCTTCTTGTACACATTTTGTTAGATTTACACCTAAGTATTTTATGTTTTTGGAGTATGGGTTACACTGATTTTTTAAATATTGGCTACCAATATATAATATCTAAATATATGATTTTTTTCTCAATTCAAAAATAAATAGTGGTAAAACATAAAACATAAAATTTACCATCATAAAAAATTTTGGGCTTAGTGGTATTAAGCAGTTAGTGGTATTAAGTACATTCAAATTATTAGGAGTGATGTCAGAAGCATGGCAGATTGAGTGATGTCCCCAGATCTTTCCCACTGAAATAACAATAAGCTGAACATCTAAAACTCAACAAATAACACCCAAACTGCACAAAAGCACATCTGAACGATGAATCTGTGAATAAGAGCTACCACAGGTAAGAATGGTGAGAGTTGGTCAGTAGACTGAGAGAAACAAAGAAACTGCCTCTTGCAGCCAGAGCTCTCTGCAGAAGGAAGGTTGGGGAGAAGGTGCAGCGGGTTCCCTGAAGAGCCCTTCCTGAAAGAGCTGTGAGCTCTACACAGCAGCAGTGCCCAGGGATCAGAGCAGAAAGCAGAGAAGTGGAGATGTCAGAGAAGCAAAGTTGATTATTACCAGCCTAGGTTGCAAAATGCAAGCTGAGCTACAACCCCCATCCTCCAACTCAGAGGATACCTCCAAGACTGAACACCACAAAGCCCCAGGGGAATCTGAGCAAATGCTATTGAAAATTTCACTAATACTGACAGGGATTGAGACTTAAGGTAATAATCATGATTGAATCTTTGTAAGAAAAAAAAGGCATTAATAAGGCTGTATATAAAGCAGGGATCCAAAAGGCTTAGATGCCTCCTACTGGAAACCAAAAGAAAAATGCTTTCTTTGCAAAGAGCTTGAGAGACATTTATATAATGAATCTTCTTTTTGGGTGGGGGAAAAAGCAGAGTACACTTCCACTAATGCCCAGGTGGAGAAATAGTCCATTAAACACCATAAAAACCAAGGTGACAAGAAATCTAAGAAAGAAAGAAAAAAATCGCCAGAAAATAAGCTTACAGACATAGAAATATACGACTTAAATGATGGAGAATTCAGGATGGTACTTCTGAAAAACTCAATGAGATCATAAATAATTCATATTAATAATTTCAGGAAGTGAAAAAACAACTAGATCAGCAGAATGAGTTTTTAGCAAGGAGATAAAAACCCTCGGAAAAAAAACTAATAGAACTTCTGGAGATAAAGAACACACTAGAAGAGATAAAAAAATAAAATATCAATCTTGAGAAATAGAGTTGACCAAATGGAGGAAAAGATCAGTGATATCAAAGACAGAAATCTAGAAACAAATCTAGAAATGAATCTAGAAATAAATAAGAGAGAAACCGAAGAATGAAAAATAATGAAAGACAAATACAAGAACTAGCTAATACCATCAGGAGAGGAAGCATAAGAATAATGGGCATTCTCGAAGGGGAGGAAAAGGAGTAGGGTCTAAAAAGCATTTTCAGATAAATAGTTGATGAGAATTTTCCAAATCTAAGGAATGAGCTGGAGCTTGGAATTTAAGAAGTCAACAGAACATTCAATTATTGCTACCTAAAAAGGCCTTCTACAAGACACATTATATAAAAATTATCAAAAATTAATGACAAAGACAAAATTCTCAGGGCAGCCAGTGAAAAGAAGATAGTAACCTAGAAAGGAAAACCCATTAGATTATCGTCACACTTCTCAGTTTAAACCTTACAAACAAGAAAGGAATGGAATCAATTATTTCCTATAGATGAAATCAATTTTATAGGTATCGTATTGAAATTCTGTCCATACCACTTGTTTTCTTGTTCTGTGTTTAGGGCAGACTTTACACTGCCCTAAAGTGACATACTGTTTCATGATAAAAGACCAGCCAAGAATAATGTATCTAGCTAAGCTCTCCTTTAGATAAGAAAGAGAAATAAAGACCTTTTCAGACATACAAAAATTGAGGGAATTCCCCACTACAAGACCTACACTACAAGAAATACTAAAAGGGGTCAGCTTACCTAAAACAAAATGACACACACACACACAAAACGTAAGTATGACTATGGTGACTAGCAGGCAGGTAGAAGCAGAGGACTGCAACCCTTATTAAGAACATGGCATTGTAAGCTTAAACAATAGGAAGAGATTTGCTATGGCAAGACAGTAATGAACATTCAGTATACATAGGGACAAATAGAGACAACAATGACAGAAAAGGGGAGGATTCCAAGATCCAAATTTGCAAAGGGGAATGGAGATAAGGCACCTGTGGAAGAAAATGTGTATATATATATATATATATATATATATATATATATATATATAATTTTCCTCTACATATTCATAATGGTAACTACACACCAAAGATTTGGAACTGAAGTACAGAACATAAAACAAGAAGAACCAGAAAAAAAAACCAATAAAGCCAAAATTAAAAAAAAAAAGACACACAAGACAAAGAAGCAATGGAAGCACCTAGCTACCAGAAAGCAAAAGGTAAAATGGCTATAAGAAAATCTCATATTTCAATAATCACCCTACACATAAATGGACTGAACTCACCAATAAAAAAGCACAGAGTTGCAGATTGGATTAAAAAAAAAAAAACAAAACCAACCACATGCTGCCTTCAGAAGACACATCTCAGTTCCAAAGACAAATACAGACTCAAAGAGAATGGGTGGAAAACAATATTTCAAGCAAATGGCATTCAGAGAAAAGCGAGAGTATCAGTACTAACATTGAACAAAATAAACGTCAATATTAAAAGGTAAAGAAAGATACTGAGGGACACTTTATAATGATAAAGGGAATCATGCACCAAGAGACATAACACTTATTAATATCTATGTTCCCAATCAGGGATCCCCAAAATAAAAAAGTAATTCTAACAGAACTAAAGGAACTAAATCACTGACACAAGAAGGGACCTAAATACCCTACTGTGGGATATGGATAGATCATCCGAGCAGAAAATCAGTAAGGAAATAATATCTTCAAATGACACATTAGACCAACTGAATATAATTGACATTTACAGAGCCTTTCATTCCCAAGCAGCTGCTAGTACATTCTTTTTTGGTGCACATGGAACATTCTCAAGGATTGAAAACATACTGGGACACAGAGACAGCCTCAACAAATATAAGAGGGTTGAAATCATACCAACCATATTCTCCAATCATAATATTTCAAAGCTGGAGATCAACTGTAATAAGCAAGCAAGAAGAACTACAAATACATGGAGATTAAACAAAATGCATTTTGAAGAATGATGGGGTAGGAAAAGAAATAAAAAGAGATCAAGAGATACATAGAAATGAATGATAATGATAAAACAACATATTAAAACTTTGGGGACATAGAAAAGCAGTAACAAGAGCAAAGTTCATATCATCAGATTTGTATGGAAGTGCAATGACAAAGCTATCTTGAGAAAAAAGAATGAGGCTAAAGAAATAACTCTGTCCAACTTCAAATTATACTACATAGTGACAATAATCAAAACAGCATGGTATTGTCAGAAAAAACAGACACGCAAACCAGTGGAACAGAATTGAGAGTTCAGAAGTAAACCCATTTTTATTTGGGCAAATGATATTTAACAAAAAAGCCAAAAACATACAGTGGAGAAAGGAAAGCCTCTTCAATAATGCTGCTGAGAAAAATGGAAAGCCACCTGCAAAAGAATGAAACTAGACTGTTGCCACACACCAAAATTAACTCAAAATGAATTTAGGACCTGAAAATAATTCCTGAAACAATAAAGTACATAGAAGAAAACATAAGATTTAAATTCATGGATTTTAGACTTAAAGAAGATTTAATGTATTTGACCTCAAAAGCAAGGGTTGTAAAAGCAAAAGTAAATGAATGGGACTACATCAAATTAAAAGCTTTTCGCAGCAAAAGAAATCGTCAACAAGGTAAAGAAGCAATCATTCAAATGGGAAAATATATTTGCAAGTAACGCCTTCGATAAGGGCTTTATATCCAAAATATACAAAGAACTCATACAACTCAATAACAACAAAAAACAAACAATTCAATAAAAAAAAGTGGGCAAGGGACCTGAATAGACACTTCTCCCTAGAGGACAGACAAATGGCCTACAAACATATGAAAAGATGCTCAACATTGCTATCTATTAGGGAAATGCAAATCAAAACCACAATGAGATACCATCTTGCACTTGTTATCAACAGGACAAGTAATGACAGGTGTTGGAGAGGATACAGAGAAAAATAATCCCTCATACACTGCTGATAGGACTGCAAATTAGTACAGCCAGTATTGAAAACTGTATGGAGGTTTCTCAAAAAACTAAGAATTGATCTACGTTATGATCCAGCAATCCCTCTACTGGGTATTTACTCCAAAGACTTGAAAATCGAAGTATCCTATGATAGATGATTGGCTAAAAAGTTGTGGCACATATATACAATGGAATATTGCTCAGCCATAAGAAATGAAATACTGCCATTTGCGACAACCTGAATGGACCTTGAGATAATCATGCTAAGCAAAATTCAGAGAGAAAAAGTTTCAAATCACATGATATCACTTATATGTGAGATATAAAACTAAAAGCAACAAAAGAACAGGACGAACAGAGACTCATGGATATGGACTATAGTGGTTACCAGAGGGTAGCGGGGAGGTTGGAGCAGGAGGTAGACAGGGTAAAGGGGGTCAAATAGTTAGAAAAAAATCTAACTATGGGCAGTGAACGCACAATGCAATCTATATATGCCTTACTGTTGAATTATACACTTGAAACTTACTGAATTTTGTTAACCAGTGTCATCATAATAAAAAAATAATAATAAATTCAAAAAGTAAATAATAAAATTAAAATAAAATTATTATACAACCATCACCGCCATTAATCTTCAGAACTCTCTCCTTTTTTTTAACTAAGACTTTTTTTTTAGAACAGTTTAGGTTCACACAAAAAGTGAGAGGACGGTACATAGAATTTCCATATAGTTTCTTCCCCTACATATGTATTTCTCATTGTCAAGAACTTCCACCAGAGTGGTATATTTATTGCACTTGATGAACCTATATCGGTACATCATAATCAGTGGAAGTCCATAGTTTACATTATGCTTCACTCTTGATGTTGTACATTCTACAGGTTTGGACAAATATATAATGACATGTATTCCCTTTGGTATCATACAGAGTATTTCCACTGCCCTAAAAACCCTCTGCACTCAACCATTCATTTCTCTCTCTTCAATCCCTGGCAACCAGTGATTTCTTTATTGTCTCTATAGTTTTTTCTTTTCCAGAATATCATATAGTTGAAATCATACAGTATATTGACTTTGAAGATTGGTTTCTTTCACTTAGTAATGTGCATTTAAGTTTCCTCCATATCTTTTCATGGCTTTGTTGCTCATTTCTTTTTAGCACCAAATAATATTCCACTGTCTGGAAATAATGCAGTTTATTTATCAATTCACCTACTATAAAGGGCATCTTGGTTGCATCCCAGTTTTGGCAATTATAAATAAATCTTTTATAAACATCTGTGTGCAAGTTTTTGTGTGGGTGTAAATTTTCAGCTCCTTTGGGTAAATACCAAAAAGTGTAATTGATGAACCATGTGGTAAGACTATGTTTAGATTTTTTAAGAGACCACCAAATTATCTTCAAAAGTGGCTGTGCTGTCTTGCTTTCCCACCAGCAATGAATGAGAGTACTGTTGCTCCACTTCCTTGTTAGCATTTGGTGTTATTAGTGTTCCAGATTTTGGCCATTCTAATAGATGTGCAGTTATATCACATTGTTGTTTTAATTTGCATTTCCTTGATAATGTATGATGTGGAGCATCTTTTTATATGGTTATTTACCATCTGTATATGTTCTTTGGTGATGTGTCTGTTAAGGTCTTTGGCTCATTTTTAAATCAGGTGTTTTGTTTTCTTATTGTTGAGTTTTAAGAGTTTTCTGTCATATTTGCATATTTTGTATATTTTTATGTATTTTGGATTATAAACAGTGCTTTATCAGATATATCTTTGTAAATATTTTTTCTCAGTCTGTGGTTTGTATTCTTGTTCTCTTCACAATGTCTTTTGAAAGAGTTTTTTATTTTAATGAATTCTAGTTTGTCAATTTTTTAAATGGATAATACCTTTGGTGTTGTATTAGAAAAGTATTGCCAAACTCCAGACATCTAGGTTTTTGCCTATGTTATCTTCTATGAGATTTATAATTTTGTGTTTTACATATAGATCTGTGATACATTTGAGTTCATTTTTGTGGAGAGAATAAGAAGTGTCTAGATTCATTTTTTTTTTTTTGCATGTTGATGTCCTGTTGTTTCAGCACCATTTACTGAGGACACCATGTGCTTCATTGAATTGCCTTTGCTCCTTTGTCAATGATTAGTTGACTATATTTATGTGGGTCTATTTCTGGGCTCTCTCTTCTGTTCACTGATCTATTGTCTATTTTTTTCACCAACAACACAGTGTCTTTGTAGTAAGCAATAATAAGTAGATTTATAGTAAGCTATAAGCAAGTTGTTACTATAAGCAAGTCTTGAAGTTGGATAGTATCAGTCTTCCAACTTTGTTCTTTAATAGTTTATTGGCTATTCCAGGTCTTTTGCCTCTCCATACAAGCTTTAGAATCAGTTTTTCAATATCCACAAAATAGCTTTTAGGGACTTGGATTGAGATTGCATTAAATTTATAGGTCAAAATGGGAAGAACTGACATTTTGACAATTTTGAGTCTTTATATCTATGAAATTTATTTGGTTCTTCTTTGATTTCATTCATCAGTTTTGTAGTTTTTCATATATATATATATATATATATATATATATATATATATATATATATATACCTTGTACATATTCTGTTGGATTTATATCTAAGCATTTCACTTTTTGGGTGATAATGTAAATGATATGGAGTTTTTAACTTGAAATTCAGCTTGTTCATTGCTGGTATATAGAAAAAGGATTAACTTTTGTATATTAATTTTGTATCCTTTAATCTCACTATAATCATTACTTCAAAGATTTTCTTTTATCAATTCTTTCAGATTTTGAACATAAATAATCATGTCACCTATGAACAGTTTTCTTTCTTTCCAATTTGTATATTTTTGATTTCCTTATCTTACTGAATTATCTAGGACTTCCAGTATGATATTAAAAAAAGAGTGCTGTGAGGGAACATCTTTGCTTTGTACGTGGGCCCAGTGGGAATCCATTGAGTTTCTCAGCATTAAGTATAATGTTAGCTGTAGATATTTTTGTTAATATTCTTTATTAAGTTGAGGAAATTTCCCTCTATTCCAGGTTTATTGAGGGTTTTTATCATACATGGGTGTTGGATTTTGTCAAATGCTTTTTTTGCATCTATTGATAACATTATGTGATTTGTCATTTTAGCCTATTGATGTGATTAATTACATTAATTGCTTTTCAAATTTTGAACCAGCCTTATATACCTGGGATGAATCCCACTTGGTCATGGTGTATACTTCTTTTTATACATTGCCAGATTCTTCATTTGAACAATAAGAATAACAGTATGTACTTGTGCCCATGTTCAGCTGATCAGGTGATTCAATATACATGGAAGTACTACAGAGCATAAGTCACTATACAAAAAGGGGATTTTATTTTTATGAGGAAGTTAAGATCCAACTTCCCCAAAGTTGAGGACCACTGTCACAAAATGTATTGTCAGAGACTGCCAAAGCGACCACTCCAGAATTCCTTTCATTACAATAAAGAGATATGAGAAATGTCAGGTGATCAAGTACTCCAATACTGTTGAGAAGTAAGATAGCTTATATGAATACATTTTGCTGAAAGTTAAATGATAAAACAATAAAATATTTAAATAAGATAACATTATTTTTTAATTAAACAAATATATTTTAAAATTAGCCATAGGAGAATAAAAAAGCACATTTCTATAAAATCCCTCTTTGAGAAAAAGATTTCAAAAACCAAGTAGGCATTTTCTGGCAAGAAATGATTTGAATTAAAGAGACAGAAAGATCAATTTCTTACAAAGTGTGAGAAGCAGAAATCAATGGACCAGACAGAATTTGCAGCAATTTGCATCTTAATTGATGCATCTCTTTCCTTTTGAAAAAAATCTTCAGACCAGGGTCTACTATAGTAGAAACTAAAATATATTTGTCGACTGAATGACTAAGCTATCCCACATAAGACTTTTCTTAACTATTAACAATTTGACAGTATCCCAGAAGGAAGTTGGGCTTTTGGTAGACTTGGAGAAACAACTGGGAACTTCTGGCAAAATCAAGTAAGTCAAAAAGAAGTTTAGATATATACTTGAAATTTTCGTTTCCTTTTATATGATACTTTTCAAACCATTCTTTCATATTTTCCTTGTTTTTTTTGTATTTATGTAAAAATATTCCAGTTAAATAATGAAGAACAAATGATAGAATTAAAAATTACCATAAAATTCCCTAACAACATAGCTGGTTCTGGCAAAGATCCTTAAAGGACGCTAAAAAATTAGCTAAAAAATGGATGGGTTCTTGGATACTTGCAAGTGCTAAGTGATCAGCTCATTAATTACTTGCTAGCTATAAGAGAAAACACATAACTTTACAAAGGAGAGATCTGGCTGTTACCACTTTAACCCAGAGATCACTCTGAGCCCTAGCAAAGGTAAGATAAACTTTCTGTGCTTCTTGACATAATGCAATACATAGCATCATCTATGAAGCATTATTTCTAAGAATACTTAATCAAGACTCTAGATATAATTTCCATTAGGAATCAAAGAACACAGGAGCAAATTAAACAAAATTAAACAAAAGCAATTAGACAACTCTAGAGTGTGAAACATTCCATAAGACAATTGAACAATTGGCCCAATCTGTCCAAATCATAGCCAAAAAAAAGCAAAAACTATTGAGATAACAAAAGTAAATAAGCGAAAGGGAAAGAAATGAAACTGTTCTCAATTAAAAGAGTCTTGATAAATACAATAAACAAATGCAATGTAGCACCATAGGAGATAATTTGGTACTAATTGAAGAAATTTAAATATAGAATGGTTATTTGATGGTATTGGGAGAATAGTACTGATTTTGTCTGTCAAATGGTTTTAAGATTAGGAAGAAAAATGTCCTTGTTTGGTAAAGATGCAGTCTGACATATTTGGTCATAAAATAAGATGTCTGTAATATTTATGAAAATGTTTAAATATTTCTCTTTAAAATGTTATTATACCTATAGATTTTTTTCCTTCCAGGTGATATGTCTCATTTACTCCAGAAAAGTCACTATTTTCTGGTCTCTGTGTCAACATGCAGAAGGCTTGCACTAATTGTAAAAGTCATTTATGTACAATGTTACCTGCTATTGTCACAAGTTGACAATATGACAAAATGTATTTCAGTTTTGCTCACCCCAAACACAGTTTTCTAACAAAAGAACTTAGCTGCTTTACTTATGAATAATAATATAATGAATACAAACAGTTAAAGTTACTATTTAATGAGCCTTTACTATCTGTACAGCACTAAAGTCTTGATATTCATCTTCTCGTGTGATACTTACAACAACCTTGTAAGTGCATATTAACTTTACTTCACAAATGAGGAAATCAAGGCTTAGGGAATTTAAGTAATTGACCAAAGTCTTAGCAGCAAAGTCAAATTTGAACCCAACTCTCCCTTTCCAAAATCTGTGCTCTTAACTTTTCTACTCTTCCTCCTCATGTCTATATGTAAATAGTCATGAATTCATGCTGATAGTAAATTCTGGTGACATCAAGTGTAGTTTCAATTGTTACAATTAACTTTATGATATATGGCGAAACCTGACACAGAATATCTCCTTTTTTTATTCTTTTTGAAAAATTTTTTAACTTCTTAAAATCCATTTGCTTTTCCAGATCAACTAGAATTTATTAGTCAAACTATTTCCCAGTACATTTTGTTTGAGATTGCTTATAATTTGTACATTAATTTGGAAAAATTAACACATTTCTTAGATCAATACTTCCTACTTAGGTAAAGTGATGAATATTCATACATTAAACACATTTTTTATACCTCTCAATAGTTTTACATTTTGGCCAGACACGTTTAGGTCAGGCATATTTTTTGCCAAGTTTAATTATAAATATAAATATAGATAAATAGGATCATGTGAATATATGTATATATATATATATATTTTTTTTAAATTTATTTTTGATATTGTGAAGTTTGGAAATGAGTTGTTTAAAAATTTGTAGTGTAAATCGGTACAACTTTCCTAGAGGGCCCATTGAAACTTTTTAAACAAAATTCTTATCAGCATGTATGTACTTGGGACAGATTAGCTCCAATCCTCAAACTTTATAATAATAGATTTTTATAAAAAATAATGTTTCTAGGGAGAAAATTCACATTTTTTCAAACTAATGACATAGGAAAATGTAAATGATATATTATTCAATGAAAAACAATTTGTGAAAAATTATGTCTAGCACTGCCATAATATTTATTTTGGTATATATTTTATGCAAATTATGTATATATAAATGTATAGATAAATTACGTATGTAAATATACATAAATATAGCTACATTCATGGGTTAAAGGTGAGAGAAAAAGCCAAAAAATTAACTGTATTTATCAGTAATAAATGAGATTATTGCAATTTGGTTATTTTTTGCTTTTCTATGCTTTTAATTTTTTTCTACAATTAACCTGTAATACTTTTGTTTCCAGAAGAAAGAAGTGAGCTATAATAGTTACAAAAGGGTGCATCAGAAGATAATTTCAATATTATCTTCATAAACAGGTTTGAAGATGGGAAAATACAAATATCTTTCTCTCCAAACCACATTTCACAAAGAAAATTAATAGGAGATGAATAATTGTTTTTTGATATTTTCGTTGTTGTACCTTGAATTCTTTATGAAAATTTGTATTTTATGGCATCTCTGCATAGGAATTGAGTGAGACTGCAGTTCCTCATTTTATTATCATTATTCTTCTATGAAAAGTGATAGAACACATCATTAGGGTACCAAGAATTTCTTGAGTTAAAATATCTAAAAAAATTTTTCATATGATTTATCTACCAAATGGAATAGAAAGCAATCTGAACTGAATAGCTAAATAAACATTATGTTGAATTTCTCTGAAAACATGGATACATACTATATATATGTAGAAGAAACTCATGCAATTCAGTTATAGAATCTCTGTGCTTAGCTGTTATGCTAAGTAAGCTACCTACTAAATAGCAGAGAAGAGTCTTCGTCTCACAGACTGCGAGCAGAAAGGTAGCTTAGAAAATTCAGTGCTTTACAGACAGATGAAAAACAGGGTCATAAAGGGGCTTTGGGATAATTACTTAGTAATTTAGAGGTATAATTGGGGTTCAAAGATTCCAGAATTTTGTTACATTTTTATTAACATTTTTTTGGACCATGATAATGAGTTATAGAACTAATCTACTTAATACTTCATGTGTTTAAAGTTTAAAGTTCATTCTGGTCTTTATTTACATTGGAAAACAAACACAATCGGGAAGATTTTCCCAACCGCTAAGAATGATGTGACAGCAGCGTGTTTACTCAATTAATAAGTGTTATTAATGTTACTAGCCTCTCTGTTAGTGCTTTTTAATGTCTATTATCAAAGCCAAACAAATTACCTCCTTTTTCTAGTCCCAGTGAAGAAGAAGGACTGTTTTTCTCAAAAATTGCTTCTTCTTTTAAAGGGAAATAATTGGGTGCCTTTATATAGAAAATAATCCAATTCTTCTACATATTTTTACTGTTTAAAGATTATTCTTTTCATAACTAAATTTTTCACAAATCTTATCTTCCTTAAAATTTTCACATTATTTCTTCTTTTCAAATTACCAAGTGGACACTTAGAGAAAATGTTTCAGGCTAGCAGAGACTTGGAGAGTGAGGTCTTCGGCTATGTCTGTACAGAATTGGTGAGTTATAAAAGTAAAAATATGTGTTAACATGACATGAACTTGGGTGGCCTTGTTACAGAAACCAGGAAGCCATGAGTCCAAGTCTTCCGCATATTCCCTGAATGATTATATAGTTAAATTAGCTTTTTCTAAATGGCTAGACCCTGCTTTAGATCATTAAGGCAAGGATCTGTGAATATACAAAACAGATTTTATGATCAGAATTGTGCATTACTTGTCACTTATGAAATGCAATGTGATGTTGCAGATTTAGGTTTTCCCCCAGGTTTCTACAGGAAGCCTTCTCACTTGCTTCTCAGGCTTTTAGAATGCACGGATAATTTTTCAGTTTCGTGATTTTTTTCTGCCATGCCTATCTGTATTGTATGGTAGTCATTGACCATTAATATAGATAATCTTTCCACCTTGTTTGACTTGCCTTTTAAACAAATTAATACTTCTTACTATTTAAATTAAATACAGCTTTTTCAAAATACTAGCTATTCTTTCCACTGTGGCGTCATTCGTCATGTTTTTACCCAGATGTTTATAGTCCCAATGTAATATCAAGAAAAGCAGAAAAGGAAATCCCTCATTTTTGAATTATGTGCCTCTGAAATATAAAAACATTCTTAGTTAAGTGCATGATAATTGTCTACATTGACACATTTAACAACAGCTCTTAGATCCTTCCCAAGTCTGCAAATAAGTTGACTAGTGTCTTTGTTTTTTTCTCTCTTCTTAAAAAAGCATTTATTTTAGAGTATTGGGTATAACACTAAAGTTAGAGGTTCTATGTGTGACTGAGCTGGAAATGATAGTGATCTAAGTTAGGAGGCACTCAATAAATGTTTGTTAATTAAATGAATGATTATCTTCACATAGAATTTATTTGGGTAAAATGAAAAAGAGTCTATTAGAAATTTAGTGTGGTTTTGATGAACGTATAGTCAAATAACATAATGGTAATGGAAGAAAACAGGAGAAAAGGGATTTTAATTTACTATCTTATTATTATTCAACCTATTAAAGTCTTAGGAAGAAATGATGATATATATCATTAATGCCCATTTTGTTGTTGTACAGTAGAAAAAGTATGAAAAAGTTCCTGAGAAAGTGTGAAAACATTTTTGAACCTGAACCAGAGTCTGGCTTTAAGAGCTTTTAGTATAAAATGTATTGATATTATTCTTAATTCTATATAATATTTCATTGTTAATACATACAATTTTAAGATATTTATAAATGACAAATTACACACCAAGTCAACCATTTTCTATAGCCTCCTCCATAAAATTTCAAGTAGTTATATGTTTTAAAAGTATTTTTAAAAAGCCCTTACCTTCTCAAAATTATATATAATATACTTAACACTTCAAGTGTGGTTTTAAAAGGAGAAAGTCTGTCCCTTTACATTTGTTGAGTAAGGAGCATCTGATATAGGAAATAGACAATGCAATCCAATACAATTTTCATGAACCCTGATTAATTTTTTTCTTTGCCTATTCTCCATTTTAGTTTTAAGCCTGAGTGGATATAATGGAGGAAAATAAGACATTGGTGACTGAATTTGTTCTTACAGGACTTACAGATTGCCCAGAGCTGCAGGCCTCCCTGTTCCTGGTGTTCTTGGTCATCTATCTCAGCACCATGATGGGCAACCTGAGACTGATTTTTCTCATCTGGAAGGAGTTCACCTTTACACTCCCATGTACATATTCCTCAGCAGTTTAGTGTGTGCAGATGTCTGTTCTTCATGTTCAGTGACTCCCAAGATGCTCACACATTTTTTATCTAAAATTCATATGATATCTCTGGCTGAGTGCATCACCTAATTTTATATTTTTGCTTCCAGTGCTGCCACAGAATGTTTCCTTCTGGTAGTGATGGCCTATGACCACTTTGTAGCCGTATGCAACCCCCTGCTTTATCCAGTGGCAATGTCCAATAGACGCTGCACTGGATTGATAAGTATGTCATAAGTAATTGATTGTCTGCATCCCTGTTGTTCATGTAGGATTATTATTTAGATGAACCTTCTGCAGGTCCAATATAATACAGCATTTCTACTGTGAAATTTTGTCACTATATATAATTTCTTGCACCAACCCATCTATTAACGCGTTAGTGCTTTTTATTTTCTCTGTTTATGTACGATCTTCTACTTTTATGACTATCATGCTCTCTTATATTCATATTCTCTTTGCCATCCTGAAAAAGAGGTCTGAAAAGGTCAAGAGCAAAGCCTTCTCTATGTGCAATGCCCACCTGCTCTCTGTCTTCCTGTTGTATGGTACTCTCTTCTTCATGTATGTGCGCCCTGGGTCTGGCCCAGATCAGTATCAGGATAAAACGTATTCACTGTTCTACACAATTATAATTCCTCTGCTAAATCTCTTATTTACAGTCGAAGAAATAAGAAAGAAATTAGGTGCCCTGAGAAAAGTGCTAAAGAAATAAATATTTTCAGAAAATGTTCATTATTTTTTCCATTTTACTCTCTGTTTAAATAAATCATACTGTCTAGCTCCAGGTGTTATACATAGTTATGACTTAATAAATATTTATTAAATGATAAATAATAAAACTTCGATTAGATATATTTGTCTTAGTTATATGTTATTGTAATTATCAAAATGATTAATGAACACTGGAAATACAGACTACACTTATTTTGTTGTTGTTTTAAATTTATCCTCAAGGATAAAACTGAAATGAAATCCTCAAATTACTATCATAAATAAGCTCTAGTGTTTCCAGATATACACATTTTAACTCTTTTGAACTTACATTCTTTAAAAGAAAGACCTAGACTGTAAATTTTCCATTTAAAAAGCACTCATACCCCCTCAAATAATTTTTGAGCAAGTAATTTTTAAAACCTTCTCTTTAGTAGATATTTATAATGATTCAAATAATATGTATACCAAAGTAATATTGTTAGACTAAATATGAGAACATGTATTCTCCTGAGGCATTGAAAATAAAAATTTCTAGGAGGTTTAAAAGTACTTTTAAGAACTTACTTATATTTGTATTGTATTCATTGAAAGGTATAAAAATTTAACAATTACTTAAAATAATTAATTTTCCTGCAATATAATGAAAACTTCTGAATTCTTTAACTATGTCCACATTTTAATTTATTAAATAATCTTATTAAGTACCTCGTTCCCAACACATATATAACAGTTGAATTTTTTTCTGATACTGACAATTACCTGAAATAGCAGGTATGCTTGACTAACTTATAATTAACTATATAACTTAATTTGGATCTTTTTTTCTTTACAAAAGCTATGAATGTTTTCTGTCTGGCTCTTTTACCTCTTCAGCCTCCTAACTTTATTACAGGTGGACTTTAATATCCTAGTCAAAAATAAAGAAAAAGATATTCTTATATATAGGACACATTTCTCTATTTGCCTGTTACTCAGATTTGAGAATATAAACAATTTGTTTGGTCATAGAACAAAAAAAGCTCAAGATAGGTCTGACTGGCTTTTGGCACAGTGTATTTGGGGCTGTTTCCTCAGATCCCGATCCTTTTACTGCATCTGAACTCTGCCTTCTGCCGCTGAGTGGGCTCATTCTAAGCAGGTTGCTCCCTGTGAGTGCCAAGTCTCTATAGGACTTCCCGTCTCCCATATGCACAGTCCAATCCAGTGGCAGAGGTTTCTCTTTTTTTTTTCTTTATGTGCTATACAGACTTTTTAGTCTTGGCTACACAGTTGCTATATGTCAAGATACAGACATTCTCCAACTCCTTTATACCTTTATTATTTCAGAACCATTGTGCCTAAGGCCAATCTTTAAACATTGCCTTATGTTGCTTCTATATGCTCATAATGTCTTAGTGAGGGGGAAGAAAACACTAGATGGGAGAGAAAACACCAGTGTATTCATGAGAGTAAAACAAGAGAAGAGGATGACCTAACACTGATAGCTGAAGAGGCACAGGGAAGGAGGTGGTATCAGCCAGATCCCCAACAGCTTTCTCTCAACCAACAGTATGCCCCATGGCTAAGAGAGTGGCAGTAAGCCTCTGGATGTTCTTGCTGGCCTCTTCCTATGGAAGTTCAGATCACTATTAATGTTTCCTATAAGATGCTGTCAGCTCTTTACAGAAACCTTTATTTTTTATGGTTTTCTATTTCAGGTGGAAGATGGTTTGGAATTCATCTAATGGCTACATGATCCATGAGAATAAGAGCATTTCAAGGGCTTCTCAATCCGGTTTGCAGCATATTTTAAAAACGAAAAATTATTTTACACTTCAGACCCTGCTGATAGCAAGTAACAATTAATGAGTAAATGTCATCAACAAGGTCTTGATGTCTCCTTCCTCGCTCAAACCTCACAGATTAGTGGTTCTCACATTTGCTTACCACCCCAAACCAAATAAATTAGAATCTATAGGAGGGGGTCCCAGGCCTTGGTGGTTAAAAGTGACCATAATAACCTCCATTACATCTGTTAGTGCATAGAGGGAAGAGAAAAAGTCACATTTGATGCTTTCTTTAATTAATTAATTAGTTAATTAGCTTATTTATTTTTATTAAGTTTATTAGTTAACATTGGTTAATATAATTATATAATTTTCAGGTGTACATTATACTTTGACATCTATATATTCTATTGCGTGATTACCACCCAAAATCTAGTTTCCATATATTTGATTCCCTTTACCCACTTCACACTCCCCCTTACCCCTTATATTTGACCCTCTTTACTTCATCTACCTCTCCCCTCATCCCCCACCCCCTACTCTCTGGTAACCAATAGTCCATTGTCTATGTCCCTGAGTCGCTGTTTGTCCTGTTCATTTGTTGCTTTTAGGTTGATATCTCACATATAAGTGATACCATGTGATTTTCAACTTTTTCAGTCTGGCTTATTTTGCTTAACATGATTATCTTGAGGTTCATCCATGTTGTCGCAAATGGCAGGATTTCATCTCTTCTTATGGCTGAGTAATATTTTATTGTATATATGGACCACTTCTTTAGCTAATCATCTATTGTAGGACATTTTGGTTGTTTCTATGTCCTGGCCACTGTGAATAATGCTGCTATGAACATCGATGTACAAATATCTTTTCGGTTATGGGTTTTCAAGCCTTTGGGGTAAATACCCAGTAGAGGGATTGCTGGATCATATGGTAGATCAATTCTTAGTTTTTTGAGGAACCTCCATACTGTTTTCCATGGTGACTGTACCAATTTGCAGTTTTACCAGAAGTGTATGAGGGTTCCTTTTTCTCTACATTCATTTCAACATTTGTTTTTACTTGTCCTGTTGATTATAGCTATTCTAGCAGGTATGAGATGGTATCTCATTGTGGTTTTGATTTGCATTTCCCTAATAGCTAGTGATGTTGAGCATGTTTTCATGTGTTTGTAGGCCATTTGTCTGTCCTCAGGGAGAAGTGTCTATTACGGTCCCCTGCCCATTTTTTTTAATTGGATTGTTTGTTTTGTTGTTGTTGTTGTTATTGAGTCATATGAGTTCTTTGTATATTTTAGATATTAGGCCCTTATTGGAAGCATTGCTTGCAAATATATTTTTCCATTGAGGTGGTTGTCTCTTTACCTTGTTGATGATTTCTTCTGATGAGCAGAATTTTTTTAGTTTGATGTAGTTTCAGGTCTTATATTCAGGTCTTGAATCCATTTTTAGTTAATTTTGGTATGTGATAATTCTTTTGCAGGTGGCTTTCCAGTTTTCCCACTTATTGAAGCACCATTTATTGAAGAAGCTTTCCTTTCCCTATTGTATGTTTTTGGCTTTTTTGTTGAAAATTTTTTGCCTGTATAAATATGGGTTTACTTCTGAATTCTCAGTTCTGTTCCACTGGTCCATGTATCTGTTTTGCTGCCAATACCATGCCGTTCTGATTACTGTCACTTTGAGATATAATTTGAAGTTGAGCAGAGTGATGCCTTGAGCCTCATCCTTTTTTCTCAGAATGGCTTTGGTACTTTGGGGTATATTATGCTTTCTTGCAAATCTGATGATTTGTTGTTCTATTTCTTTAAAAGATGATGATGGGATTTTGATGGGGATTGCACTAAATCTGTATGATGCTTTATGTAATATGGTCATTTTAACTATGTTGATCTTTCCAATCCAAGAACATGGTATATCTTTCCATTTCTTTGTATCTTCTTCGATTTTCTTTTAATAGGGTCTTGTAGTTTTCATTATATAGGTCCTTCACATATTTTATTAGATTTATTCCTTGTTCTTGATCTTAGAGGGAAGGTTTTATTTTTTTCACCATTAAGTATAATGTTGGCTGAGGGTTTGTCATATATGACCTTTGTTATGGTAAGATATTTTCCTTCTATACCAATGTTGTTGAGTGTTTTGATCATAAATGGATGCTAAGAACAGGGTATTATAATCTTAAATAAGAAGAAAATTGCTATAGCAAGATAGTAATGGATGTTCAGCTTACATAGGCACAAATTGAGACAACAATGGCTGAAAAGGAGAGGATTCAAAGATCTAAAGTGGAATAGAGATAAGGCAAATAGAAAAAAAATGGATGACTGTATACATACAATAATCCTTTACATATTCGTAGTGGTGACCACAGGCCAAAGATTCAGGACTGAAGTATATAACATGAAACAAGAAGAACAGAGGGAAAACCCACAAAAGCCAACCAAAATAAAGAAAAGAAAACAGAAACACAAAGACAAGAAAACAATGAAAACACCAAGCTATAAGAAAGCAAAAGATAAAATGGCTATAAAAAGACTTCATATTTCAATAATCACCCTAAATGTAAATGGGCTGAACTCAACAATAAAAAGAAATAGTGTTGCAGATTGGATCAAAAAACAAAACCCAACCATATGCCGCCTCCAGGAGACACATCTCAGCTTCAAAGACAAATATAGACGCAAAGTGAAAGGATGAAAAATGATATTTCAAGCAAATAGCATTCAGAGAACAGCGGGAATAGCCATATTATATTAGACAAAATAGACTTCCAAAAAAGGTGAAGAAAAATACTGAAGGACACTTTGTAATGATAAAGGGGATTATACACCAAGAAGACATAACACTTATTAATATCTATGCTCCCAATCAAGGAGCCTTGAAATATGTAAAGCACTTACTGACAGAACTAAAGGGAGAAACACACCAAAACACTATCATAGTAGGGGACCTAAATACCCCACTGTTGGATATGGACAGGTCATTGTACAGAAAATCAATAAGGAAATAACATTCTTAAATGACACATTAGACCAAATGGACATAATTGACATATACAGAGCTTTTTATCCCAAGCCTGCTGTTTCTACATCCTTCTCTAGTGCACATGGAACATTCTCAAGGATCGACCACCTACTGGGACACAAAGATAGCCTCAACAAATGTAAGAGGGTTCAAACCACACCAATCATATCCTCTGATAATAATGCTATGAAACTAGAGATCAACTGCAAAAAGCAAGCAGGAAGAACCACAAATACATGGAGATTCAACAGTTTGCTACTGAAGAATAACTGGGTCAAAGAAAGAAAAAAAGAGAAATCAAGAGATACATGGATATGAATGATAACGATAGTACAACATATCAAAACTCTTTGGACACGGCAAAAGCAGTCATAAGAGGAAAGTTCATACTATTACACACTTATTTCCAAAACCAAGAATAAGCCCAATAAATAACCTAATGCTTAATCTTAAAAAAAAAAAACTAGAAAAGTAAGAGCAAATAAGGCCTAAAGTCAGCAGAAGGAAAGAAATAACCAAATTAGAGCAGAAATAAATGAAATTAAAAACAAAAAAAAGAAAGAAAAAAGAAATGCAATGGAGAGCTGTTTCTTTGAGAAGTTTAATAAAATTGACAAATTCCTGGCTATCTTCACTAAAGAAAAAAGAGAAAGGACACAAATAAACAAAATCAGAGGTGAGAGAGGGGACAGACACTGCAGAAATACAAAGGATCATGGAAGAATAATATGAAAAAGTATATAACACCAAATTTAATAACCTAGAAGAAATGGGCCAGTACTTAGAAAAATACAACCTCCCTAGACTGAATCAAGAAGATGTGGAAAATCTGAATAGACCATTTATCAGTATGGAAATGGAAATGATCATCAAAAACCTACCAAAAAGTAAAAGTCCAGGACCAGATGACTTCACCAGTGAATTCTACCAAACATTCAAAGAAGATTTAATACCTATTCTCCTCAAACTCTTCCAAAAATTCAAAGAAGAGGCAATACTTCCCAACTCATTTTAGGAGGCCAATATTACTCTGATACCAAAACCTGGTAAAGATAACACAAAAAAAGAAAACTACAGACCAATATCTCATGAACACAGATGTCAAAATCCTAAATAAGATACTAGCGAGCCGAATACAGCAACATATTAAAAAGATTATACACCATGATCAAGTGGACTTCATTCCAGTGGCACAGGGATGGTTCAACATATGCAAATCGATTAATGTGATACACCACATACACAAATTTAAAAATAAGAATCATATGATCGTATCACTAGATGCATAAAAAGCCTTCGACAAGACACAGCATCCATTTATGATCAAAACACTCAACAACATTGGTATAGAAGGAAAATATCTTACCATAACAAAGGTCATATATGACAAACCCTCAGCCAATGTTATTCCTAAAGCTGAAAAACTAAAAACTTTTTCTCTACAATTTAGGAGAAGACAAGGATGTCCACTATCACCACTGTTATTCATTGTATCGTCAGAAGTCCTAGAGAGTGCAGTCAGGCAAAAGAAATAGTCAGGCAATCCATACAGAAAATGAAGAAGTCAAATTATCAATATTTGCCGCTGATATGATTCTCTACATAGAAAACCTTAAAGACTCCACAAGAAAACTACTAGAAACAATAAGCGAATACAGTCAAGTTTCTGGCTACAAAAATAGCATAGAAAAATCCATAGCATTCCTATACTCCAATAATGAAGTGACAGAAAAAGAAGTAAAAAAAATAATTTATTGTTCAATTGCACAAGGATAAAGAATAAAATACCTAGGAATAAATCTAATGAAACATGTTAAGGACCTATATAATGAGAACTATAAGATCTTATTAATAGAAATCGAAGAAGATGCAAAGAAATAGAAATATATTCCCCTTTCTTGGATTGAAAAAATCAACATAGTTAAAATTACCTTATTACCTAAAGCATTATATAGATTTAATTCAATCCCCATCAAAATCTCATCAGCATTTTTTAAAGAAATAGAACAACAAATCATCAGATTTGTAGGGAAGCACAAAAGACCCTGAATTGCTAAACCATCCTGTGAAAAAAGAACAAGTCAGGAGACATCACTCTGCTTGACTTCAAACTATACTACAAAGTGACAATAAGCAAAACATCATGGTATGGCAGAGAAAGACACACAAACCAGTGAAACAGAATCGAGAGTCCAGAGTAAACTCATGTATATATGGGCAAATAGTTTTTGACAAAAAAACCAAAAACATACCATGGAGAAAGGAATGCCTCTTCAATAAATGGTGCTGGGGACACTGGAAAGCCACCTGCAAAAGAATGAAACTAGACTGTTGTCTTTCACCATGCACCAAAATTAACTCAAAATGGATTCAGGATCTGAACATAAGACCTGAAACAATAAAATGCATTGAAGTAAACATAGGAAGTAAACTTATGTACCTTACACTTAAAGAGGATTTAATGTATTTGAGCTCAAAGGCAAGGGAAGTCAAAGCTAAAATAAATAACAGGGACTATATCAAACTGAAAAGCTTCTGCTCAGCAAAAGAAATCATCAACAAGGTAAAGAGATAAACATCTGAATGGGAAAATATATTTGCAAGCAATGCCTCTAATAAGGCCTAATACCCCAAATATACAAAGAACTCATACAACTCAATAACAATAAAAAACTAACAATCCAATTAAACAATAGTAAGAAGACTTGAACAGACATTTCTCCCAAGAATACATACAAATGGTCAATAAACATATGAAAAGATGCTTATTATTGCTAGCTATTAGGAAAATGCAAATCAAAACCACAATGAGATAACACCTTGCACCTGTTAGAATAGCTATAATCAATAGGAGAAGTAAAAACAAATGTTGGAAAGGTTGTGGAGAAAAAGGAACCCTCATACTGCTTGTGGGACTGTTAATTGGTACAGCCACTATGGAAAATAGTATGGAGGTTCCTCAAAAAACTAAGAATTGATCTACCATGTGATCCAGCAATTCTTCTACTGGGATATCCATAAAGATATTTGCACACCGATGTTCATGGCAGCATTATTCACAGTGGCCAGGACATGGAAGCAACCAAAATGTCCTACAATAGATGACTGGCTAAAGAAGTGGTGGTACATATATACAATGGAATATTACTCAGCTGTAAGAGATGAAATCCTGCCATTTGTGACAACATGGATGGACTTTGAGATAATCATGCTAAGCGAAATAAACCAGACAGGAGTTGAAAATCACATGGTATCACTTATATGTGAGATATCAACCTAAAAGCAACAAATAAACAGGACAAACAAACACATACTCATGGACATGGATAATAGACTAGTAGATATCAGAAGATAGAAGTTGTGGGGAGGAGGGAGGAAGATGGGGTAAAGGGAGTCAGATATGTGGTGACAGAAAGAACTCTAACTATGAGATTGAACATACAATGTGATATATATTTGCCTTTCTGTTAAATTGTACACTTGAAACTTATTGGATTTCATGAACCATTGTTGACATTTAAAAAATTAAAAATTTAAAAATAAATAAATAAAATAAAAATTTTAAAAAGTTATGGTTCATATAGACAATGGAATATGACTCAGTCATTAAAAAAAATAAAATCCTACCATTTGCAGCAATATGATGGTCCTGGAGGTTATTATGCTGAGTGAAATAAGTCAGACAGAGAAAGATAAATACCATATAATTTCACTTATATGTGGAATCTAAGGAATAAAATGAACAAACTAATCAAAATCAGACTCACAAATATAGAGTACAGTCTGGTGATGGACGGGAGGTTGGGGGTGCTGGGAAAATGGGTTGAAGGATTACAGAAGTACAGATTAGTAGTTGATAGATGGGTCATAGGGATGGGGAGCATGGCAAAGGGAATACAGTTAGCAGTAATGTATTGGCTAGGTGGAGAGGCAGAGGAGAGAAAGAGCAGTTAGGGGAATCGTTTTATAAACTATATAAATGTTTAACCAAAGTATTGTATACTTGAAACTAATTTAAAAAAATAAATAAAATCGTATGATCAGTTTTAAAAAAAGTCTTGTGTTACTAGCTCAGACAAGACCAAACTAATCAAAGCACTCAGAGCACCAAATTTATACATAAACTGGAGTTTGTATAAACATGTCACAAGTGTCATCTGTGGTAGAAAATAGTGGTATAAAGTGAGTCACAGTTGTTAAAACTGGGAATGTCTACAATGACTTGATTTTATTATTTCAGAGTCTGTAATGTCCTACGGGACAACACAGACTTCTCATACATGTCCAAGTCGGTAATGCCCAGTAGCTTTGTCCTAAAGGGAATCCTTGGGTGTTGTCAGGGGGATTTTAGTTCTGCATTCCCTTCTCTTTTGGCAAAAGCACACAGTTGTATAATTGGCTGACTCTTCTATTCAAAGCAAATTAATATAAATATTTTCCTGAGTTTGGGAAGTGAAGCTTCCAAAATAAACAGTATGCAAAGAATAGCTGCCTATATTATTGTCAGTCCTGTGCTACTGTATATTTTTCTACTTTGGAAAGCTTAATGTATTGAAAGAATCTCTCCAACTTCTTAAAAAATATAGGTAAGAGAAATTGTGTAATATTTAATAATCTTTACATAGAAAATTTAATTTATAATAATCTTCAATTTTGTTTATAACATGTCAAAATAGTGAAAATGGGAAAAATAGTGAATTGTGTCTTTTATTTTTGTGACTAAAATTCTGAATATACCTATAAGACCAATTTGTTCCCTTTAACGTGTTTTATTATTTTGTTAACCTAAGTTTAATGATTTTAGAAGGTAATTTTTGGTGTGTGTGTGTGTGTGTGTGTGTGTGTATGTATATATATTTATATATGCTCACAAGGAAATTTGTAGAAAATGTCCCTCCATTTTGTTTTCTAACATTTATGAATAAATAAGTACCCCAACACAATTTGAATTTGAGGGTTTTCAATTATTTAGTGATTGGAATTGCAGGAAGGATGGCTATTCCATATAGAAATCTACTTAATAACTGGAATTATTGATTCATTATTTATATTGCCTCTTTCCAGGATTCAGTATTGGCTCAGTTTTATTCTGCTAACACACATACACACACACATACACATAAACCTACAACTGGTGGTTTTATTCTGCTAACACACATACAGCACACATATACACAACAGGTGAAAAGGAAAGTATTCTCAAGTAAAATAAGCAGGATTTCTAGAGAATGTCACTTCTAATGGCTGTAATAACAAAAAGAAAACAACTTTTAAATATGGAAAAAACTTTTAGGCAGTGCCAATATATTTATAAGTAACTAAGTTTATAAAACAGAATTTAAAAATTGAAATCTCTTTTTCATACACGAATTCTACAGGAAAATAAACTTTAATTTTTTTTTAAATAAAAAAACTCAGAGCTGACAAGTTTTAGGAAACTAGAGTTAAGACAAGCATTACCTCAAGCCTCTGAGTCTTTCCCTTTATTTCCCTTTAGCCTTTTTCAGGTACCACTTCTCTGTGTTCTTTGGCTTGTGTTTCTTACACTTATCCATCTGCCTCTGTTATTTTTCATTTGTTACTCACTTCCCTGTTTGCTTTTCATAAATGTATATTCCTTCCAGATTTCCTCTTCCTTTTTTCCCCTCTATGCCTTCTTATATTCTCCTCTTTTGAAACTTTTATTGAAATATTCTAGAAGAAAAAAAACTACATGTGTTTATAAAAACTAGAAAAGTGCCAACTGTTCTCCACATTTTAGGGAGTACTCTGTTTTATTCTACTCACTTGTTTTCCTTTCACTTAATTATTTTTTGGCTTCAACTCTATCACATAATAGAAATTGCTGTCACTAAAGCCATTAAAATCTCTTGACTTTCACACTCAGTGAAATCTGATAACTCCTTGTCCTACTAAAACATTTATTTTAGCATTTGACTTGTACTTCACTTCATTCTTCTTTAATATCTTTTCTTTTTTTAAGATTCACAAGACTCAGCTTTCCAGTTTCTCTGCTTCTCTGATCACTCTGCTCAGTATTCTTTTCTGGTATCTCCCTAGTCTTTCTTTGATGTGTCAGGCCTCTTTGTTGCAACAGGAAATGAGTTAATTGAATGGAAATTGCTCTAACAAAGAAGCGTAAGAGAAATTGGAAGAATCAGCTGGGGTAAAAAAGGGCAGGAACAGAAGAAAGCAAAGAAACCAATGGACAGGAAAAATCATGTCCCAAAACTAGCTCAATGAGATCTGGGTTCACTGTGCAGAATTTGGAATGCCAGTTCACACTGACAACACCATTTGCTGAAGTTTTCATATTGCTGCCTTTGCAATCAGTATTCTTTTGTCCTGGTACCCTTTTCTCCTTCTCTCCATAGTCTACATGTGGGTCAGGTGGGTTCGATATGCCAAATCTAGGTCAAGTCTCCTCACTCTAGGTGTGAACGGGATGGGAAAATCAGTTTCTAGCTCTTTTGGCTTCTTGAGTGGGTGTTAACCTCTGCCAGTGATCAAGACTATGTGGTAGAGAAAGGGATCAGATGTTGGCCAATTAACATATGCTGTGTATAACCTCTTTTAAATATAACTTCCTCAAGTTCATTTCCATGCCCTTCTTTTGTTTACTTTATACATGCTCTTCAATGGATAAGTCATCACTAAATATGCCTCAGATACCTCCAGTGATTACTAAGACTATTTATATTATGCTCTAGTAGACTCATGCTACTAAGTACATATTACATGGATGTTCAAAGCATGCTCTATCCACAAACTAGCCACTGCATCTGAGTTCTTGATTTCAGTATTTGATTGCCACCTACCCAGTCACCAAGTGACTCCACTCTCCTTTACTGACCACCCACTTCACATCAAATATATCAAATCCTAGTGATTAAACATTCTGAATTATTTTGCATTTCTCATTTCTCCTCATCACTTACAACATAATATCATTCATTGACTAGGCACTTGACATGCACTTGGACAGTGCTTTTTCTTTCCAGTCTTATTGTGATATAATTGACGTATAACATTGTATTTGATTTAAATGTACAGCATAACGATTTAATATTTCTATATATTGCAAAATGACCACAATAAGTGTAGTCAATATCTGTTACCATACATAATTACAGTCTTTTTTCCTTATGATAAGAACTTTGAAAATCTATTCTCAGCAACTTTCAAATATATAATACAGGACTCTTAACTGTAGTCACCATGATGCATATTAAATCCCAGAACTTATTTATCTTATAACTAGAACTTTGTACCTTTAGGTCCGTTTCACCCATCTCCCCACACACACACACACACTTGTCACTTCTGACAACCACAAATCTGTTCTCTGTATCTTTGAGGGATGTTTTTAGATTCCACATATAAATGAGGTCATACAGTATTTGTCTTTCTCTGTATGACTTATTTCACTTAGCATAACACCCTTAAAGGCCATTGATCTTATCACAAATGGCAGGGTTTCCTTCTTTCCCATGGCTAAATAATATTCCATTCTCTGTGTATTTGTGTGTGTTTAACATCTTTATCCAATCATCCATCGATGGACACTTGCGTTGCTCTCATGTTTGGCTATTGTGAATAATACTACAATAAACAGAGGGGTATATATATCTTTGAGATAGTGACTTCATTTCCTTTGGATAAATACTCAGAAGAGGAATTACTAGATCATACAATAGTTATATTTTTTAACTTTTAAAGGAACCTCCAGATTGTTTTCTGTAGTGGCAATATTAGTTTATATTCCCAGTAACTTTTGCTTCTTTAACATGTACAGACATTAAAAATGCACTTTTAAAAAATAATTTATTTTTCAATTACAGTTGGCATACAATATTATATTAATTTCAGGTGTACAACATGGTGAGTAAACATTTATACAACTTATGAAACTATTATCCCAATAATCTAGCACTGCCTGACATTGCACATAGTCATTACAATATTATTGACTATATACTCTATACTATACTTTATAGCCCCATAACTATTTTCTAAGTAGCAATCTGTACTTTTTAATCCCTCCCCCTTTTTCATCTACCTTCCTAAACCCTCTCCCATCTAACAACCATCAAAATGTTTGCTGTATCTATAAATTTGTTTATTTTATTTATTTTGTGCTTTAGATTCCACCTGAAAGTAAAATCATATGGCATTTGTCTGTTTGACTTACTCTATTCAGAACAATACCCTCTGGATCTATTCATGCTGTTGAAGGTGGCAAGATTTCATTTTTTTTTTTTATGGCTGAGTAATATTCCAATGTATGTATGTACTCCTCTTCTTTATCTAATTATCCGTTGATGGACATCTAAGTTGCCTCTACATCTTGGCTATTGTAAATAATGCTGCAATGAACACATGGATTCACATGTTCCTTCAAAGTAGTGTTTAGGGTTACTTCGAATAAATACATAGAAGTGAGATTATTGGGTCCTTGTCTCCTGTTATAGCCTTTGTTTTAAAGTCTGTTTTACTGGTATAAGTATTACTACCACAGCTTTTTTTGTTTTCATTTTTATAAAATAACTTTTCCATCCCTTTACTTTCAGTCTGTGTGTGTCTTTCAATCAGAAGTGAGTCTCCTGTAAGCAGTATATGAAAGGGTTTTGTACTCTTATTCATTCAGCTATCCTACTTCTTTTGATTGGAGCATTTAATCCACTACATTTATAGTTATTGTTGATAGACATATAGTTATTGTCATTTTATTATTCATATATTTTATCTTTTTTTTTTTCTCCTTCTTAAAGAAGTGCCTTTAACATTTCTTGTAATATTGGTTTGGTGTTGATGAACTCCTTTACCTTTTTCTTGTCTGGGAAGCTCTTTATCTGTCCTTTGATTCTAAATAAGAGGTTTTCTGGGTAGATTAATCTTGGTTGTTGCTTTACATCACTTCAAATATTTCATGCCAGTCTCTTCTGGCCTGCAAAGTTTCTGTTGAGGAATCAGCGACAATACCCTTATTAAGTAACTAACTGCTTTTTGCTTACTGCTTTAAAAATTCTTTGTCTTAAATCTTTAGCATTTTAATTATGATGTGTCTTGGTGTGAGCCTATTTGGGTTCATTTTGTTTGGAATTCTCTGTGTTTCTTGTGCTTGTATGTCTATTTTCTTTGCAAAGTTAAGGAAGTTTTCCATCATTATTTCTTGAAAAAGCTTTTCAATTTTTTGCTTTCTCCTCCTTCTGGTACCCCTATGAGGCAAATGTTTCTACACTTGATGTTGTGTCAGAGGCCCCTTAAACTAGCCTCATTTTTAAAATTATTTTTTTTATCATTGTTCTGATTGTTTTCTGCTACCTTATCTCCTAAATTGCTCATTTGATTCTCTGCTTTATCTAATCTACTGTTGATCTCACCTAAGGTATTTTGTTTCAGTTATTGTGTTTTAATCTCTAGTTGGTTCTTTTGTTTTCTATCTTCATTTTTATCTTCTATATCTCTTTGTTAAATTTCTCACTAAGTTCATCTACTCTTCCTTTACATTCATTGAGAATCCTTATAGCCAGCCTTTTGAACTTTGTATCTGATAGCTTGTCTCCATTTTGTTTCATTCTATTCTGGAGTTTTGCACTGTTCTTTTATCTGGGGTATGTTTGTCTCCTCATTTTGGCTGCCTCCCTGTGTTTGTTTCTATGTATTAGGTAGGCCTGCTATGTCTCCCGGTCTTAGTAGAGTGGTCCCATGTAGTAAGTGTCCTGTGGGTCCTAGTGACACAGTCTTCCTGTTAGCTTGAGCTGGGTGCTCCAGGTGTGTCCCTTGTGTGAGCTGTGTATGTCCTCCTATTGTAGTTGAACCTTGATTATTCTTGGCATGTAAATAGGAGAACTTGACTTTCAGTCTGATTGGGTTGGGAATTCAGTGGAGGAGCTGTTGTACAGGGGCTGATCCTATGGAGCAGGATTCACTTTAGTAGGGTTCTGGTGCCTGCTGGGTCTGCTTTTGGGTGTGTCATTTGTGAAGGTGGTTGGGTGGTGTTCTGATGTAGTTTGAAACTTGTCATTAAATATGTTTGTTCTGGGGCCTCTTGGGAGAGTCTTTTGTGCAGGCCAAGGACAACTGCTTTCTGTGCCCTTTTCAGAGACACTTGGTATGAGCTACAAAGTATCTGCAGATGGTTGCCACTTATGCTGGACTTAGAGGTGCCCAGGAGAAACTAAGCTAGGAACTGAGGCTGGCTGCCACTAGTACCAGGCTTGGGGCTGCTTTGTAAGAGGTATAGGTCACACCAAGGCCAGATATAGCCTTTTTAGGTTTTGAGAACCTTTGAGAGATTTTAAGAAAGTCTGTGGCATGAGCCAAGAAGGTTTGTATAGATAAGCTACTGAAAGTGGCCTTAGTGTGCCTGAAAGTGGGGTGGGTTGGGTTTTCAGATAATCACCAAGGTAGGGTGAATGGTATTGATGAAGATTCAGTATGGCGCCCACCTTTATGTGCAGCTAGGTGGTTGAGAGCTCAATAAAGGAGCAATGACTTCTGCTAACTCCTGTTGTAGTTGAGCCTGGGATTTCAGCAGCCCTCCATCTCAATCAGCCACAATCTCTGCTGGTCGTCACAGCCAGAAGGTATGGGGACTTCTCTTTTTAGCACAGGAATCCTGGTCTGGGGAACCTCATATGTGATTGGGATTTCTCGTTCTCTCAGAGGGATCTCCACAGCTGAGATATTGCTTTTGGTTATCATCACATGTGGGTGTGGAACCAGCCCACTGTGCATCTCTACCCCTCCTATCAGTCTCAAGGTGGGGCTCTTCTATATGTCTCCAGTTGTAAGACTGTTCAGCTAGATTTTAGGTATTACCCAATAATAATTGTTCGGTAGTTTAGTTGTAATTTTGATGTGGTTGTGAGAAGAGGCAAGCACATTGTTTACCTACTCTGCCATCTTAACCACTTGGAGAGCATTTTAAAAATGCCCATATTAAACTTTATTCTTGAACCACTGAATTGATTTCTACAGTAAGACCTCACAATTTCTACTTTGCACAAAAATTTCTCAGAAAATTCTAACCTCTGTCTGGCTTGAGAACTACTGGACAAGAGTATCAGCTTTCTGACTAGTATTCCTGACTTCAATTTCCCCTCCAAGAAGCTTATTTTTTACACTACCACATATTTATTTTGTATAATATTTTTCAGTTCTACTCTTCTCATAGCATCCAATTTATTTTATTATCCTTCAAGCTTTTCCTCCCTTGACCTTACATCCATATTTCATACACAAAATTTCCCTATCACACTCAATATTGTCCCCATAAATATATCGCATACTTAGAAATGTCTCTTTTTTCTAAATCTGCTCATTGCTGTACATTTTTTGAACTAAAATCTTTTTTTTTCTTTCATTTGTTCAATTACTCAAAAACAAATTCCATCTATTAAGGAGGTAATAAAATAAGGGGGAGATTCTCATGTGCTTTTATTTTAACTCTCACTGCCCCTTCTCCCACACACATTTTCATGTTATAAATCCTTAGTGATATATATGTTTTTTCATTTACTTCATTTCATTTCAGGCAACACAGAATGAGGACATGGAAAAGGAAAATGCTACATTGCTGACAGAGTTTATTCTCACAGGACTTACATATCAACGAAAGTGGCAAATCCCCCTTTTTCTGATGTTCTTGGTGATATACCTCATCACCATTGTGGGAAACCTCAGTCTAATTGCTCTCATATGGAATGACCCTCAACTTCACATTCCCATGTACTTATTCCTCGGAAGTTTGGCTTTTGTGGATGCTTGGATATCATCTACAGTCACCCCTAAGATGTTGGTCAATTTCTTAGCCAAGAGCAAAATAATATCTCTCTCTGAATGCCTAATACAATTCTTTTCCTTTGCATTTGGTGGCACAACAGAATGTTTTTTGCTGGCAACAATGGCATATGATCGCTATGTGGCCATATGCAAACCATTACTTTATCCAGTGATTATGACCAATAGACTATGCATCCGGCTGTTAGTCTCATCATTTGTAGGTGGCGTTCTTCATGCTTTTATTCATACAGGAGTATTATTCAGATTAACCTTCTGTAATTCTAATATAATATATCACTTTTACTGTGATATCATTCCATTGTTTAAGATTTCCTGTACTGATCCTTCAATTAATGTGCTGATGGTTTTTATTTTCTCTGGGTCAATACAAGTGTTCACCATTCTGACTGTTCTTGTCTCTTATACACTTGTTCTCTTGACAATCTTAAAAAAGAAGTCTCTACAAGGCATAAAGAAAGCCTTCTCTACATGTGGAGCTCATCTCTTATCTGTATCTTTATACTATGGCTCCCTTCTCTTCATGTATGTACGCCCTGGGTCTACACAAGCAGATGATCAAGATATAATGGACTCTCTATTTTACACTATCATCATTCCTTTGTTAAATCCAATTATCTACAGTCTGAGAAATAAGAAAGTCATAGATTCACTGGCAAAACTGTTTAAGAGAAATGTTTAGATCGTATACTAATGTATGTTCTCTTTTTATTAGAATAGTCACAAAATTATGTAGATAAATGTAACTGTTTTGGTTAGTGTTAAAAATTTTTGCAATTATAATTAGACTAGTATTTCACTGACTTAAGGTGTTAGTACTAATTTACTCCTTAAAATATTTGGGTAAGTTGTTCAAATAATAAAAAAGTTGAACAAATATTCATGTCATACCAGAATAATTAAAGCTGAAAAGAAATGAAAACATTTTACATACTCTTACATTCTTCAACAGCTTTATAAAATCATTATGTACTACAATAATTTAGTTCCTCTAACCAGGACTTGGTTATGTTGTCTTTGATGCACAACTGTGAAGCCTGAAGACTTGTCACATTTAACTCTCCAGTGCAGGCAGGTTTGTATTTGAGTGAAAGGAGGCAAATCCCAGAAATTCTGCTAGCCATCAAAAGGTCTTTTATTTCACTTTATTTGAGACATGGTGAATTTTATTTCTTGTAGAAGTTCAACTCATATCACAGAGAGAAAGAAATAGAATTAGTAAATTAATTATTTTAAAAATGAGAAGAGAGTTAAGACAGTAAATGTCAAGCTAAACTATAAGAAGATGCTCTTAGCTTAGACATTTTCATGAGTAATGATAAGAGGGAAGTTGCTTCTATCTATGATAACTTGAAGGCACTTTGTAGCTGTGTTTGTATATTGTAGGGCATTCTAAAAAGCTTTAATAATTCAGAAAGCTAAGAGATGAGATTGCAGAATTTAATTGGGATGAACATAAGAAAAGTGTCAGACTAGGAATGAAATGTTCAATCTTCCTAGAATTTAAAAAGGAAGCTAGTAAGAAAAGAACGAACGAACGAAAGAAAGAAAGAAAGAAAGAAAGAAAGAAAGAAAGAAAAAGAAAGAAAGAAAGAAAGATATATGTGTATATATATATATATATATTTCAAATGTGTTGACACAAGGGCTTCAAATGCATACCATTAAAGTTCAGATAATGTTAAGATAATATGATGTCATAATACACACTGGGTAGCTGGGAAAGACATGAAAATAAACAAGATTTTGAATATTTTGTGTCCCCAAAGTTCTTAAATGTTAATTTTCATCTCACCCTATACTCAAAGTATAATGAGTGACCCATCTTCAAGTACCCTCCTATCTTTTTTTTCTCAACACTAAAATCCATACACTTTCTCATTGATACACTAAAGTGCTTACCTAAGAAATATCAACTTTTGTTACAGAACTCAGATTAAGCCATAATCCCTTTCAACAACTTTTAATGGATTGTCATCGCTACTGAACATATGATATATGTATATATATATATATATATATATATATATATATATACACACACACACATATATGTATATATATATATAATCTGTATACATGATCACATGTATACATGATTACATATTAATCTGTGTGTTTGTATATATATAATATGTATACATACCCATGCATTTGTTTGTTCAAAGACTAAACTTTCAGAAATCATTTCTATAGTTTCTTTATTTGTTCATGTGCATGTCCATACTACTTGATATATATCCATGTCTCCCTATATATCTCCTTATCTCCATCTTCATCTCTATCTCTGTCTTCTTCATCCTGATATTATCTGATTATCGGAGGTCCTTTCAAATAAAACTTGGTTTAACTCTAAAGTCTTGTCCTCTAGTATTTTCATTAATAGAATCTGGGTTATACCCAAAATGAGTTACGGAAATCTTTTTGGATGCCCTTTACTCAGGCACATGCTTTTACTAATAAAAGTCTTTCCACAGAGAATCTCTGCCCCCTACAACTGCCTCTATTTTATTTACAATTGTAATGGTGTTTTTTCTTCAAAGTCAACTTCAAATGTTACGGCTTCTATGATGTATTTCCAGATTATTTGATGAGGATGGTAATACTCATTCATTTGATACATTTAGCAGTTTATTTATTTTTCTTAGGCTTTTAGCCTATAATACTTATTTAGAGGCTACAGGCATTATATGATAAAATTGATTTCCTAGTTCCTTTCCATCATTTGCAATGCTTGACACAATAAATGTTTGTGAAATATTTGCAAAATTTAATTGCATCTGACAGTGCGAATATATAGAATGCAGTAAAAGTCCATAACTCTTCTGCAATATTATAATGAGATCCAGAAGATTATGGGCCTGGGATGGCTGCTGCATGCCAGCTCACATTCTTAAGTTTCCCCTCATGACAATCACAAGTATTATACATTTAAAGTGAATTATTCTCACTTTTCTCATTGCAAAGATGAACCTCTGAGTTAGAGTACAACAAAATATGAGGGAGAAGCTAATTAGATTTCGTTAAAAAAAAAAGAAAAGGAAAAGAGGGAAAAATCATAGAATACCACCAAACTACAATAACAGGCAGAAACATAAAGGCAAAGAAACAATATAGACATTGAGTTACCAGAAAACATAAGAGAAAATGGCTATTGGAAAGCTTCATATATCGATAATCACCCTAAATGTAAACAGACTGATTTCACCAATAAAAAGGCACAGAGTAGCAGAGTGTATCAAAAAAACAAAACCCAACCATATGCTGCCTTAAAGAAATACATTTCAGCTGCAATGAAAATACAGACTTAAAATGTAAGGGTATAAAATGATACTCCAAGTAAATGGCAACCAGAGAAAAGCAGATATAGCTATACTCATATCTGATAAAATAGACTTCAAGATAAAAAAGGTAATGACAAAATCAATATTTTATAATGAGAAGACATAATAAACATGACATTGGGAAGACATATCACTTATCAATATATATGCTCTTAATTAGGGAGTACCAAAAAATATAAAGCAACTACTAACAGAACTAAAGGAAGAAACTGACAAAAACACAACTATAGTTGGGGATCTAATTACCTGCACTGTCATCTATAGATAGATCATCCAAACAAAAAATCAATAAAGAAAGATTAGCCTTAGATGACACATTAGACCAACTGGACAAAATCGACATTTCCAGAGCCTTTCATCCCAAAACACCAGATTATACATTCTTCTCCAGTGCATATGGAACATTCTAAAGGATAGACTGTATGTTAGAACATAAAACTAGCCTCAGCAAATTTAAGATTTAAATCATACCAAGCATATTCTCTGACTACAATGTTTTGAAACTGAAGATCAACTGCAAAAATAAAGCAAGAAAAATCATAAATACATGGAGATTAAACAACATATTATTAAAGAATGACTGAGTAAAAGAAGATATAATAGGAGAGACAAAGAGATACATATAAACGAATGAGAATGAAAATACAAGATATCAAGACTTTTGGTATATAGCAAAGGCAGTAATAAGAGGAAAACTTTATATCATTAGAGGCCATTCTCAAGAAACATGAAAAATCTCAAAAATCTTTTAAGAAGAAGAAATAAAGCATAAAGTCCACAGAAGGAAAGAAATAAAAGTTAAAGTAGAGTTAAATGAAATTGAGAAAAAAAATGACAATAGAAAAAATAAAAGAGAGAGCTGGTTCTTTGAAAGGATCAATAAAATCAACAACCTTGTGGCTTGACTCGTTAAGGAAAAAAGAGAAAAGACACAAATACACAAAATCAGAAATGAAAGTGAAGTTATGACAGATATAACCAAAACACAAAGGATCATACAAGAATACTATGAAGGATTATATGCCACCAAATTCAATAACCTACAAAAAAATGGACAAATTCAGAGAAATATACACCCTTCCTGGACTTCATGAACTGGAAAATCTAAATAGACCAATCAACAGTAAAGAAATGGAAACGATCGACAAAAAACTCCCCAAAAGTAAAAGTTAAGTACTAGAGTGCTTCACTAGTGAATTTTATTAAACAATCAAAGATTTAATACCTGTTCTTCTCAAACTCTTCCAAAAATTGAAGAAGAGGCAATACTTCCTAACTCATTTTATCAGGCAAACATTATCTTGATACCAAAACATGGTAAGGATAATGCAAAAAAAGAAAACTATAGACCAATATCTCTGATGAATACAGATGCAAAAATGCAAAAACCTTAATCAAAATACTAACAAATTGAATACAACAATACAGTAAAAAGATTAATACATCATGATTAAGTGGGCTTCATTCAGGGGCTCAGGGATGTTTCAATATATGCAAATCCATCAATGTGAAATACCACATAAACAAAAAATGGATAAAAATCATATGATCATATCCATAGATGTAAAAACAGCATTTGACAAGATATAGCATCCATTTATGACTAAAACACTTAATAAAATGGGTATAGAAGGAAAGTACTTCAAAATAATAAAGGCCATATATGACAAACCCTCAGCTAATATTATACGTAATGATGAGAAATTAAAAGCTTTTCTTCTAAGATCAGGAACAAGACAAGGCTGTTTGCTACCACCACTATTATTCAATATAGTACTGGAAGTTCCAGCTATAGCAATCAGGCAAGAGTAAGAAATAAAATGCATTTAAACTGGGACTAAGGAAGTCAAACTGTCACTCTTTGCAGATGACATGATTCTCTATGTAGAAAACCCTCAAGATTCCACCAAAAACTGTTAGAAACAATAGACAAATACAATAGAGTTTCAGGATACAAAATAAATATACAAAAATCCACAGTAATCAAAATGGTATGGTATTGGCAGAAAAAACAAACAGACTAATGGAACAGAATTAAGAATGCAGAAATAAAGTCCCATATATATGGAAAATTAATTTTCAACAAAGAAGCCAAAAACATACAATGGAGAAAGAACAGCCTCTTCAATAAATGGTACTTGGAAAATTGGAAAGCCACATGAAAAAGAATGAAACTAGACTGTTATCTGTCACCATACACCAAAATTAAACTCGAATCGATCAAAGACCTAAATGGAAGATTTGAAACAATAAATTGCATAGAGCAAAACATATGTACTAAACTCATGGACCTCAGTTTTGAGATGATTTTATGAAATTGACCTCAAAGGCAAGGGAAATAAAGACAAAAATGAATGAATGGGTCTATATCAAACTAAAAAACTTATGCACAGCAAAAGAAACTATCAATAAGACAAAGAGACAACCATTCAAATGGAAGAAGGTATTTGAAAACAATGCCTCCAATAAGGGGCAAATATCCAAAACATACAAAGAACTCATACAACTCAATAATAAAAAACAAGAAATCCAAATAAAAAATAGGCAGAGTATGTGAACAAACACTTTTCCCAAGAAAGCATACAAATGGCCAATAGATATATAAAAAGATACTCACATTCACTAGATATTAGGGAAATGGAAATCAAAACCACAATGAGATACCATCTCACACCTCTTAGAATGTCTATCATCAGTGGGACAAATAATAAGAAATGTTGGAGAGGTTCTTGGGGAAAAGAAACCCTCATATACTGTTGGTGGAGATATAAATTGGTACAACCACTATGGAAAAACAGTATGGAGGTTCCTCAAAATAATAAGAATTGAATCACCATATGACCCAGCACGTCTTCTTTTGGGTATTTACCCCAAAAAAAAAACCTGAAAATATTTATCCACAAAATATATGCACTCCAATGTTCATAGCAGCATTATTCACAGTGGCCAGGACATGGAAGCAACTGAAATGTCCTACAAAAGATGTCTACAATAATGGATAAAGAAGAAGAGGTACATATATATAATACAAAAGAAAAGATGAAATATTGCCATTTGCCACAACATGGATCTTAAGATTATCATACTAAGTGAAAGAAATCCAATAGAAAAAGTTGAGAACCATATATTTTAACTCAAATGTGGGATATAGAATGGAAAGCAACAAGTGAATAAGACAAACAGACTCATGGACATGAATTGTGGATTAGTGGTTACCAGAGGGAAGGGATGGAGTAGGAGGGTAGATAGAGATAAAAGGGGTCAAATTTTTGGTGACAGAAAGAAATCTAACTTTAGATAGTGAACATACAATGCAATATATATGACATACTATTGAACTTAAAATTTATTTTATCAATCAATACCACCTCAATAATTTTTAATTAAAAAAGAAAATAGAAAAAAGATATATGCACACTGATGTTTATCACAGCATTTTTTATGGTGGCTAGGACATAGAAACATACAAAGTGCCCTTCCATAGATGATTGTATAAAGAAGTGGTATGTAAATTCAATGGAATATTACTGAACTATAAGAAAAGATAAAATATTGCCACTTGCAATGACATAGATGGACCGCAAGATAATCGTACTAAGTGAAATAAGTCAGACAGAAAGGTTGAGAACCATGTGATTCCACGCATATGTGGGATATAAAACTGAAAGCAACAAACAAGACAAACAGAGACTCATGGACATGAAAAACAGTTTAGTGGTTACCATAGGGAAGAAAGTAGTAGGGAGGTAGGTAATGGTAAAGGGGGGTCAAATATATGGTGACAAAGGGAATTTAACTTTTGCTGGCGAGCACACAATGCAATATACATATGATGTATTATTGATTTGTACACTTGAAACCTATATAATTTTATTAACCAATGTTACCCCAATAAATTTAATTTTAAAATTAGCTAATTATTAGATGTCGAGTTTAAACACAGTTTTTAAAAGATTTTTTTAAAATAGATAAGCATTTAAAAATATTAACAACAAACTAAAAAGTTTTGTACAGCAAAGGAAACCATCAACAAAACAAAAAGACAACCAGCTAATTGGGAGAAGATATGCACTAACAATACATCTAATAAGAGATTAATAGCCAAAATTATAAAAAACTTATATATCTCAACAACAAAAAAAAACAATCCAATTAAAAAATTGGCAGAAGACCTTAACAGATACTTTTCCAAAGATGAAATAGAGATGGCCAATAGACATATGAAAACATGCTTGAAGTCACTAATCAGAGAAATGTAAATTAAAACAAATGAGATATCACCTCACACCTGTCAGAATGGCTATCATCAATAAATTAAAAAAACAAATGTTGGTGAGGATGTGGAGGAAAGGGAGCCCTCATACATTGGTGGGATTCTAAATTGGTACAGCCACTATAGAAAGTAGTCTAGAGGTTGCTCAAAAAATTAAAAATAGATATACCTTTTGACCTAGCAGTTGCACTTCTGGGTATTTATGCAAAGAAAATCTAAACAATAGTTCAGAAAGATCTACGCACCCCCTATATTCATGGCAGCAAAATTTACAATAGCCAAGATATCAAAGCAACCTAAATGCTCGTCAACAGAAGACTGGATACAAACATTATGATTTATATATACAACAGAATATTACTAAAACATTTTAAAAAATGAAATCCTACCATTTGCAATGACATGGATAGACCTAGAGGTTATTATGCTAAATAAAATAAGTCAGATAGAGAAAGATAAATACCATATGATTTCACTTATATGCGGAATCTAAGGAACAAAAAGAACAAACTAATCAAAAACAGACTCACAAATATAGAGTACAATCTGGTGATGGACGGGAGGTTGGGGGTGCTGAAAAAATGGGTCGAAGGATTAAGAAGTACAAATTAGTAGTTTATAGATGGTCACAGGGATGGAGACACGACATAGGGAATGCAGTTAGCAGTAATGTATTGGTTAGGTGGAGAGGCAGAGGAGAGAAAAAGCAATTAGAAGAATCGTTTTATAAACTATATAAATGTTTAACCAATGTACTGTATACCTGAAACTAATAAAATAAAAATTAAAAAATATGTATCTATAATTATTATATAATCTGGAGATCTACTTTGCAGATTAGACTAGATCATCTGCTCTCATTTTTTCTCCCTGAGGTATACTCCAAAGCCCTAGGAAAAGGAGTAATAGAACATAGTCTAGCTGCTCTTATGTATTTATATTTTTATATTTTTGTTGCTATATAATAGTCTCAGTGTATTGGTGGTTTCCTGTCAATCATTTTGATTATTACTAAATCGATAATAGAAACATCTGTCATCATAACAATCTGGTTTCATAATTGATCTTTTCCTTGAATTAGAAGGCTGACCTCACACTATGAATATCTGAGCAAAGTGTGTTACCTGTTAAGTCTCACTTTAGGTTGGGTGACTATGAACACAGTTGAGCTTCTCAGAAACTCAGAATTCCTGTGTAACTTCCTCTTGTGCATATCTAGTCTATAGATTCTCCTTCTCTGGTTTGTTCTTCAGTGCAATATCAACTACTTTATTCCATCTAAAAATCCACTCAAATCTTCAGTCCACCGATGTAATGCCATTCTCACTTCTGTTATAGATACTTTTCATTTTTGTAGTTTATTTTTGTCACCTTGGTTACATGTTGGGAAAGAAGTAAAATAAACACCTGTGCGGAAACCAAATTTTGGACATAATACTCTGCTGGTTCCTTTAAAAAGAAACTATGAAATTACATATGTATTATTTAAGGGTTATTTAAGTGTAGATGATGATATATTTCTAAGTTCATTCAGCTGTCTACAATACTGGTGATATTGATTAAAGCATCCCATGGAAATACTAATAATTTACATGAAATACTCTTTATTATGAAGGTGTATTCATTTTCTTAACCTGAAGATTTAAAAAAATTCACAGTTCCTCTCTTTTCATGTGTGTGTGTATCCATATTTTTTCTAATCATTTTATAATACCTTCTACTGTTTCTAACGTCACTGACAAAATCATCTGACGTTGTGTTCAAAGAAACAAAAGTATTCAAATTTAGGTAAGAACAAAGAAACACCAAAGAAAATTAGAACAGTATTTCTAAAGTCTGTTTTGTTGAGTGACTATGGCAGAATCTTACAGAGTGTACATTAGATATGTTTCAAAACCTCTTTGTTCTCTTTTTTTAGTTCATTTAAAAAAGGTTCTCAAACTTTAGTGGGCTTAGAATTTCTTAGAAAGCTTGTTAAAATCCAGAGTGATAGACTCCACCTATATAGTTTCTGATTCAGTAATGTTAATGCTGTTTGTGTGGAACAATATTTATTGAATCACTGTTTTAGACTGAACTTTAGGTACTTCCAAATTCATATGATGAAGACATAATCTCTAATGTGGTGGTATTTGGAATGAGGCCTTTATGGAAGGTAATTAGGATTTGATAATGTCATCATAAGAGTAGAGCCTTCTTGATGATATTAGTGCCTTTATAAGAGACAGTAGTACTCATCCAGGAAGTGCCATGTGAGCACATGAGAAGCAGCTGTCTATAAGCCAAGAAGTGGGCTCTCACCATGTACTGCATTATTGGTACCTTGATCTTGAATTTCCCAATAAATGTCCATTAATTAGCTATCCAGTATATATTTTGTCCTAACAGCCAAGCAGACTAAGACAACCACTATTTTATATCATTGGTAAAGCAAAATTGTTGTAATATGAAGATATTTAGAGACCAGACAAAATGGTAAAAACAAATATATTCTCTATTCTCTACTTAAACAGCACTATGAAAATATTTGAAAAGTATCCACCCTCCATATATTACTCTCTTCCATGTTTTGGGCAGGTGGATACAGGTTTCAATGTCACCATAAAAAAAATAATAATAAATAAATAAATAAATAGAAAGAAAGAAAGAAAGAAAGAATCTCAAATTTTTATTCTAATTGAAGAATTACTCACAATAACCAAATGATTTACATCTCCCCAAAGAAATTATCTTTTACTAGAGACTAGTGCTTTAATGTAAGAGTTAATGTTATACTGTTGTTTGATTTCTTTTTCTCCTGTTCTTTTCCTTCCTCTTCCCTTTTCTTTTCTTTTTCCCCCTTTCTTTTTCTTTTCCCCTACAGTAAATTGTTACAAAACTAACACATTTCTTTATATGAACTCATTGATAATTAGTGTTTTATATATGTATTAGATTCTTCCAATGTGACAAACTCATGTAACATTTGAAAAGCAAAATACAGCAAATGCCATCTTTCTCTTGCAGTGCAAGTGAATAAGTAGGCTCAAGATGACATGAGTGAGGTAGAAGATACCCTCCATTTACCACTGTTGCAGTAACAGTGGTAGTGTTGGAAGCAGCAATTTCCTGACCTCTTGATGCAGCAATAGAGCTATGTCCTTGAAAATAAAGAATAGTGGTCAAACCCTCACTTTTGTTCCTCTAGCCTTTCCAGTTATTTTTTTAAAGCACTTAATTTCTCCTTGACATTTGGATAGTAGTTTCAGTTTTTCACATCAAAACATAAGAAGGTCTCTTAGAATGCATTTCTATAACTTTACAATATCAGAAGACTTTACAAGGGTCCCATACTATTGAAACTTTTTAATATCTAAATGAGTTCTTGTTAGGATATATGTAACTATATATAAATACATATTATATGTATATGTATACATATATCTATATGTAATATACACATAATTGGTAAAAGATTAATCTTAAATGTAGATACATAAAATTATGAATATAGCAATTCCTAACTTACCTTGATTTAACAAAACAGATATCTGAAAAAGTACAGAGTACCTCATAGTGAAAAAAACTTGCAGTGAAAATCAACCTTCTTATTATTCAAACATAAATTAGAGCAGGAAAGATTTTAAGATGTCTTACGGGAATTAGATTAATTTACAATGTATACTTTTGGAAGCAGGTAGTGTTCAGGAACTCTCATTGAATTAAAACTAACATCATCAGGTAAGTACCAAAGATCTAAAAAAGTCAGCCAATCAACAAATTATAGCAGTTTAAAATTGATTTTTATCCTATATATTTTTTAAAGTTTATAAAATGATAAAAAGATAACTACATTCAGAGTCTAATACTTAGACACAATAAATTGCATGATTTGGGGAATGTCTAAACCTAATTTATCTCATGTGCTAAATGGGGAAAATAACAATATTCTTCAAGAGATTTTGTGAGGGTTAAAGGAGGTAAGATAAAAGAAAGTGCTTTTTACAAAGTTGAAAACTATATGATATCACTTACATGTGGGATATAAATCTAAAAGCAACAAACAAACATGACAAACAAACAGAGACTCATGGACATGGACAATAAACTAGTGGTTACCAGAGAGTGGGGGAAGGGAGGAGGTAGATGAGGTAAAAGGGGTCAAATATGTGATGACAGAAAGAAATATATGAGCAGTGAACGTATAATGCAATACATATTTGACTTACTATTCAACTGTATACTTGAAATTGACTGAATTTCATTAACTAATGCCACCATAAGAAAAAAAACTGAAGGAAAAATAGCGCTTTTAAAACAGAATATTCCACATTTATATTTTATCTCTAGTCATTCTTAAGCACAATTTCTGAAATCCACAAATTTCACAATCACTACACAGTGATCTGTTGTGATCTCTTGAGTCCATGCTTCTAATCTTTTTAAATTAAATTTATTGGAATGACATTAGTTAATAAAATTATATAGGTTTTAAGTGTATAATTCAATGACATGTCATGTATATTGCACTGTGTTCACCAGCAAAAGTTAAATTTCATTCTGTCACCATATATTTGACCCCCTTTACCCTTATCTGCCTCCCGCTTCTGCCTTCCTCTGGTAACCACTAAACTGTTGTCCTTATCAATGAGTTTCTATCTGTCTTGTTCATTGCTTTCAGTTTTATATCCCATATACGAGTGAAATCACATGGTTCTCAACCATTTCTGTCTGACTTATTTTACTTAGCATGATAATCTCAAGATACATTCATGTTTTTGCAAATGGCAGTATTTCATCTTCTACAACTACAACAACAACAAAACAATCCAATTAAAAAATGAGTGGAGTACATGAACAGACACTTCTCCCAGGAAGACATACAAATGGCCAACAGACATATGAAAAGTTGCTCAACTTCACTAGCTATTAGGGAAATGCATATCAAAATCACAATGGGATACCATTTCACACTTATGTAGAATGCCTATCATCAACAGGACAAGTAATAAGAAGTGTTAGAGATGTTTTTGGGGAAAAGAAACCCTCAGACACAGCTGGTGAAATTGTAAATTGGTAAAACCACTATGGAAAACAGTATGGATGTCCTTCAAAAAATTAAAAATAGAATTACCATATGACTTAGCAATCTCTCTTCTGGGTATCCATCTCTACTCTCTTAAATAATTCTATTTGTTCCAGTTAATCAGTAGCAGATAAAATTTGTTTTACATGAGCATGAGCCTACTGTGATAAACTTGGGTAAACTCTTTCATTATATTTTATGTACAAAAGAATACTGCATAATAATATATATCAAAATAAGCAAAAAAACCACATTCTTTATACTTAATTGTACCCAAGTAAACTTTATAATAATAAAGACACGTTTAATAGAAACTTATTTCATTTCAATCATACACTTAAGTAATATCATATAAACAGATTTTTTTTTCTTCATCTTAAAGATATTGATGGCTCCCATTATTTCTCCTGAGATTGTTATCATGATTTCTGTTGTTTTATTATTGAAAATAATATAAAAAGCAGTCAGGTAAGATTTATCGCAATTTTAGATGTCTTAATAAACTGTTTAGAAAATTTACAAAAAATATGTAACTAAAATTTTAAAATATGCTGGTCTGGAAAATACAATAAACTTAGGGGGTATATTCTATGACAAAAGCACTAATAAGGGAACTAAGATACAAATGATCACTAAAACAAATAAAAAACACAAATGATAATTGACTTATAAAAAAACAGAGCCCAATAGCAAGTAGAACATAATTTTTAAAGTGATAAAAAAATAAACTAGGCTGAGACTTTTATATATGGTGAAAACATATCTCAAGAATAGAAGCATTGTTAAGGTATGCTTACATTTTATTATATTTTATTTAATAAAAACTAAGGGAATCTACCATTAATATCACTATGATAAAGAAAGTTCTTAAGATATTCCAATCGAGATGGTGGTTAGGTAGATTCTGTGCTTGCTTCCTCTCATGACCACATCAAAATAACAACAAGCTGTAGAACAACCATTACTAAAAATTGCCTGAAGTCTAGTTGAACAGAAGTCCTACAACTAAAGACATTCAGAAGAAGCCACCTTGATACTGGTAGGAGGGGCGGAAACATGAAAGTCCCACACCCATGTGTGACAGTTCAAAATCAGAAAGGATATCCTGGATGTGGAGTTACCCTCAGAGGAGAGGGAGGTCCCAGAACCATACCTGGCTCCCCAGTCTAGGTTCTAGTTCTGAGAAAAGAAGGCCCTACAAAATCTAGATGTGAAAATCAAGAGGTTATGGCTGAGTGAGAAGAAGGGCCATAGACATTCCTCATAAAGAGCCCACATGCAGACTTACTCTTTGATAGACTAACTTGCTCTGAGTTCCAGCACTGGGGCAGCATCTCAAAAGGCACTGGGGGAAATAAGGGGAGGAACTGAGTTGTCTGGCTTCAGAGTAAAGGCTGGAGGAGAAACTTTCTCCCAGACAGAAGTGCTGGCAGAGACCGCTGTTCTTTGTTGAGCCTTCTCCCCTCCCAGTGTGCAAATGCAGGCAGCCACCATATCTGATTCTCCATCATCCTGGCTATCACTGGTCACCCTGTTCTGGTGACTGCCTGAGACCCTGCCCTCCAACTTACAGGCCTATCCAAGCTACTTCCAGTGGCTTTTTCATACAAATGACCTGTCTTGGCTCATGTTGGGGACTTCCCTAATATCTCTCAAAGGTTCACAAAACCTAAACAAGTAGTATCTGGCCTCAGTGTGCCCCGTATCTCTTACTGAGCAACCTTAACTCTGGCACTAGTGGCAGCCAGCCTCAGTTAATGGCTTGGCCTCTGGAGGCACATTCAAGTGGCCTCAGGGCATGGCTGTGCTATGGCTAAACTTGGCAGTGGGGTCCCTTATCAGGAGGTCCCTTCTCAGGAGGCTTTGTCTGCACACCCTGTGGCCAGCTTTGGACTGAGTCAGAGCACCACCAGGGACCACATTTGAGGATGACACACTCAAAGGACAAACTGAGCAGGCACCAGAACTGTGCTAAAGTAAATCCTGTTCCATGGGGTCAGGCCCTATACAACAGCTCCTCCATTCAAGTCACTGACAAGTTCTCACAGCCTGAAGGTCAGTCCCTCCCATTGATGTAAATAGCAACCAAGGCTCAACTGAAGGGTACACACAACACATACAAGAAATGCACTAGAAGCACCCAATGCAGGTGACCAGAAAGTGTACCATTGGGCCCCACAGGACACTTACCACATAAGGCCACTCTACAAAGACTTAGAGATATAGCAGCTCTACCTAATACAAATAAACAAACATATGGAGGAAGCCAAAATAAAGAGACAAAGAAGCATGTCCCAAATGAAAGAAGAGAGCAAAACTCCAAAAATGAAGACTATCTAAGGAGAAATCAACAGTAGATTAGATGAAGCAGAGGATCAAATCAGCAATTTAGAAGATAAGGTAACAGAAAACATCCAATCAGAACAGTGATAAGAAAAAAAGATTCCCTCAAAATGAAGATAGTTTAAGGAGCCTTTGGGACATCAAGTGCACCAACATTTGTATCACAAGGATACTAGAGGAGAAGACAGCAAGGAACTGAAAAACTTTTTCAAGAAATAATGATGAAAAATTTATTAACCTGACAAAAGAAATAGACATACAAATGCAAGAAACAGAGAATTACAAACAAGATGAAACAAAATAGGCCCATATCATAATTAAAATGCCAAAGATTAAAGACAAAGAAAGAGAAAAACAGTTACTTACAAGGGTACTTGCATAAGACTGTCAGCTGATTCCTCAACAGAAACTTTAAAGGCCTGAAGGGACTGGTGTGAAAATTAGAAGTGATGAAAAGCAAGGACCTACAACCAAGATTACTCTATCCAGCAAAGCTAACATTTAGAGTTGAAAGACAGAAAAAAAAAGAGCTTCCCAGACAAGAAAAAGCTAAAAGAATTGATCAACATCATTCTGAAACTAGTATAATATTGTATGCTAATTTTAATTTTAAAATTATTATTTAAAAGAAACTTCTTAAGAAAAACAGGAAATAAGTCCAGGTGGGAACCTGGAATGTTAGGAAGAACTGAAAAACACTGAAGATCTTTCTGTAGACAAATAGAAAACAGTATTTTTTCTATTAATTTCTTTAAAATACACATAAATGTTTAAAGCAAAAAATGTGATTCATATTTGGGCTACGAAATATGCAGTTGTAATACATATGACAGCTAAGGCCAGGCAGTGTACAAACAGATCATAAAGTTGCACATTGTTCAGTTTTGTATGAAATGGTAAAATATTAACTGTAAGCAAACTTTGAAAAAAAGCTAATAATATATATTGTAATCCTGAAAGCAACCATGAAAAAGAGCAGGGAGGTATAGAAAAAACAGAAGTTATAAACATAAAACATAGTAAAATGTTAGACACAGGACAATCTAATCAATAATTACACTGAAGGTAAATGGAGACTAAGTAGCCCAATGATGACAGAAATTATTTGAATATATTTTTAAATAGCAGGAGAGAATTCTGGGAAGATAGTAGAGTAGGAGTACTAGAAATCTTTCTCCTTATTTAAACCAAAATTGCACTGGAAGAATCTAATAGATCTATTTTGAAACTCCAGAGTCTATTGAAGGCTTGCAACTTCTGATAGAAACTTGGACAGCAAATTGTGGTAAATTTTGGTGAATTTTAGCTCTTGGCACATGAGTAGCTATCTATACCTACTCCATAATCCCATGGCAGGCAACTGTGCACGTGTTCCTGGAGCAGCTTGCACACACATTGCGGGAGCCAGGGTAGGCAAAATAGATCCTATCATCCAAATATTAAGGACCTATATACTGATTTCTGATTCTAAACAAAGTGATACAAAGAGGAGACAGCCATTTTGTTGCACCTCCCATCATTATTGCAAGTCCCTTCCCTCTAGCTGACATGACTTCCAGGGAATTTAAAGGATGGCACCCTTCTCCTTTTCTTCATATTTATATTTTCCCCTTTTTGGAGCCAAACATTAAATACAAGTACATTTGAAAGCAATCATGTATATGGGAAAAATTAGAAAGTTTCCCTGCATGCCCATGGAAAGGTGTAGGCTCATAAATAACCTAAAAAGACTTAAATTTACACCTCAGGATGACCCTCAGCAAAGAACCAGTCAATAATAATAATAATAATAATAATAATAATAATAATAATAATAATGATAAAACCCAAAGAAGAAAACAGCAATCCCCAGGAAAAGTAGAGAATTTAATTTCTAGAGTTACTACATTATTAAATTCACATATACAGTTTCAACAAAAACATCTCAAGGCATACAAAGAAACAGGAAAGTACGACTCATTCAAAGAAAAAAATAAATCAAAAGAAACTGTCCCTGAAAAAGACCTGATGTCAAAACTATTAGACAAAGACCTTAAAAAATATATTTTAAAGATGCTCTAAGAATCAAAGGAAGATGTGGAGAAGGTCAAGAAAATGATGTATATTCAAAATGGAAGAATTAATAAAAAGATAGAAACTTAAAAAGAAATTTAAAAATTTTTTGGAGCTGAGAACCACATCAACTGAAATTTTAAAAAATCACAAGAAGGATTCAAATGGTAGATATGAACAACCAGAAGAATCTGTGAACTTGAAAACAGGACAATGGAAATTGTTAAGTCTGAGGAACAGAAGAAAAAGAACTAAAGAAATGTGAATAGAGCCTAAGGGATCTGCGGGCCACCATCAAACAGACCAATACACACATGTGGGAGTTTCAGAAGAAAGAGAGAGAAAGGGGTAAAGAATAAGGAAGAAAATAAGTGAAAATTATTGATAACCAATAAAAGACATGAATATAAACATCTAAGAAACTCAGCAAATTCCAAGTAGGATGAATTCAAAGAGTTCACACTGAGACAACCAAACTGTTAAAAGACAAAGACAAAGAGAGGAGTTAGAAAGAATATTTAGGTCAGGACAAGTGATAGAGGTAGAGCAGAGATTGGGAAAGGGAAGAAAGGATTTAAAAGGGAAGAAAAGAGATGTGGGAGTCACTAGATAATGCTTTATACCCATTAACATTATCTACACAATTAATACTGGATGAAATAGCTTTCCAAAAGAAACTAGAGTTTCTTCTCCTTTACTCAAAGTTTACTGCTAGACTAGTCTCCAATATTTATACTGTATAATATTTATACTCCAATATTTATTTTTTAAGTATTATAAATATCAAACGGTGGCTTTGTCAATGTAAGAAGCATCCAAATCTATGGAGAATTTTAGTAAGTTTATTTGAGCTAAACTGACAAAATTGTTAGGAAGCAAAAATAACAGATTGAGAAAATGCTTCAGAGAATGGCAGTTATGTATCTTATTTTATGCATTAGAATCAAAGGAGGGGGCATAGGAGGGTTACATTAAATCCTTTGGTAGTATGTTAAGGGGGTGGTATATTAAGAAAGGGTAGTATATTAAGAAAGCCCCTTAAGCGGGGAAATCTCTGGGACTAGACAAAAAGTAAAACGAGAGACACATACTTCTTTTATGTCGGTGGGTACAGGATAGTTAATAATGAACATTTATAGCACATAGAGATGGTATTTGGGAAATAAGATAACAATGAGGGGTTTTGTGGTCTTGTGCTCTGATGCATTGGGTATACCACGAGGGGTCCAGAAAAGGGAGATTACTTTGACATTCCAAGGGTATGTTATCATTGATGCAAAAATAAAGTAGGCTGCCTTGAATGACCTTTGTCAAAGAAACTACAGGCCTAGGATATAACTACCCTTTGTGACCTGCTTTTAGAAATTTTTATGTTCAGACCATCCTATATGGTTAATTTTGGCCTCTGAATTTATAGGGGCCTGCCATGCTGGCCTCCCCTGAGCTTGTTAGATTATGTGGCTCCTTTTTCATCCAAAGCTTCAACAAAACTTATACATAAGACCCAGAGACCTCTCTCATTTTATTATGAAACCAAGGGGAGGGGTTTATTCAATAATTCCTCAGAAAATAAATAACCAAAATATTTCCTTTTGAGACTATCAATCGTCTTTGAAAAACAATCCATCACCTGAGAATCATTGAAGACAGTATTCTAGCTAATACTTTTACTTGTGAACAGGGGACATAGACAATCAACACTCTGTTGAAAATATAATTGTGAACCTGAGAGTATTCTCTAGAGACTCAATTACAAGTTTGATGCTTAGAGACTGGGAATAGGAATACATTTGTAATTGTAAATATGTATCTGTATTTACGTGCAATGCTCAATGGACATTATTAGGGAATCAATAGGGATTTCTTAGGAAAGGCAACATTGCTGTCGTCAAACAAGAATAGTGTTTACATAATATAGGTAAAACCCAAAGTCAACCTTGCATGAAGGGCAGAAGACTTTTTTGTCTGCTCTGGCCCTAAGCCAAACTGACTGGATAATCTTCTACCTCTTAGCCACTATCAAGCTGAGGCCTGATTCATCAGAGCAAGATACTAGTGGTAATGGCCGATCTCTAAAATTTCTATAACCTTGCTCTTTGTTCATGAATTTATTAGCACTTATTCTTTTCCCTCAAATATATAATTTTATACTCTACCACAATCCTAGGTATTCCAAAGGAATCATCTCTATTTTCTAATCTGACTTTAAAGCTGGCCACAGATTATAGTAATAGAAAACTGCTTCAAGAGTTCATGAATATTCCAATGGCTTCCCCAATCTCCCTGAATAATTATGTACAATAAGTGATACATTGGCCTGATTGTGATGATTTTATATATATATATATATATATATATATATATATATATATATATATATATATATTGCAAAATGATTTTCACAATGAGGTTAGTTAACTCATCCATAACCTCACATGGTTACCTTTTTTTTTGTAATGAGAGCTTTTAATACCTACTCTCTTAGCACTTTAGAGTTTGTAATATAATATTGTTAACTAGAGTCACTATCCTGTATGTTAGGTCCCCAGACTTATACATCTTACAACTGGAAATGTACTCTTTGGCCACCTTCACCTATTTCTTCCATCTCCACTCCTACCCCCAGCAATCACCAACCTACTCTGTTTCTGAGTTTGGTTTTTAAGATTACACATTTAAGTAGGATAATACAGTTATTTGTCTTTCTCTGTCTGACTTAATTCACTTAGCATAACATCTTCAAGGTTCATACATGTTATTGCATATGGCAGGATTTCCTTTTTTTTTTTTTAGACTGAATAATATCACATTGTGTGTCAGTATGTGTATCAATTTCTTTAACCATTCATTCACTGATACAAATTTAGGTCATTTTCATGTCTTAGCTATTGTAAATAATACCACAGTGAACATCGGTGTGCAGATATCTCTTTGAGATAGTGATTCCATTTCCTTTGGCTATATACCCAGAAGTGGGATTGCTGGATCATATGATAGTTCTATTTTTAATTTTTTGATGAACGCTCATACTGTTTTCTACAGTGGCTATACTAATTTACATTTCTACCAACAACACACAAGCTTTCCCTATTCTCCATATTCTCACCAACACTTGTTGTCTTTTCAACACTTAACAGGTGTGAGATATTTTGCTATGCTTTTGATTTGCATTTCCCAAATGATTAGTGATTTTGAGCACCTTTCTGTATACCTGTTGGTCATTTCTGTATCAAGTTTTTCTGCCTTGAGAATTCATACAGGCATTTCTAGACTATCTTATAAACACAATTTGTGATATTTTTCTTCTCAAAGACTTGACCTACTATTCCTGTGCTAGTTTTTGAGAGATGGCATAGGATGATTATAAAAGACTTTTTTTGTTTTCTTTTTGTACATGGGAAAATTAAAAGGGAGAATTAGACACACTCTAAGTTAGAATCTCATTTCTCTATGATTTCTATCTCAGCCAAGAAGTCAGGAATGTCTCAGGAAAATCACTGCTTGACAACTGAGTTTATCCTCATAGGATTTACAGTTCCTCTGGTTTTGGTATTCTTTGCCATCTATCTTACCACCATGGTTGGGAATTTTGGCCTCGTGGCACTGATTTTTATGGAGCATTATCTTCATATGCCAACATACATCTTTCTGAGTAATCTGGCTCTGATGGATTCCTGTTATTTCTGTGCCATTACTCCCAAGATGTTAGAGAACTTATTTTCTGAGAACAGAATGATTTCCCTCAAGGAATGCATGTTATGATTTTACTTTCTCTGCCTTGCTGAACCTGCAGATTGCTTTCTCCTGGAGGCAATGGCTTATGGTCACTATGTGGCCATATGCAGCCCACTGCAGTACTACACCATGATATAAAAAAAAAAATTGTGCATTCAGATGATTATAGGGACCTTCATAGCTAGTAATCTGCATTCCATGATTCATGGAGAGCTTCTATTAAGGTTGACATTTTGTAGGTTTACTCAAACTGATCACATTTTTTGTGATATTCTTCCACTCCATAAACTCTCATACAGATCCTTACATCATGAAGTAATGACATATTTTTTAAAGCCAATTAAAATCTTCACTATTGCTACTGTCTTAATCTCTTATATTTGCATTTTGATAAATGCAAATCAAAAGCGTAACAAAATATCTCACCTGTTAGATATTTAATAAAGATATTGAAGTTTTCTCACTATTTCTGGCAAATAATTTCTCTGTATTAATAGTATTTTAATATTTGTTATTCTTATTTATAATTGATAAACATTTAAATTTGACATTCTCATATATATTGATTTTGTATTAAGTGATATTTTATGCTTTTTTAAAAGAATTTCTTAATCTTAGGTCTACTATTTACCAATATTTTTCTCTTCTATCTCCTTCTCCTCCTTGCTTTCCATTTCCTTTTTCTTTCTTTCTTTTTTTTTGAAAGTTTAAGTTTTTGCACTTCATTCTTGATTCTGCCTAGAATTTGGTAGCATATAGCATGAATTTAAGATGTAACTTCATTTGGCTTGATTCTCCAAAAATCATCCACAGATTAATTTAACTCAAATAAACATCCAGAGAGAAATTCTTTGGAAACCTGAAAAAATAATTCTAAATTTTTTTTAAAAAAATTAATTATCAATAGAACAAATAAACTTGATGTATTATATTAAAATGTATGATGAAGTTCTGATAATTAAAACAATTTGGTTTTACAGAAAGCAACAAATAAACAAATAAAACAAAGTCATAGACAACAGAAGGGAGGTTACCAGATGGATAAGGGGGTAGGAAGAGAGCAAAGGTAGTCCAATTTACTATGACAGAGGAAGATCAGATTATCTATATTTTATTGCTCCTATATAAAATAATAAGAGCATCATAAATCAGTAAAGAAAGGATTGATTAGTGAATGGTCTGAGGTAAATTGGTTAGCTGTTTATGTCTTTTATGTTAACATTTATGTTTCTTCTCATTCAGAGATATTTTATAAATATAATTTGTATTTTTTTCCTCATAGCTTAAATTTTTATATATAGCACTTTTATTCAACTGGGAATTATTTTAGAATGTTGTGAAGTGAGAATTAAAATTTGTTTTTTTAATAGTTAACCAGTTATTCAAAAGCATTTTTTTTTACTAATTCTTCCCCTTCACTGATTTCTTATACCTCTTTTAGTTCATACACAACCTCCTGTAGTTCATACCTCCTTTAGTTCATACACTCACAGGCAATGGCATATGCACAGAATGTGTTTCTAGTCTGTCTAGTATGCTCAACAAAAACAAAAACAAAAACAGATCATTCCAATCTCTACACTTATAGTAGGGAAGAGACATTTTAAGAAGTAGTTAAACTAAAAAAAAAGGAGTAATTAAACTAAGCAAAAATATTTCATAATTGGAAAAGTTTTTTCTGCTTCTAACTCTAATTTGAATGCTAGGTTTCTATAACATTCAGATATAGGATTCTCTATCCTTTCTTTTTATGTGACTCCACATATTTTTATGGCTTTTAATATTATTAATATTAAAATGACCCAGAATGTATATTTCCAGTTCTGACATGTCCTCTAATCTCCAGACTCATGTATTCAAATGCCAAGCAGAACATAATTATTTCACTGCCTCAAAGATGTCTCAAATATAACATAATAAAAACAACTCTCAAATTTTTCCGTAAACGTGGTTATTCCTGGTCTTCTCTGTCTTGATGGTAGTAGCATCCTTTAACCAGTTGAGCAAGAGAGAAATTATGAGTAATACTCCATCTCTCTGCTATCACATCTAAACTTTCACAAAATCTGTCAACTCTGCTTCTAAAATATACCTGAAATGTGTCCAAATCTCTTCAATTACACAGTTCCATGCTATCATCTCTCACCTACACATTATCAAATGCTTCAAACTAGTATCCCTCTGTTACTCCTTTTATAACTTTTTAATTTTTATTCAGAAACCAACTTAAAAAATAGTACTAAAGGTGCATTCTAAAATGAATAGTCTTCTGCCCACCAAGACCTATTCATTTTAGTTACAGACACATTTTAGTTTTTTAAAGCTATTTCTCTGAAAATTTACCTTTATATTTGCTAGTATAAGACATAGACATATTCAATTTCCTGTAATGGTAAATAGATATTTATTTATTTACACCTCTGCACTTCTCTTTTCATTAATAATATATCACAGTTTTTAATAATTTGGTAATCAGTTTTTATTAGGGACATGAAAACACTTTCCACTTGTATCATGCTTATAGTTTCTTTTCTATATGATTTATATGATTTTTGTGAGATTTTTAAAAAGTTAATAAAATTCTATCATCCCATTCATTCAATTAGATCTATCATGTGTCTAACAAATATCTTTCTTAAAAACTCAACTATATTAATTAATCTTTTCTTTTTTATTTTAGAGACTTTTTCCTGGTGCCCTCTATCCTCCTGTTTCAGTCTGGGCCCAATGATCAGCTGTCCTGCTGAGACTTCTCTTTGCTAATTTCATGTGTTGGACTGTCTCCAAGCTATTTTTCTCTTCAGGGTTTATTCTCTTGTTTCACTAGAAATCTTGGTTGCCTTTTTGTCAATCAAGATTTGGCTCTGGACATGTTGCAAATAATCCTTGTTCTTTCTTCTCACATTATAATAATTTGGTTTCTATAAAATTCTAGATTTGAAATAATTTTTTTTCTAATGTTGAAGGTGTTCTTCCTTCATATTTTAGCAAGCTGTGCTACTTTTAAGAAATTGCATGTCATTCTGATTCCCATTCCTTTTGTTATCTCTCCGGAAACTTTTAGAAATTTATCACTGGCTTTCTAAAATTTCAGAATAAATATATTTGGCATTTTTGTTCCTTCACTTTTCTACATAGTGATGAAACCTTTCTTTCTCTTATCCTTGTCTTTTTGGCTCTGTTTTCTATTTTCCATCCCTTCCCTTTTCCATTTCTTTCCTTCCCTTTTCATCTCTTCCTTTCCCTTTTGCATCCTTCCCTCTCTTCTCCTTCCTCCCATCTACATCCTTATCTTTTGCTCATCTTTCCCTACTCACTTTCCTGCCTTCCTCCCTCTAGCTCTCTCTTTTTCTTTTGCTGTACAGAATCAAAGCTTAATTTTTTTCAATCAAGACAAACCCGAGTACAAAATAAATAAAATTCCCATAGAAAAAGCAGAATTAACAAACCTAATTAGCAGTATTCAGATTAAGTTGTTTTTCTATTATCCTATGGTGATCATTAACATTTTAAATATTATCATTATGAACCCATAGATTTTAATATAATTATCAACTTAAATTTATTATAATTATTATTCCTCTGATGCCAAAATTATATCGTTTGGCATATTGGAACTTAACTCAAAAACTTCAACATGATTTCTGAGTCCTTCTGATATGACTGCAGTGGTTGCTGACATTTCTTGTTCTCTGGTACAAGATATGTAAGTTAAACTTGTGCATTTTCTGCCTCAGAAAAGGAATTAGACATTTTCTGAATAGGCGCTATAAACAATAATGTTATGATTCTGGTCTATATTTTCTCTGTTTCTTTTCTAAAAGAAAAACACAAACATGCATGCGTATGTATGTAATCTTTTATTTTTCAACCATACTACCAGTTTATTCACTTTCAAGCAAATAATGTTCCTAATGGTCTTAGCATTAAATTCACTAATTTAACAAACATTTAGTTATTTCAAAGACATGTTCTGGAATCACATTAAGTTCAAATCCTAATTCTGCCACTCAACACAAAATTATTTCCTCTCCTTTCTTATTCAGATGGTAGAACACACACACACACACACACACACACACACACACACACACACACACACAGCCTTTTTTTTTATTTTACTTTACAACATGATGTAGAAATTATTCCATGTCAGTATGTACTGATATTTCTCTTTTTTTTATAATAATGGAGTACTCCACTGAGTATTTATTCAACTGGTATCTTATAAATGGTTTTTAGATTGTTTCCCATACTTTATCTGATATATCTCTAGTCATACCCTTAGAGCCTTTTTAAATTCCTTTATTTCAGTTGTGGCTCTTGTATAAAATGTAGAGCTGTTTCCTTTCTGAGTAACACTGAAAATCTTTTTTTACTGCAATAAGTGAAATAATTCCACTTACATTAATTTCTATGACTGATATGCTTGGTCTAAACTCTCTCATATTAATTAATATTTACCAATTGCATTATGTTATCTTTACTGTTTATTTATAAGGTTTATTTTACTTTTATATTTCTTTTTTGTATTTTAGATAGTTTGAATAATTTAGTTATTATCTTTATGTTAATTAATTACTTATCCAATTCCTCTGTTCGATTTAAGATGTTACATTTTATTTGTCACCTTTAATTATATTTTTTTACTATGACTAGTATTTATGTGGCAGTTAATGAACTCATTCTACATTAGCTCTTCTCTTCTGCCTATTTTTATTTTTTTATTTTTATTTTGAAATGATTTCAGATTTTCAGAGAGTTCCCATGTACATTCTACCCAAGTTCTCCTAATGTTAACATTTTTAAAATTATTTTTTAAAAAGTTTTTATTAAGTTTATTGGGGTAACATTGGTTAATACAATCATGTGCTCTAATGTTAACATTTTAAATAATCATGGTATGACTATCAAAACTAAGATGTTAACTACAGGCTTTATTTTGGACTTTATACTATATCCATTAATATCATTTTCCTGTTTCAGGATCCAATCCCGGATACAAGTTTAATTCAGCTTAGTTTCATGTCTCCTTACTTCCCTCCAATCTGTGACAGTTTATCAGTGTTTCCTGGTCTTTTATGATCTTGACAATATTGAAGAGTACTGATCAAATATTTTGTAGAATTTCCCTAAATTTCTGTTTGTATGATATTTGCTTATGATTAGATTTGTATTATGAATTTGGAGAAAGAATATCATAGAAGAGTCCTTCTCATTGTATTATATTGGGGGTACATGGTGTCAGTATGACTTACCACAGTACTGATAATGCTAGCCTTCATCACTTGATTTAGGTGGGGTTTGCTAGGTTTCTCCCCTGTAAAGTTAACTATTTTTTTAATACTGTTCATTAGAAAAAAATTACTATGTCCAGATTGTATTCAAGGGGAGGGAGATTATGCAGATCTCCTGGAGGGATAAGTGTCAAAGAATCTGTTGAAATATGTTAACACCACCTCAGTAACTAACAAATATTTGGGGAGATAGTTTGAGACTATAAAAATATTTTTTGCTTACTAATTGGTCTTGCTCACAGCAATTATTACTGCAGTGTTCTAAGGGTGATTTTCTATTTCCTTGATTCTTTCTGTATGTATTGGAATGTAAAGTCTACCTAGATATAAAATTCTTGGCTCACAATTTTTTTCCTTACGTTTATTGAAAATATTGATCCACATTTATCTTGCTTTGTATGTTGTTGTTGAGATGCCAATCCGACTTTCTTTCTTTGGAAGTAAGTTTGTCTTTCTATGTAAGGTGCAGATAATTTTTTTTAAAACTTGAAGTCTAATACTTTTACCGGGATATATCTTGGATTTCCCTTTTCTGCATTAATTATTACATGTTTCAAACTGTATATTAAAGTCTTCTGTTATTCCTTAAATTTTCTTAAATTATAACTTTAAATATTATTTTTATTTCATAATTTCTTTTCTTTTTCAGGGATTCCAATTTTATGTGTGCTATTGTTGTGGCCAATATTGAATAAACCAAACCAAGTATGCTCTCAAAGGCTGTTTATTAGCTGGCAGCTGTCCTTGCTAGGAGCAGCCCGGAACAAGAATCATGTCCAGCTTACATACAATTGATTGTTTCTCATGCCATGCAAGTGAGCAGGCTACACAAGCTAAAATTGGCAGTTAGCGTATAAGCTCATTGTTACATTGTTACAAATTTCATGATTAACAGGAGGCCGTTAAGGGTTCGGAGAACTAGGCCTTTTTGTTTTAGTTAAACATTACTAAGGTATAGACTTCCTTTGTCTAGTTTTCAGGTTTTTTAAATTAACTCTTTCCTTATCACATTTCAGCAAGCTGTCACAGTATATAACCCTTGCTAATTTTCCATATCATCACAATCTAATGCTTTTTACCCCTTCCTTTATTTCACTTTTATTCTCTTAATCATTTCTTCTCTTCAGTGATCCTAATATAGAAAAAAGAATCCCCTACCCCTTGAGAATCTTGTAATTTAATCTTAATTACTAAAATGATTGTCTTTTTCTCCAATTTATTCTACTTTTAGTCAGTTTTCATCTTATATATATATTTTTGGTGCATCTCTGTCGTAATTATTGATAAAGGTTTCTTTCATAGCTACTAATAACTGTTTAAAGAAAATAAGTTTAGTTGAGGTATTCTGTTGGAATTATTCTCTTTCTATGGTTGTTTGTCTTGAAAGAATTTTCATCAAATAAAATATTTCTATTCATATTTTTAGTTTTCTTCTTTTGATTTTGTGTGGAGGTAGCCTATCATTTTCCTATTTTTTTGGGAAAAACCTAGTTGTTTTTTTTTTCTGGATCAGCAACAATAGATGATTCTATTTAAGAAAGAGAGAGGGGAATACGATAGTTTACTAAGTTATAAGGGAGAGCACTCTCTGCTGGTGCAATGATTTGCTACTTAATAGGCAACACCTCTGAGGGGTATGGTTAAGGGTGTCTTCTGTCCTTGTGATTTTCTTTTGTTTCTGTAGCAATTTGTTCAAATTGAGGTCTCAAGAAGCAGACTCTGAAATGGAGATGTGCATGTGATAAGTTTGTTGAGAAATGCCCTCAGACCTAATACTTGTTGAGGGAGTTAAGGAAGTAAGATTGGGCAGAGGGATACACTGAATGTAGACACAACAAAGACCTTACCCAATCCCATGGAGAAATAAGGACTTGGGATTTTCCTTCAGAATTCCCATGCCACAGGAAGAAGCCTCAAATTTATACTATGGAAATGTCATTGGATGGAGGCTGCCCTCAAGGAGGGATATGACCTTGAAAAGAAAATTCTCTTAAGCTAAGGATATTTCATAGAGATAGAATCAGTTGAAAGCTATTAGCTATTACTAGCACTCTTACAACTGGGGAAATAAAAGTGAAATCTGGGTTACAAAACACAGATCCATTATAGGCCACTTTTACACCATTCAGAGCTACTTATTTCTTATGTAAGTTCTGGGAAAGCATCTCCCCCAAGCTCCAAACTTGGGTCTTTTTCTTTGCCTGTAAAGTCTTTCAAGGTGCTTAATGGGTAGGCCAGCAGGTACCTCTGCAGTGAGTCACAAGACCATACTATATTTATCTCCTCCCTCCTCTTTTCCCTTCACCTTCACCCAATATCTCTGCAGGTCCAAGTAAATAACATGGAGAGATAATCTAGATTTAGATCCCTAGGGAATCTGAGCTTCTAATTACCATTCCCTTTTCAGGACATGATTGTTGTATTTGTTGATTTACTGTCAAAACTGAGCAAAAGAGTACCAACAGATGTCTGTGGATCACCTAAATGCCAAATGCATTTTTTTTCTGCCTTCATGGGGTAACAGCCAGACCTCTTTCTGATAACAGGAACAAATACCCGCTGTGAACCTTGTGACTTCTTTTCTAGCCTGGTGAGTTCTTGGAACAAGAAATTCAATGTGACTGGGGGTAGCTCTAGCTTTATATGTGATGGGATTCTTGCTGTGTTCCCTGGTAAGAGCATTTACCTTCTGAGAACAAGGATCTCTAAACCCATACAGTTCAGGGATGCGCGAATGTAGAGTGCAAATTCTCCAAGAGAGTCACCTGGAGAACTCTTGGACCCAGGTACTCAACCTCCTGAGAATATGGCACCATGTAATGGTCATTGATTTCTGGTGGTTGCTGTGCTCTGGAAGATATAGTCCTGATCCCTCAACTATACCTTTGAAAGGCCATTTCATCATTTATTAAGCCATTAGCCTCTGGATAATGTGAAAAAGAATAGCATGTTTATACTTTTTCTATCACAGCCTAAATTGCACATTATTTAACAGTGTAAGTCCTTTCTTCCCACTAGGTTATGGAGCTTCTTGTCAGGAACCACAGTAAAAACTAGGAACTTTTTATCTCCATCATGTTCACATCCTATGCTGACTCTACATATTGTTTTTTCCAATACCCTGTATATTGTAAATACTTGTTTGAGGATAAACAAAATTGAAAATTTAGGAATCAATGAAGCATATATTGAGGATCTACTTCAGTTTGTTATCAGGACCCCAAAAGATGTATAACATCATCAGTGACATGAGTAAAGACTTTAACAATCAAGAGACACTTGATAAAGATGCAAATGTATAGTAAAAGCAGGTAAGTATCATGTTGGTCAGGAAAAGGATAAATCAATTTAATTTAAAGAACTTAGAAAAGTCCTCATGAAGGAGATCAGATATGAGCTCAAGGATGAGTATAATTAGGATTGAAAAAGAGGAAGAAGATGTTTTAGATGAGGGAAATGTGAGCAAATTAATTAAAGCAAGTGCACAGAGAAACAATGAGGGGACATATTGTTACCAAGTGCCCTGAGGTGAGTGGAGAAAAACAAGGTGATGGATAAGACACAAGTAGACTGTGGAGCATCTGGAATACTAAAAATAAAGAAAATGAATTTGGTTCCATTTTGGGGGAGTGTCAATTTTTTTTTCAGTAATTAAACAAATATTTTTTGAGCACTACAAAGTGCCAGACATTGTTCAAGGTGTCGAAAATGATGTAATGAACATAACAAAGAAATTCCTTCCCTCTTATGTCTATAGCTAAAGATGGAAGTAAGAAGGGAGTGACTGATTATAGATGTACTAAAAAAAACATAGCATACTGAAGAGTGATTAGTGAAATAAAGGAGAGGAAAACGGGGTAAGAAAGATAAAGGCAGCTAAACTAAAAAGGAAGAAGAGCAAATTTAATAATTCATATGTGGAACTAAAGATATCAAAATTTTCAATGAGGGTTTTGCAAGCTGTGGTGATAAATTCAACTTGTAGAGTGAATAAATCAATGACTCTGGCTAAATTTACTACACTAGTCTCCTCTGCAAATCCTATTTAGTTTTCATAAACTATATCATTTCCTCCAGTAACAGGTCAGATCAACCTGAGACTCTTTACTGTTGGTTTTACATTTCATTACAGAATAATGAACAAAACTGTAAAAGCGAGGTCATTTACATAAGAATCAGCTAGATGATCATCAGATGACCTTAGTAACTTTACTAAAGGTCATTTGCTTTAACCTCATTGTCTCACAGGTCAGCTTTAATTAATGTCATGTCGTTTATATCCTTTGGGGACTGAATTTCCCCATAGAAATGTAAGGATGTCATTGTAGGAAAATCTCTACATTTGATGGAAAATTTTAACTTTCTATTACAAGGAACATAATTATCAACAGTCTCACAGATTTTCATTTTTTTAATCCTGAATGTTTTAAAGATCAAAATTTATATTCTGAAATTCTATGAGAACTTGTGAAAAAAACAATGAGGTATTACAAAACTTTCCTCAGTGAAATCTAGGTAAGGGAAGTATTCTAATTTAATTTTCCTTTAAATATTAGCATCCATAAATATTTATTTATCTGAATTATTTAGTATTTTTTAAATTTTTCTTCTTAGATTTCAACTTCTTACTTATCTTTCCAGCTCTTCTCAAAACTGAAGTCCATGAAAACTAGGATGAGAAACAATCTGCAATTCACTCTGACCTTTTCTGATTATAAGGTAGAATTTCAAAATACTGTATACAGGTGTGAACACAGACAAATTCTGTCAAGTAATTCAGGCATGTACATTGAAAGTTATTTCTAAATTAGCTAATTAAGTGGCTTCTATTTAATTTTTTTAACACCTACAGCATCTGGTATTTCTAGATGGCATTTAATATTTTCAAATGAACAAATAAATAAGATTTTCAACCTGTATATAGGTTGAAAAATTTTATATACCAACAGGCTGGTTGTCATTAAGGAGACAAGAAGTGGTGCCTCACTTCCAAGATGGCCAAAAAAGGACAGAATAATGGTCATGCCAAAACGGGTCAGGGTCATGTACAACCTATTTGCTACACCCACTGTGCCAATGCATGCCCAAGGACAAGGCCATTAAGAAGTTCATCATCTGAAACATAGTAGAGGCCACAGCCATGAGAGGCATTTCTGAAACGAGTGTCTTCAATGCATGTGTACTTCCCAAGCTATATGTGAAACTACATTACTGTGTGAGTTGTGCCACTCACAGCAAAGTAGTCATGAATCGCTCTTGTGAGGCCTAGAAGGACCGGACACCCCACCCCGATTTAGACCCTCAGGAGCTGCCTCACAACTTCCACTAAAGCCCATGTAAGGAGCTAACTCTGAAGAACTATTCTCTGGAAAACAGTAAAGTGAAAATTATACTTAAAAAAATTATTGACAAAAATGTGGAGAAAAGGGAGCACTGGTGCACTGTTGGTGGAAATGTAAATTGGTATAGCACTATGAAAAACAGTATGAAAGTTTCTCAAAAAAAATTAAAAATAGAACTACCATATAATCCAGCAATTCCACTTTTGGGGATCTATCCAAAAAATGGATTTACTGTCTTGAATAGATCTGCAGTCCCATGTTCACTGCAGCATTATTCACAATAGTCAAGACATGGAAACAACCTAAGTGTCCATCATGGAGTGAAGGGATAAAGAAAATGTGATATATAGTATAAATATATATCTCCTATATTATATACACACACACCACACACCAAACACATACATACACACATAATGTCCTCACTTAACATCATGGATAGGTTCTTGGATACTGTGACTTTAAGCAAAAGAACATAAAACAAAACCAATTTTACCATTGGCTAATATAAATGAGTTAAGTTACCACAGTGCATTTCTGGTCACAAAAACATCAAACTTCTATATAAAGCCCCCTAAAAATAAAGCCCTTTAACACACTACTAATATTAAATGTTGAAATAAATGTGAGCTATACATACATTTAAAAAATAAATAAAATAGAAGATTCTCAAGAAACATGGTGGAGTGAGTTGCGAGACATCCTCAGATCTCTCCCCTTGAGACAGCAATAAGCTGAACATCTAAAAAATCAACAAAAAACACCCAAACTGCTCACCAGCACATCTGAGTGTGGGTTCTGTGAATAAAAGCCATCACAGGTCAGAACCCTGGGTATCGGGAGGTGGACTGAGACAAATAAAGAAGCTGCCTCTTGCAGCCACTGGAGCTCCATGCAGGGGTGAAGGTGGGGCAACTTCCCTGATCAGCCTTACCTGGAAGTGCTGGAGCTTCTGGTAGGCAGCAGCAGGGCCCAGTCATCAGGGCAGAAAACAAAGAAACGGGACAATACAGCACAGAACAATAGTTATTTTTCACCAGCCCTGGTTCCAAAACTGAGGCTGAGCTGCAGTCCCCAAATCCTAATCCAGAGGACCCCTTCCTTCATAACCTCCAAGGCTGATCACCGCAGAGCCCCAGGGAAATCTGAGCAAAGACTGCCAAGACTGAAGCTATCTCTCGAAGCCTCTGGAGCTCTCTGCAGAAGAAGCGGGAAGGAAGAAGTTGCAGTGACTTCCCTGATCAGTCTGCCTGGAAGTAACAGAACTTTCAGCATCTGGTAGCAGGGACTAGTCATCAGGGCAGAAAGCAGAGAAGTGGGATGCAGAGAAACAACAGTTAATTTTTACTGGCCCGGTTGCAAAACTAAGGCTGAATTGCAGCCCCCAGCTCCCAAACCAGAGGGCCCCTTCCCGCATATCCTCTGAGCCCCAGGGAAATCTGAGCAAACGCTTCAGAAACTGTTGCTAACACTGACAGGTACTGAAACTGAGAGTAGCAAGTGTGATTAAATATCTACAAGAAAATAAAAAAAGACATTTAGGCATTACATAAAACAGGGATCCAAGAGGCTTAGGCTCCATCTACGGGAAACCAAAAAAAAGTGCCTTCTTTACAGCAGGCTAAAGAGAGGCCATAGTAAAATAAATATTTCTGGAAAAACAGTAGATACACTTCCATGAATGCCCAGGCAAAGAAATAGTACATTAAACACCATGAACAACCAAGGTGACAAGGCAACTCAGAAAGAAAGATAAAAAATCTTCAGAAAATAAGCTTACAGACATAGAAATATGTGACTTAAATGACAAGGAATTCAGGAGGTATTTCTGAAAAAACACAATGAGATCCAAAACAACTCAAATCAACAACCTCAGGAATTGAAAAAAACAACTAGATGAGCAGAGCAAGGAGATTGAACCCCTCAAAAGGAACCAAATAGAACTTCTAGAGATGAGGAACACACAGAAAGATTTGAAAAATGAATTAGCAAGCTTGGAAAATGGAGCTGACCAAATGGAGAAAAAAGATCAGTGATATCAAAGACAGAAATCTAGAAATAAGTCAGAAAAAAAAGGGAAATGAAGAATGAAAAATAATGAAAAAATAATGAAAGAAAATACAAGAACTAGCTGATACCATCAGGAGAGAAAACATAAGAATAATGGGCATTCTCGAAGGGGAGGGAAAGGAGCAGGGACTAGAAAGCGTTTTCAGACAAATAGTAGATGAGAACTTCCCAAATCGAAGGAATGAGCTGAAATTTGGAATTCAAGAAGTCAACAGAACACCCAATTATCTCAACCTGAAAGGGCCATCACTGAGACATATTGTATTAAATTTATCAGAAATCAATGACAAAGACAGAATTCTCGGGGCACCCAGGGGAAAAAAGATGGTAATGTATAAAGGAAAACCCGTTAGATTATCATCAGACTTCTCAGAGCAAACCTTACAAGCCAGAGAGGAATGGAATCAAATATTTAAACTATTAAGTGAAAGGAACTACCAGCCTAGAATAATATATCCAGCTAAACTCTCTTTTAGATACGAAAGAGAAATTAGGACTTTTCCAAACATACAAAAATTGAGGTAATTCTCCACTATGAGGCCTGCACTACAGGAAATACTGAAAGGGGTCAGCTTACCTAAAACAAAATAACAAAACAACAACAAAAATACATAATTAGGAGTAAAGTGACCATCAGGCACATAGAAGCAGAGGAGTACAACCCTTACTAAGAACAGGACATTATAAGTTTAAATAATAAGAAGAGAATTGCTATAGCAAGATAGTAATGAACATTCAGCATACATACAAATTAAGACAAAAATGACTGAAAAAGGGAGGATTCAAAGATCCAAATTTGCAAAGGGGAAAGGAGATAAGGCAAACGCAGAAGAAAATGGATGACTGTATATATATAGAACTATCCTTTACATATTTGTAATGGTAACTACAGGCCAAAGATTCAGAACTGAAGTATATAACATAAAACAAGAAGAACCAGAAGAAAAAACCCACAAAACCCAACCAAAATAAAGAAAACAGAAGCACAAAGACAAGGAAGCAAAGGAAAAACTGAGCTACCAGAAAGCAAAAAATAAAATGGCTATAAGAAGATCTCATATTTCAATAATCACCCTACATGTAAATGGACTGAACTCACCAATAAAGAGACATAGAGTTGCAGAATAGATCAAAAAACAAAACTCAACCATATACTGCTTCCAGGATACACATTGCAGTTCCAAAGACAAATATAGACTCAAAGTTAAAGGGTGGAAAATGATATTTCAAGCAAATGGCTTCAGAGAAAAGCAGGAGTAGCAGTACCAATAACAGATGAAATTGATTTCAAAATAAAAAAGATAAAGAAAGATACTGAGGGACACTTCATAATGATAAAGGGAATCATGCACCAAGAAGACATTAATATCTATACTTCCAATCAGAAAGCCTCAAAATATGTAAAGCAATTACTAACAGAACTAAAGGGAGAAACAGACCAAAACAATATCTTCATAGAAGACCTAAATAGCCCACTGTTGGATGTGGACAGATCATCCAAACAGAAAATCAATAAGGAAATAACATCCTTAAATGACACAATGGACATAATTGACATTTACAGAGCCTTCCATCTCAAAACAGCTGCTTATACATTCTTCTCTAGTGCACAAGGAACATTCTCAAGAATTGACCACATTACTGGGACACAGATATAGCCTCTAAATATAAGAAAGTTGAAACCATGCCAATCATATTCCCTGATCATATTGCTTTGAAACTAGATAACAACTGCAAACAGAAAGCAGAAAAAATCACAAATACATGGAGATTAAACAACACGCTACCGAAGAATAACTGGGTCAGGGAAGAAATAAGAAGAGAGATCAGGAGATACATAGAAATGAATGATAATGATTGTAAAACATACCAAAACTTTTGAGACATAGCAAAAGTGGTCATAAGAGGAAAGTTCATATTACAGGCCTATTTCCAAAAACAAGAATGAGCCCAAATAAACAACCTAACGCTTCATCATAAAAAAAACAAGAAAAGGAAGAGCAAATGAGGTCTAAAGTCAGCAATAGGAAATAAATAATCAAAATTAGAGCAGAAATAAATAATATTGAAAACAAATAAAATAATAGAAGAAAATAAATGCAACGAAGAGCTGGTTCTTTGAGAAGGTTAATAAAATTGACAAACCTCTGGCTAGACTCACTAAAGAAAAAAGAAAAGAACATGAATACACAAAATTAGGGATGAAAAGGGGGAAATTACTATTGACATCACAGAAAAACAAAGGATCATGCATGAATACCATGAAAAAGTATATAATAAATTAAATAAGCTAGAAGAAATGGAACAGTACCTAGAAAATACAAACTTTCTAGACTGAATCAAGGAAATCTGGAAAATCTAATTAGACCGATCAGCAGTATAGAAATGGAAACAGTCATTAAAAACCTACCAAGAAGTAAAAGTCCAAGACCAGATGGTTTTACCAGTGAATTCTAAACATTCAAAGAAGATTTAGTACCTATTCTCCTTAAGTTCTTCCAAAAATCAAAGAGGAGGCAATACTTCCCAATTCATTTTATGAAGCCAAGATTAGCCTGATACCCGAAACTAGTAAAGATAACACACAAAAAAAGAAAACTACAGAACAGTATCTCTCATAAGCACAGATACAAAAATCCTAAATAAGAAACTAGTGAACTAAATACAGCAACATTTTAAAAAAATTATACACCTCTATTAAGTGGGCTTCATCTCAGGGTCACAGGGATGGTTCAACATATACAAATCGATTAATGTGATATACTACATAAACACATTAAAAAATAAGAATCATATCATCATATCATTCGATGCAGAAATAGCCTTTGACAAGATACATCATCCATTTATGATCAAAACGCTCAACAAAATTGATATCAAAGAAAAGTACCATAACATAATGAAGGTTATCTATGACAAACCCTCAGCCAACATTATACTTAATGGTGAAAAACTAAAAACCTTCCCTCTAGATCAGGCACAAGGCAAGCCTGTCTGCTATCACCACTATTATTCAATGTAACATTGGAGGTCCTAGCGAGTGCAATCAGACAAGAGAAAGATATAAAAGGCATCCAAATAGGAAATGAAGAAGTCTAACTGTCACTATTTGTGGATGACATAATTCTCTATATAGAAAACTCTACAGACTCTACAAGAATACTACTGGAAAGAATAAGCAAATACAGTAAAGTTTCTGGATACAAAATCAATGTTTAAAATCCATAGTGTTCCTATACTCCAGTAATAAAGTATCAGAAAAAGAAGTGGAAAAAATAATTCCTTTTGCAATTGCGAGAAAAAGAATAAAATACCTAGGAATAAATCTAACAAAACATGAAGGACCTATATGATAAAAACTACAAGACTCTATTAAAAGAAATCGAAAAAGATACAAAGAAATAAAAAGATATTCCATGTTCTTGGAATGGAAGAGTCAACATAGTTAAAATGACCATATTACCTAAAGCATTACACAGATTGTGTACAATCTCTATCAAAATCCCATCAGCAGTTTTTTAAGAAAATAGAACAAAAACTCATCAGACTTGTATGGAAGCACAAAAGACCTCAAATTGCCAAAACCATCCTGAGGAAAAAAACCGAGGCTGGAGGCATCACTCTGCCCAACTTCAAATTAGACTATACAAAGTGACAGCAATCAAAACGGCATGGTATTGGCAGCAAAACAGATACATGGACCAATGGAACAGAATCAAGAGTCCAGAGTAAATCTATATTTATATGGGCTAATAATTTTCTACAAAAAAGCCAAAAATATACAGTGGAGAAAGGAAAGCCTCTTCAATCAATGGTGCTGAGAAAACTGGTAGGCCACCTGCAAAAGAACGAAACTAGACTATTGTCTATCACCTCACACCAAAATTAACTCAAAATGGATTAAGGACCTGAATATAAGACCTGAAACAATAAAATGCATAGAAGAAAACATAGGATCTAAACTCAAAACAGTGGACTTAAAGATTTTATGAATTTGACCTCAAAGGCAAGGGAAATAAAAGCAAAAATAAATAAATGGGACTACACAAAACTAAAAAGCTTCTGTTCAGCAAAAGAAATCATTAACAAGATAAAGAGTCAACCATCCAAATGGGAAAACATATTTGGAAGCAATGTCTCTGATAATGGCCTAATCCCCAAAATAAACGAAAAACTCATATGACTCAATAACAACAAAAAAGCCAACGATTTAATCAAAGAATGGGCAGAGGCCTGAACAGACAGTTCTCCCTAAAGAACATACAAATGGCCAACAAATATATGAAAAGATGCTCAACATCACTAGCTATTAGGGAAATGCAAAGCAAAACCACAATGAGATACCATGTCACACCTGGTAGAATAGCTATAATCAAAAGGACAGGTAATAACAAGTGTAGATGATGCAAAGAGAAAAGGAACCCTCATACATTGCTGGTGGGACTGCAAATTGATACAGCCACTATGGAAAACAGTATGGACTTTCCTCAAAAAACTAAGAATTGATTTACCATATGATCCAGAAAACCCTTTATTGGGTATTACCTCAAAGATTTGAAAACTCATTTCCATAAAGATATTTGCACACCAATGTTCATAGGACATGGAAGCAACCAAAGTATCCTACAATAAATGATTGTCTAAAGAAGCAGTGGTAAATATATACAATGGAATATTACTCAGCCATAAGAAGAGATGAAATCCTGCCATTGGCTACAACATGGATGGACTTTGAGATAATCATGCTAAGAGAAGTAAGCTAGACAGAAAGAGTTGAAAATCACATGATATCACTTAAATGTGGGATATAAACCTAAAAACAACCAATGAACAGAAAAAACAGATATTCATGGACATGAATTATAGACTAGTTGTTACCAGAGGGTAGGGGGTGGAGGAGGAGGGAATAGGTGGACCTTTAAAGAGAGTAAATATAGGAGGAGAATGAAGTGGGTAAAGGGGATCAAATATATGGTAGCTGAAGGAAACTGGACTTTGAGTGATAAACAGAATAGAATATATAGATGTCAAATTATAATGTACACCTAAAAATTATACCATTGTATTAACCAATGTTATCCCAATAAACTTAAATTAAAAAAAGGAGTCCAACAACACTATAGAAAGTCATCAACATACAAGAAAAGAGAGCAAGGGATTCAGTAACAAAGAAGAACCACAAAACAATCAGGAAACAATTAATAAAGTGGCAATCACTACATACCTAACAGTAATTACTTTAAATGAAAATGGATTAAATGCTTCAACCAAATGACAAATGGATAAAGAAGTGGTACATATATACAATGGAATATTACTCAGCTGTAAAGTTAATGTAATCTTACCATTTTTGACAACATGGTTGGACCTAAGGGTATTAAGCTAAGTGAAATAAGACAGAGAAAGACAAATACCTTTTAATTTTATTTTCATGTGGAATCTAAAAAACAAAATAAATAAATGTCTACCATAATTGAAAAAAATTTTTTTTAACTTAAATAGTCATAGTTACAAGCATGTGTTAGAGTGGTTTGTTAATTAGTCTATAGTGCCCAGTAGGTTGACTTCATTCTATAGGGATTTTTTTTGCTGGGATTGAGGGAGTTTCAATATTATCTTCACAAACAGGTTTGAAGTTGGGAAGATATAAACATCTTTCTCTCCAAGCTGCATTTCACAAAGAAAATTAATAGGAGACGAATAATTGTCTTTGACATTTTTGTTGTTGTACCTCGAGCTCTTCATGAACATTTGTTTATTATGGCATCTCTGCATCTTCTTTTAGGAACTGGGTGAGATTGCAGTTCTTTATTTTATTGTAATTATTCTTTCTATGAAAAAGTAATAGAAGATGTCATTTTAGTACCAAAAGTTTCTTATGAGCTGTCAAAATATCTGTAATTTTTTTTCAGATGATTTATCCACCAAATGGAACAGAGAGCAATCCTGAACTGAATAGCTAAATAAATATTATGTTTAGTTCCTCTGAAAACTAGCCTTCCCACTAACTTCTCAGGTTGTAAAACTCACAGATACATTTTTAGTTTGTGGCTCTTTTCTGCCTTGCCTATCTTTATGTTAGTCATTAACTGTGGTCCATGTTTTCTCTTCATTTGATTTTCTATTTAAACAAAATTCATCATTTTTATTATAAATTCAATCCAGTATCATAGATATAACACCAGAATTAGAGGTTCTATGTGTGAATGAACTAAGAATGACAGTGCTCTAACTTAGGAGGCACCAAATAAATACTTGTTGACTGAATAAATGATTGTGATCCCATACTGGGAAAATTAAATAGAGTCTAGTTAAATTTGGAGTGGTTTTGAGAAAAGTATAATCTAAAGAGTTTATTAGGAATTTAGGGTGCTTTTGATGAATATATAATCAAACAAAATAATGGTAACAAACAGAAAGAACAGAAATGGGATTTTAACTTACTATTTTATTACCCTATCCATGGAAGTCTTAGGAGGAAATAATGATGTATTATTAATACAAAAATAGAGCCTATTTGTTGTTCAATACAAAAGATATAAAAGAATTCCTGAAAGAATGTGAAAACTCTTTTGAACCTGAACTAGTGTCTAGCTTCAAGAGATTTTAGTACAAAATATATTATGTATTTTTATTCTTAATTCTGTATAATATTTCACTTTTAATACATTCAATTCTAAGGTATTTATAGGTAATAAATTATTGAACTAAGTCAACTGGTTTCTATGACCTTCAAGTAATTACATATTTTAACATAAAACCACTTTGAAAAAATTCCTGAATTCTCAAAATTATTTACAATATAACTAATATTTTTAGGTGTCTTTTAAAAAAAGAGAAACATTATATCTTTATGTTTCTTGAGTAAGGAGCATCTGAAATAGAGAAATATGACATTGTCATCCAGTACCAGTTTTCATAACTCTTATTATTTTCTTTTTAATTATTTTTCATTTTAGTATTAAGCCTGAGTGAATATAATGGAAAAAAATAAGACGCTGGTGACTGAGTTTGTTCTCACAGGACTTACAGATCGCCCAGAGCTGCAGGTCCCCCTGTTCCTGGTGTTCTTGGTCATCTACCTCACCACCATGGTGGGCAACCTGGGACTGATTTTTCTCATCTGGAAGGACCCCCACCTTCACACCCCCATGTACTTATTCCTCGGCAGTTTAGCCTTTGCAGATGCCTGTTCTTCATCTTCTGTGACTCCCAGGATGCTTGTCAACATTTTAAACAAGAGTCAAATGATATCCCTCCTTGAGTGCATGGCTCAGTACTATTTTTTTGGTTCCAGTGCCACCACAGAATGTTTTCTCCTGGTAGTGATGGCCTATGACCGCTTTGTAGCCATATGCAATCCCCTGCTTTATTCAGTGGCAATGTCCAACAGACGCTGCACTGGATTGATAACTATGTCATATGTAATTGGTTTTCTGCATCCTATTGTTCATGTAGGATTATTATTTAGATTAACATTCTGCAGGTCCAATATAATAGAGCATTTCTACTGTGAAATATTGCCACTGTATACAATTTCTTGCACTGATCCATCTATTAATGCATTGGTGATTTTTATTTTTGCTGCTTTTATACAAGCTTTTACCTTTATGACTATCATGGTCTCTTATACCCGTGTCCTCTTTGCCATCCTGAAAAAGAAGTCTGAAAAGGGCAGGAACAAAGCCTTCTCCACATGCGGTGCCCACCTGCTCTCTGTCTCCCTGTTCTATGGCACTCTCTTCTTCATGTACGTGCGTCCTGGGTCTGGCCCAGATCAGTATCAGGATAAAATGTATTCACTGTTCTACACAATCATAATTCCTTTGCTAAACCCCTTTATTTACAGCCTAAGAAACAAGGAAGTTTTAGGTGCCCTGAGAAAAGTGCTAAATAAATAAATATTTTCAGGAAATGTTCATTATTATTTTCATTTTACTCTTTGTTTAAATAAGTGATAATATCCTGTCCTATGAAGACCCTCTTATATTTATGCCTACACACAGGAAGCCTTGCTGACCACATAGCTGAGATCCCTGGGACAGGAACAGGCTATATACTGGGGATGGCAATGGTTTTATAGTAGCAGGAAAGACTTTCATGCCACATCCAATTTTACTCAGCCAATCTTTGACAGACTGCAACATAGTTACAAAATTAGTTCAGGGTAGAAGTCTTCTTAGAAGTGAGTAAACCCTTAAAAAAAGAATGAGTCTTTTGAGTTGACTAAAGTTTATACTAAGAAGCCAATGTAATGGGGCTAAGAGGACAGAAAGTATTCATTTTCTGTTACCTCTTTGAATAGAGAGCTGGCTACATAGCTGGTCTATCTTGGGGGTATATATAGATTTGCTATAGAAGCGGTGCAAAGGGAAAGAAGGGATTCACCTTCTGACTTGAAAAATAGAAATTTGTCTTCAAAGAATATTTACCAAATTTCTTTATCTAACTCTATAATGTGTTAAGAATTAAGGTTGGAAGAATTAGATCACAGAGTTCTTCTACTATAAATAAAGATAGCCATGCCTGCTAGGCAGAATCTTGCTTCTTTATGTAACAAGAAGGATATAAAGTAAGAAAAGTAACAATAAGCCTGTGTTTTCTCACCCAAGTGATGACGGGAAGAAGAAAAAGGAGACAGAAAGGAAAGGGAAACAGCTGACTGCATCCCTACTTTGCTTTGCCAGGCTCTAATCTGGATTTGGGAAGGTGGTAGATAGTTTTGATGGAAGCTGAGCAAAGAGAGCCCTTTGCTCAGAGTCATTTGAAGAGTGTGGATACTATGTCTTGGTCTTTTCTGCACAACTATGGAGCACGGTCTGCCACATAGGGGGATTGTGGCCTTGAAGTTTGGCTCGGTTTGCTCACTGAACTGAGGTATTTATTTCTTATGCAACACTCCATTCCTCTTAAAATGACTTTTTTAAAATGAAAAAACCTACTCTTGTGTTTCACTGGTTATAAAACAAAAAGTAGCACTATACAAAATTCCCTTTATGCCCTTGAGTAATGTCTTTGAAGATGATTTTCAAGTTACTGTTATGCTAAGTAGCAGCACAACCTTTAGTGTGGGAGGCATGAACAAACCATGAAAGTCCACAGAGAATAAAATTTGCTCTTTATTGATGCAAATTTCCATATCCTAAACGTTTGTCAGAGGCAATCTTTACAATTCAGGAGAACAGATGTGGAAAATACATGCATTTCCTCCCACCCCGCAACAGATTCTGTGATTTAACATTTTCTAAGTAGTCCAATTCCTGCAGATAGTCTAAGCATCTCAGATAAAGGCAGCACTAGATTGTGGGTTCTTTTGATGTTTAAAGGACTTACAAATGGCTGTGGCCTTCTTTACAGTAAGCAGCTCTGTCCAATTAGTCCTTTAGGGGTTCCCCCCACGAGAACAGAGGTGTCTGCCAGCTGCATGCACTGAAAAGGTTTCTAACTGAGAGATACATCAGGCATATTTCATATGATTAGTGCCATTCTCAGAAACTCAAAGGCTGCAATGGTGGTGACCACCATATATCCTTATTTAACCATCCTAATATCTTCAAAAACCATTTAGGTCATGGCTGATAATGGTAGAAACCACGAACTTAGCTATGCTGTAGTACCTACTGGTGTTTTTCCAGATATGTTACCCTTACTAGAACCCTTTAATACAATATCTGGTATGAGATATATGGATATTAATGTGGAAAGGTATTCTTTTCAATACAGATTATGAATGAAAATCAGAAGAAAAATTTTCTATTTATTGGGGATGGGTAAAGGTATGAACTGATGGTTTTGCCCCAGGGCTATGCATACTCTGCTCTGTGTCTCAAGGAATCTTTTTTTTCTAACATTTTATAGACTAGCAGGCTGATTTAGTATACTGATATCACGTTGATTGAACCTGCTAAGTAATCTGATTACCTTTATAAAGTTCACGTACTCCATAGGATGACAGATAAATCCTATAAAAAATGTATATTGAAAGTGTGTAATTATGTAACATGTGGCAAAATAATACACTTTAAAAGAAATTTTTGCTATCTAAAACAGCCACAGCTGGATTTGATGGAGAGAAAAGAGCATCACTTGGAGACTCTAGCTTTTTGTTGAGATAAAGACTAGATGTGAATTGGATTTGACTCCCTTGAGAGGAGACTGAGAGTGTTCTCTATGTGGGAAGGAGGGTAAAGCAAGTGAATGATAATCAGGATAAGTATAGTGGAATAAACTTATTAGCAAATCCATTTTCTTTTTTTTTTAATTATTTCTTTTTATTAAAGTTATTGGGGAGACATTGGTTAATAAAATCAAATAAGTTTAAAGTGTACAGTTCAACAATATGTCATATGTATATATTGCATCATGTGTTCATTACCCAAAGTCAGATTTCCTTCCATTGCCAAATATTTGACCCCTTTTACGGCTGCCTACCTCTCCCCTCCCCGCTTCCCCATTTTCTTTTCATTCTATACACATAGCCTACCTTTTCTGTAGACTGTAGTCATATGATGAGTTAAGATTTAAAGTAATACATGTCACTTACATATCTAGCTCATAAGCACCTCACATTTGAAACTCCCTGTGACCTTTCCACTTCTATCTTGATCCAAATTAAAACACAAAATCTGAAGAAAGTCATGTGTGGAAAATGTGTGAGTGACAATTTGTAAAGAGTCTGGGATTCTGGATCATCAATTGAAATGAAATAGTCTTTCAGATAGGAAGATGTGCTTTATACTTATTGTAAAAGAGAACTAAATTTTTATTACATCAGTCTACTAAAATATTGGGGATTATCTCTAACTTCAGTGTTCTTATAAACAATATATACATGCAATGCAAAAAACCTCTTTAACTGTTACACAGTTAATTATCGGATCTATTTCTCAGTATAGGCACATGGATACTTAGGCTTAAGAATTTTAATCATTCTGTGTGCAATGAAAAGTTATTTATAAATGTTAAGTGGAGAGAGTGTGTATGTTTAGGATAGTAGTAAAATGGTGTACACTTTATAAAAATCAGTCTGGTGTCTATGTGAAAAAATAGATTGGGAGATGCAGATAGTGTAGTTAAGAGGTTATTTAATAAGCCTAGGTTAGAGATTAATATACCTTGGATTTTAGGACTGATTGTACAGATAGAAAGAATGACATTTAAGATATCTTTAGTAGACAAAATCTAGAGGCAATGGTCAAAACAATGGAACTGCGGGAGGAGTTAGTGTCATGGGTGTGTTCTAGGTTTACGGCTTATGTAAATACATGTTTGGTGACCCTATTACCCGAGACAGGGAACACTGGAAGGATAATAAGTTTGGAGTGGAATAGATAAATATTTTAATTTCAGATTTGGACATGTTAATTCTAAGGTATCTTTGGAATTTCCAAGCGGACAAGTCAAGTAGGTAACTGGGTAGTGGCACCCTTAAAAGAAATAAGAAAAAAAAAATATTATTCAAAACTCTGTCCGGTGACATTTTATGAACATTCCCCTACAGTGAAACCTGAGGACACAATGTGTCATTTTAATTGTTATAACTAACTGTGTGTGGATGATTTAATGATTAGCTCACAATGCCCAATAGAACAACTTTGACTTCATCCTACTGGGAATCCTGCAGAAGCATTAAGGGAATTTCAAAATTTTTTAAAGAATGGGTTTGCAAATAGAAGAAAGAAATGCTATCTCCCTCCAATTTGGAGTTTCCTAAGAAAATCAATGCACAAATAATATTGCTCTATTTCTGTTCCTGTTATGCTGCTTTGAGAAACCAGAACATTTCCAGTTTTCCATGCTTTACAGGATTTGGGTGAGAGTGCAGAAATTTCCATAATATTTATTATTATTTGTCTGTATGATAACAAAACATCGAAGTAAGAAATTAAAATCCTAGACAGGCTTTTTCCCCTTTTAAAAATCAGCAACCAAAATCTGGACAGACAGACTTAATATCAATTAGCATTTTTTCTGTGTAGATAACACATCTGTTAGGAAGTTTTTAAACAGTAAAGTTTGATTAATAGAGAATAAAAATGAAAATATTAAATAATAGTAATAAGAAAATTTCAGAGTTTATAATGTGAAATTTTCTTAATTAAGACATAAACTATGTAGCTCAAATAGAACTTATTTGTAATTTTTCAGAATGAGAAATTTGGGCTTAAGTTTGTGGCTGAGCCCAATAAAAATAATTTTGTGAAATCATGGGAATATGGGCTAACATAAAGAAAACTTACTTCAAAAGACACCATGTGTTACCTATTACATAGCTCTTGAGAAAAAAAATTACAAGATAACTCTTAGCTAAATTATACATTGTAGGAACTAAGCTAGGAATCACAATAATTTGGTTATTTGAGGTTATAAAAAATTTTGGGTCAGATATGTAGGGCAAAAATCTCTTAAGGCTCTTAATTTTCAATTAATATTTTTGCTCGTGTTACACATATTAAGCTCCCTGTTGGTATATATTTTAAAATAAAAATTCTAAAACAGTAATTTTTTTTAGTGAAGATAGAATATCTCATTATTTTCTCTTAACTGATGATCCTTAGAAAAGAGCCTTTATTCATATTTTAAGTTAGACAATCTCATTTTTTCTAATATATTCACATAGTAAAAAATTTTATGTCCCTAAGTATCAAGAGATATGACTAGAAAATTATGAAAACATTTTTATACATGTAAATACCATAATAGTCTGTATTCCTAAATGTATTTATTTATCTTTTTAAGGTAATCTAAAAGGGTCTATAATGACCAGAAAACTCTTTATTGAGAGTTCTTTCAGAGACTATTAGTAAGTTATGAAAAAAATTAATGTCACTTCATGCAAAGACCAAATGTTACATTTATAACAGTGGCAAAATAATAAGTATGCGAGAATAAAAACTAAAAAAATCCTCTTTTAATCTTTACCTTATACAATTACAAATAACTTTGGAATGTTTTTAAAAATCACATCTACTTTCAAGGTTGGCTCTCACTGATAATATTCAAAACAAAATCCTAATTTCCCTGATGGCTATTTCTGCCTTTAACTGATAGTTATACGCAAAATTTTACAGATGATTATATCCTAATTTTATAGTAGAATTTTCAGTGCCAAAACATCTTAAAAAGACAACAAGAAGATTTCATTGTTCTTATTTCTTCTCTTCTTTAGTAACATGTTAGAGATCATTCTTTTACACATTTCTTAGTATATGTATAGAAATGTATACATAAGCAATTACATAATTTTATGTGAAAGAGAGCATAATATCTATGTTGCCTTTCTCACGGAATTCTTATTCTGAGTACTTCTCTTCCCCTCTCCTCCATTTTCGTCATTCCTCCCTCTGCTCCCAGTCCAGAACAACCAGTGCTGTAAATGAATAAATGTAGTGTCTATTATCCACATTTTTCTCTGTGTAAAAGAGATTTTAAAATGCATTGCCTATTTTACAATAATGAGATTGTATTATTCATACTTTTCTGTATTTTATTCTTCTCAGATAACTATACATTGTGGAAATTCCCAATTCAAGTGGAATGACTATTTTTTCATTACTAAATTATATTCCAAAATATTAATGTACTATGATTTATTTAACTGTATCACAGTTGATGCATCTGGTCTTTGCCACCTTGAAAAATATTGCATTGGATATTCTTTGTATATTTATCTTTGTGTAGTGGTGCTTTATTTCTAGGGTATATATTAAAGAGAATATTAAAAAGACAGTAAAACAAAAGGCATATATATATATATTTAAAATATATATTTTTAAAAATTAAATAGGAGTCTAGAAAATTGCTTTTCAAAAAGGCTATTGCAATTCATATTTCCACAAGTATCACTTGAGAGTAGAACTTTTCTCACCTCAGTCAGCAGTAAATATTTTTATTCATTTTAATTTTTGCTAATCTGACAAATGAGAAAAGAGGTACCTGTGTGTATGTGTGTGTATGTGTCTGCACATGCATGTGTGTATCTATGACACAGAAATTTGAGCATCTTGCAATTTTACTTATTGGTCATTTTGAGTTTTTCATCTGTAAACTTCCTTCTTCGTATCCTTTACTCATTCTTCTTTTAAGTTGTTTGCCTTTTTCTTATCTATTTTTAAATTCTCTTTTGCTATGCATTAAAATTTTAGAGTAGTTATGTTTTTATATTGACTTTCTTCTCTTAAATAAGGATTTCTCTAATCTCTATGTTATATAATTGTCTCCTAAATTTCTTAGAAAATATCTATGCTGTGAGGTAGGAGCCAAATCTTATTTACTTCCAGACTGACAGCCAACTGTGTCAGCACAATTGACATTAAATCAATTGACCTTTCCCTACTGAATTGAAACATCATATATGTCTTATGCTATATTCCTGTATATATTAAATTCTATTTCTGAACTCTCTATTCTATGAGTTTCTTGACTATTCTTATGTCACTATCTTAATGTTTTGATTATAATGTCTTCATATTATAGTTCAATATCAATTGAGGTACTCTTGACAATTCTTACTATTTTTCTTGCGGAAACATGGAAAATTTTGTATATGAATTTTAAGATGAGTGTGTACAGTTCTAAAAAACTCCTGTGAGACTGGAAAATATTCGCAGTAAATTTACACATTCCTTTACATGAGTCATCACTTTGAAACTTTTTGTTATAAAAAATTTTACATATATATAAAAGCAGACAAAGATGAAAAATTTAAACTATTAATTAAATGAGATGCACCTTTTAGGAACATGTTAGTCACACAAAAAAAATTCACTGTTTTTATGATTTTTTTGTGACTGTTTCCCCCCTAATTTTTTTTTAATTTAGTGATTGGCTAGTTTGGATATGGCAGAAGAAAACAAAACGCTGGTGACCGAGTTTGTTCTCACAGGACTTACAGATCGTCCAGGGCTTCGAGTACCTCTGTTCCTGGTGTTTTTGATCATCTACCTCATAACCATGACGGGCAACCTTGGACTGGTTGTTCTCATCTGGAAGGACCCGCACCTTCACACTCCCATGTACTTATTCCTCGGCAGTTTAGCCTTTGCAGATGCTTGTTCTTCATCCTCTGTGACTCCCAAGATGCTTATAAATTTTTTATCAAAGAATCATGTGATATCTTTCTTTGAGTGTATGACCCAATTTTATTTTTTTGGTTCCAATGCCACCACAGAATGTTTCCTCCTGGTAGTGATGGCCTATGACCGCTATGTAGCCATATGCAACCCCTTGCTTTATCCAGTGGTGATGTCCAACAACCTCTGCATTCAATTTATAGGTGTTTCATATTTTATTGGTTTTCTACATTCAGCAATTCATGTGGGTTTGTTATTTCGATTAACTTTCTGCAGGTCCAATGTAATACATTATTTCTACTGTGAAATTTTACAACTGCTTAAGATTTCCTGTACTGACCCTGGAGTTAATATGTTCCTGATTTTTATATTTTCAGCTTTTATACAAGCTTTAACTTTTATGACCATCATAATCTCTTACACTCATGTTCTCTTTGCCATTCTGAAAAAGAAGTCTGAAAAAGGCAGGAGCAAAGCCTTCTCTACGTGCAGTGCCCACCTGCTCTCTGTCTCCCTGTTCTATGGCACTCTCTTCTTCATGTACGTGCGCCCTGGGTCTGGTCCCTCTGATGATCAGGACAAAATGTACTCTTTATTTTACACAATCATAATTCCCCTGCTAAATCCTTTTATTTACAGCCTCAGGAACAAAGAGGTTATAGGTGCCATAAGAAGAATAATGAAAAAATAAGGAGTTGCCAGATAATTTTCAAACTTTTTTCTTTGTCTTCTGCTGAAAACATCCAATAGATTAGACATGACTCTGACATTTCACCATAGGGCTATTGGTCAGGGTAATCTATGAGCTGTTTGTAAAGGAAACCAGCTTCCTGTTACACTTACTTGAATATGGATCCAGTGAAAGTTTCGGAAAATTACCATAACCAGCTTATTTTGAAACATTGTGCTCCATTTTATCTGAGCACTTAGCTTTTATAAACTAGCTATTTTCTAGGGACTTACAAGATTCCAAGAAGTAATTGACAATTTTACTGAGAAATAGCTGTAATTGAGGCTGGCATATCAGGTTAGTCATTTAGTTTATGAATGAGCTCAGCCCACCTCTCTGGACTTGCAAGTTAATAAGGCTTTGTTGATCTCTGTCATCCACAATAACTCTAGTAGACTGATAACAATAAAATTTTGCTGCTTGGCAGAATATATTCTAGAAGAAATGTTTTGTTTCAAATGTGAAGAAAAAGTGAAAAGTTATAAAAAAATTGGTGTATCTTAGGAAGATAAAAAGAAGCCTTCATGAGTTTAAGAACAGAACATCAAAATTAATCACAGCTCATATCTATAATTCTACATACTAATTATATCAGGGATATTGCATGTAGTATGATATTCAATTATTTACAAATTTAGAAATATTCTAGTATGATAAAAATCAATTTCAGAAATCAGCCTTGTGATTGCATTACTAACCCAATCAGTTTCGGCAGGAGATAACTGGGCAGATGGCAGAGAGTCTAGGTCAGAAATAAGAACTTGGTTTAGAATATAAAGATATGGTTGAAAACCAGTGTTCATGAATTCTCTATCACTGGTTTACTTCTGATTCAGGAACATGATTGCTTAAAAACATATATATTCTAATTCTAATTTATTTTAGAACTATTATATAGACAGGTTATTCAACTCCTCTTTTAGTAAAAATAATTATATTCCTTTAACAATGTTTTTTTCTAGCCTATTCACTAAGAAAAATATGCAAAATGAGAATTAAGTTTAAGTTGCTTAAGAATGAAAAAAATATCTGCAAAGAAATTATGTGTTATGATTTTTAACTCTTAATATCTTCATAATTACGCAAGTAATACATGATTTTATCAGGATTATTTTCAGTAAAATCTCAGCTATTATATTATATTATCTTGGAAATAAAGGGTTACGAGTTAAACTGCAACCTTTTCCTCAAGTTGGAAGGCTTTCCGAGTAATTGACATTTAGATGGTTTTGCAATTTCAACTCAAGATATGCAGCAACTTGGGATAAATTAGATTTTTCTGGAGTTTGTATAAGTTGACTGCTGATTTGAAATGTTGCTAAGTGTGTTTATGTCAAGGATATCAAGATTGTTTATTGTGTAGTTTATATTTTATGGAATGCACTGCACCAAAAAATGGATGTGAAGCAAAGATCCCTGTAGGTGCTAGGTGACAAGCAAGTTACTTAAGCTGAAAGACACTAGACCCTGAAACTTCTCTATGTTGAATGATCTGTACTATTTAAGTTTGCATTCAGTGACTGAGACTTTGGAAACTGTATATGGGTATCCAAGGTCTCTGTCATGCTGCTGCTATGCATGCTGCTGCTGCTTTACCAGTTTAGTATTCTTGCTTAAAGTTAAATGAAATTGAGTAATAAACTTGGATAAATAAACACTGGGTAAGCCTATTGCATCTTGTGAATTGGTGGATCTTAGGAAATCTACAGTGGTCTTACTAAATGGCGCTCATACAGAAGAATGGGTATGGAGGATCTTTTGAGCCGTTGGTGCTGGGACAGCTTAAACTAATCTTTGGTTTGAGAGAGAGGACTTTTTTGAGGCAAATTATGGGGGACAAATCTCATCAATAGAATTTACGTGTATATCTTCAACCCTCTAGGATTTAGTAAAATGGGCTAATAAACAAAGGCAAACCAGAAAAATAAATTACCAAAATGTAAATCTATCAAAAGCACACACACACAAATAGATTAATGTAGGGAAGATGAGGCAAATACATAAAATAGAAGATAAGTCATGAGATATTTTGTGAGATACTTGGCATATATTATTTTGACCTGGTGAACCAAAAGTCAACATACACTGTCCATAAGGTAAGAGGATGAGGTCAAGTAACCACAGAAACAAAAAAATGCTGTTAAATAATTGGGACATCTGGCCAATAAATAAATACTTGAAACTTGATGAATTTTTGTTAGCCTGGAGACTCAGACCACATGATCTAGGGAGTACTACATCAATGGCAAATAATCCATTTAGTTCGAATGAAGGGAATTACGTGGCTTGACTGCTATGAATTTCAGTACATATTTCTCATTTCAAATTGTGATATACCATGGTTAAGGTAAAATCTAACAAGCTTGTCCTGAAAAGGAGCCCAAATCTTTCACTTACTGGTAAATGAAAGATCTCTGTCAAAATAGTAAAAATATTCTAAATGCAAGTACCTTAAATTGTGTGTGGATAAATCATAGAATCACACAATGAAAATGCCTTTAATGTAAACTATAATAAATGCAGTTATAAAGATGGTTTGTTATGGTTGGTATCCTTAAATAATCTTCCTTGTAGGAGAAAAAATGCAATTCAGACAGTAATGGCAAACAAGCTCCTATTCTCAGGTCTCAATGATGGAAGAAAGGTCTACGCTTTTCAAAAGAAAAGGAATGACTAAAGATGATGTAGCCACATGATTTTGACGGTTAATGAAAGTAGGATAAAAAAAGAAATTAACTGGTGAAGATTCTATAAAGAATTATTAATGGCTGGGAGGTGGAAAACTCCTGGTAGTTTGGGCAAGTGTACTTGCCTTGCTGAAATGATCCTGAGAAACTTGTTCTATTTACTCCTGATTGGGGTATGTCAAAGGGTATAGGGAAAATAAAGTCAGTGAACAAGTTGCAGAGGATACAACATTTGTTAAGGCGACAGTAAAATAAAAGAGGGTTGGAAACAGCTTGCAAAATTTCAGCAAGGAAATTTAAATATGTATTATTGATTTAAGGCAAATGGCTTTGGGGTGGTGAACAGAATTTTCTGGGATTACCAGAAATTGGGGCACAATACGTAGTGATATTGGCAAAAGAGAGAGCAAAGTTACATGGCCAAAGATAAAACTTTGAAGATGATGCTATTCTGTGGTAATAGATACCACAATTATACTAAATTACAAATTGGAAAATGCGAAATAAGGACATTTTGTAGAAATGTTACCTCTATCTGAATATTTTATCAGATTTGATATATTGTGAGAGTTGAAAGTTTTGCCATTGCTTGCTAATTTCTAATCAGTTAGTAGTTTAGTCTACCTCCATCCATTTCTAATCTGACATACAAATGAGAACATTTAGAATTTTGCAAACTCTCATATCATTTGAGGACAATATTAAATTTATTCTTTAAGAGATAGTAGAAATAGAAATGTTAATCCCCATTGACTAATTATATGAAAGTCTTATCTGGTAACTAAGAAAAAAAATAGTTCATGGAGGTTAACCATGACTACTGAGAACTAAATAAAATAATTCTACCGATAGCCTTCTCTGTGCTAGGCATAGTGAAGGCTGTTGAAGAAGTACAGCAAACTAAAATTGACTAGTATGCTACCTTGAAGTTGGGCAAGAATTTATGTTTTTATTCTAATTTCAGGGGAAAGTCAATAATTTTCTTTCATTTGGTAAAGCTTCTTATACATGTCTGAGATAGTTAACCACTCCAGTGTAGCCATACACCTTGATTAGATAAGATATAGGTTTCATTCCTATAAAGAAAATACTAGTTCATTACATGAAAAATAACAAGATAATTATCTCTCAGGGGTGGAAGACATCTAGGAATTAAGAACTGTGGTGACACATATGACTAATCCAAAATGGCAGGCCTCACCCAATCCATAAGTTCTGGGGGCATAAGTTGAACTGGAACCACAATAGATATTCCACAGATAGTATGGTATACATTACTGTTTTTGCAGACCTACTAGATAAGAAGAGAGTTATTTGCATATTGGTGGGTGTATATAATGCATTTGAACATTTTATTAAGATTTATATTGAGTTATTCAAAAGAAATCTAAATTTTGGTAGAGTCAGAAAAACATTTTTTTTGAGAGACTTATAAGCTGAGCCTAAATAGTCTTTTTAAAACTGTATCATCCTACACCACAAATGATTTTAAAAGTTTCTGTTATGCAGCTGCATGAAGACTGGAGTCTGGCAAACATCAACAGTACCACACAATGGCATCTACTGGGGATTTCGAACATGTACATTACTTGATGTACAGCAAGGAAGAGCCCTTTTGAAAGACCAGTGCAAGTCTGTTATTAGGCTTTAGTGGAAACAGTTTCCGCCATGAAAAGACAGCAGGTAATTTTTAAAATTTGAGATAACCATTGTGTATGAACAATGCCAAAGAAGTGTTCCAAAAAAAAAAAAATGAGACAGGCCAACGTAGTTCGCCGATTAAATGAAGAGTATATGTAGGAATACTCAATGGTGATGGCTCTGGGGATGTCTCATTGTCTGGCATTCATGACTAGGTTATACCTCTGCCAAGTAGACTGAATACAGGACACCCCAAGGAGATGCCAGCTCCTAGAGCTGAATGGTTAGAGTTTTATAATTTTTCATCTGGTAAAGCAGAGCAACTTACCTGGTTCATTAGCAGAAAATTCAGAATGGAAGGACAAGATGCATTTTGGTGATCTGTGGCCATTTATCTTGCAGATCAAGGAAAAAATCTTGGCTGAAGAATACAAGAGTAAATACATAAAATGTGCAGAATAAGAGTAATATATAAGCCTCTTACCAATCTTATGTGGTGGTTTGATGTGAGTCCTGACTGTAATCATTATATGCTGTACTTTGGGTTTCATCTACCTTGTGACTAAGGCCACAGGGGGTTAGATCAATCAGTATGTTTTAATTTTGTTGCACAGGCTACACTTTACTGGATTTAGATACGCATCTTACTGTAGCTAATGCAGTAACTTGTGCTAAGAAGTTTAACATCAGATGAATTTACCATATACCTCACCACCCAGAAAGCAGTGGTTTAATTAAGAATTGAAATAGACAAATTAAATACCTGAGTATAAAAAAATAGGTTGTGATAAGAGTATAAAGGATTAGCTGGTTTAACTGAATGAATATCTTCATATGAATAAGAAGCTGAGTAAGGTAGGGACACTTTTGTAAGGTTTCTGACATACACACATAGGAGTAAAGGAATGGAGATTTTCTTACACTTAAAAAATGGATTTGAGGCCTACTTTCTCTTTTTATTGAGATATAATAAGCACACAAGATTGTATTAGTTTTAGTTGTACAACATAATAATTTGATGTGTGTGTGTGTGTGTGTAGTGTAGCCTATAGAGAGAAATGATTACCACAATAAGTTTAGTTACCATCCATCACAACATTTACAATTTTTTGTGTGTGATGAAACTTTTAAGATGTACTTTCTTAGCCATTTTCAAATATACAGTACACAATTGTTAACTATAGTCACCATGCTGTACTTTAGAAACCCAGGACTTATTTATCTCATAACTAAAAGTCTGTACCTTTTAACCACCTTCACTCATTTTGCCCATTCCCCAGATCCTACTTCTGGCAATCACCAATTTGTTTTCTGTACCTATAAAGTTCCTTTTCTTTTTCTTTCAGATTTTACATACTAATGAGATCATATAGTATTTGTCTTTCTCTGCCCTACTCACTTCACTTAGCATAATCCCTTAAGGTCTATCCATGTTGTCACAAATGGCAAGATTTTCTTCATTTTTAGTGGATGAATAATGCTCCATTGTATGGTGTATGTAATTTTATTTATCCGTTCATCTGTTGAAGAACAGGTTGTTTCCAAGTCTTGGCTATTGTAAATAGTGCTGCAGTAAAGGGAATAGAGCTATCTCTTTGAGACAACAATTTCATTTTTTTCAGATAAATACTCAGAATTAGAATTGCTGGATCATATGGTAGTTCTATTTCTGAAATTTCAAGGAACCTCTATACCATTTTTCATAATGGCTGCACCAATTTACATTGTTGCCAACAGGATAAAAGGGTTCCTTTTTTCTCCACATTTTAACACTTCTAACACTTTTGAATCTTTCTAATAATAGCCATTTCAACAGGTATAAGGTGATATCTCACTGTGAGTTTGATTTGCATTTTCCTGATGATGAACAATGTTGAGCACCTTTCATGTACACCATCTGTACTTCTTTGGAAAGAAATGCTTATTCAGGTCCTCTGCCCATTTTTTAATTGAATTGGTTCATTTTTTTTTTCTGCTGAGTTGTATGAGTTCTTTATATATTTTGGACATCAATCCCTTATCAGTATATGATTTTCAAATATTTTCTCCCATTCCATAGGTTTTCTTTTAATTGTGTTGATGATCTTATTTGCTGTGCAGAAACTTTTTAGCTTGATGTACTGCCAAGATCCATGTCAAGGAGCTTACCCCTGTTTTCTTCTAGAAATTTTATGGTAAAGTCTTACTTTCAAGTCCTTAATCCACTTTGAGTTAATTTTTGTGTATAGTGTAAGACAGTGGTCCAGTTTTATTCTTTTGCACATGACTGTCCAGTTTCCCAACACCATTTATTGAAGAGACTGTTCTTTTTCTATTGTATATTCTTGGTTCCTTTCTTGTAAAGCAATTGACCATAGATGAGTGGTTCTTATACTTTTAATAAAACTATTTCCACAATATTTGATGGATAAAAATAGACACTGAAACTAAGCAACACCAGAACCTATCATCATTTCTCCCTATTATTCATTATTATTTGAAATTTTTATAGATGCTGCATAGAAGAGTTCAACTATATATGTAATTTTTCCAAAGCTAAACTTACTTTTTTCTCTGGTCAGTTCATATACACAGGCATTACATGAACTATGGAATTTAGGGACTACTTCCCAAAGTATCTTTTCATCCAGAAATAATTGTCTAGATAATTTTATTTTAATTTAGTTCTATATTTAAACCAACAAATCTTTATTTCAGCATCAATATGAAAAAGAGATTAAAATAATGCTTAACAAATCACACATCAATTATTAATATTCCATAACATTTAATTCCACTTAATATTCTTAACACTATCTTTTAAAAAGTAGACTTTTCAATTTTGTTGCAGTCCGATGTATCCATTTTTTTAATGGTCACTGCATTTTGTTTCATCTAAAAACCTGTGCCTACTCTAAGGTAAGAATGATTTTTGTCCCGTGTTTTTCTCCTAAAAATTTTAGTTTTAACATTTAGCTGTAGGAGTTATTCCAATTTACTTTTTGTGTGTGAGATAAGTTAAGAGTTGAAGTTTGTTTTCTTTTAGATATCCAGTTTTTCTAGTCCTATAGATGATGGACTATTTTTTCCTCCCTTTAAATTACACTGATACTCTTTGAAGAAGAAAAAAAATGAACTGATCATATATATTAGTAAGAGTTCTTCAGAGGAACAGAACCAATAAACATCTAGGCCAGTGCTTAACCAAATAGTATAGGGCTCACTTCATATACTCTCAGGGGTCACAGCTGTTCTGTATTTCCTATTGTCTGCTTCTGAAAATTAGTTATGTCATGTATTTTACACATTTTGTCCAGTTTTCTGTTTGCAGTGGAATTGCAAGTCCCATAACAATTACTTTTTTTTTTTTTTTACTGAGGGAAATGAAAGTACAAGATACCGCTTTTGTCATTTCATGTCTCTGATTAAAATTTCCTAGTATTTCTTTCTGGCTACGTGACAGAGTCTACATTCCTTAGCATAGTGTGAATATTCATAAAGTAACCAAGCAAATCTTCATTCTTGCAATAAATAGCTAATTTATTTGTTTCTATGACTTTGATCCTATTGCTCCTTCCTTCCTCAGATGGAAAATCTTCTTTAACTTTATTGTTTTTAAATTTCTGTCCATTAGAATTCTAAGAAGCTCAACCACCCTAAAAGTGATGTTGTCCCTTTGAGCTTTAAATTTACTACTCATGTCAATTTATTAGTTCATGCAATCATTCACAGATTTATTCAAGAAAACTTATTAAAATTCAATAGATAAATTTAACCATGGTTATTCTTTTAAAAGAATTCACATAGAAAAAAAGATTTCTAAAAATGCTAACTGTAATGGAAAATGAAAGTGCTATAAAAAAGTAAGTACAAGGTATAGAGCTGATGCAAAAGAGATATTGCTCAACTCTTTGTATGGCAATGATAGAGGAGCATCAAAGATAACTTCCTAGAAGAGGTGGCACTGATGCAGAACTAGAGAAATAAGAGAGTTAATAGGAGTCCACAAGCACGCATTGCAGAATGAGGGAGCACAATATATAGAAATAATGTCCCAAGTTGAATCTGTATGTTTAAATATAGATGAAACATAAGGTGATGGGGCATGGGAACATCACAGATAAGACTGAAAATATAAGCAGAGATTAAACAATGGAAAACTTTATGTCATGCTAATGAGTTGAACTTTATTATAGGTAAATGGGATATCAGTAAAAGATAATGAGCAAGATAAATTACATTTTAAAAGTTCAGTTCTGGTGATGGCGTGAAAAATAGACTAAAGATAAAGCAAGACTGAGACAGAGAGTAAAATAAGGTTATAATTATAAATCATTAAAAATGTATTTTATGAATTTCCAGAAATATTTCTCCACTAAATATGCCTGGGTTTATATGTTGCTATTGAAAAACATATGAAAACCCCTAGGAGTGAGGGGTCTGAGCCCCATACTAGGTTCCTAGCTTAGGAAATGAATACCAGAAAGAGGAGCCTTCATAACATCTGTATTTGAGAAACAGTGGAGCTTACAGCCAAGAGAGCCAAAGGGCTATGAGGAAAACAAGCTTCCACTCTCAAAAGTTCAGTGCAAAACTCACTTTGAGCTCCAGCACAGAGGCAGCAGCTGGAAAAGTGCCTAATCATATGTGAAGGAGCTACATTGACTAACTTTAGAGCAAAGGCCGGAATGGCAGGGATCAGTATAAACTTTCCCTAAAGATGGAAGCACTAGCAGACATCATTATTTCTTTGGTTGTCGTCGTCGTCATCGTTGTTGTTGTGCTTTTCCCATTTGGCTAGCCCAGCACAAACAGGAGCCAACTTTGACACTCTCCATGGCTAATACTGTTTGCCCTGCACTGGCACTCCTTTGAGGTCCAACCCCACATAAACTACCTACCCTGGTTGTAGCCCCTCACATGTTGCCCCAATGCTGGATCAAGTGGCAGTTGATATTGGCTTGCATTGTGATGTGTCCAAAGTGACATCAGTCCCTATACATATGGCATGGGCACCCCTCCCAAACAGTTTCATTCCCAACACATTTGATGGCTGGCTTCAGCTCACACTGGAGCCCCTTACAAGTGACTTTAGCCCCAACACACTGACTTCAACCCAACCTAAAGTCCCTCTCAAATGACTCCACAATGAGCACACTTGGCAAGTGAATTCCTTCACAGTAGTTCACACTCAATGGGGCCAGCTCTACATTTTAGGTCATATGTAGCAGTCTTTCAATTCTTGCAGCTGTCAGTCTGAGTGTCAACCCAGTTCACTGGCATACTTGCAGCAATTGTGGCCCAACTACCACAAAAGGGTGCAGGTAACCCATACAGGGGACACTGCTGGAGCACCTGGTTCTGATGACTAGTGTGGGTTGTGCCACTACATAAGCCAACTCTTTCAAGACCAGGAGACAGAGTTGACCTACCTAATGCATAGAAGTAAACACAGACAAATAAAGAGACAACTAATGTTTCAAATGAAAGAACAGGACAAAAACCTAGAAAAATACTAAAGAGTTCAAAACAATGGTTATAAAGATTCACAACAAACTTAGAACAATAGATGAACTCAGTGAGATCTTCAACAAAGAGGTAGAAGAATATAAAAAATACAAACGGAAGAATACAATAACTGAAATAAAAAAGGGAGGGAATCAACACCAATTGGAAGATGCAGAAGAATAAATCAGCAATCTGGAAGATGAGATAATGGAAATCAAAACAGCAAAAAGAAAAAAATGAAGATAGTTTAAAGGCTCTCTGGGAAAACACCAAATATACTAACATTCACATGATAGGAATCTCAGAAGAAGAAGCACTAGAGGAAAGAACAGAAAACCTATTTGAAGAAATGATGATGGAAAACTTCCATAATGTAGTAAAGCAAATAGACATCCAAGTCAAGGAAGCACAGAGAATCTCAAACAAGATAAAAATCAAAGAGATCTGCACAAAGAGTCATCATAATTAAAATGCTGAAAAATCACAGATAGAGAATTTTAAAAGCAGCAACACAAAAACAGCAAGTTACATTTAAGGGAATCCCCTTAAAACTAACAGCTGATTTTTCAGTGGAAATTTTGCAGGCCAACAGGTGATAACACAATATATTCCAAGTGATGAAAAGGAAAAACCTACAACCAAGAATACCGTGCCTGGCAAGGTTATTATTCAGAATTGAAGAAGAGATAGTTTCCCAAACAAATAAAAGCTAAAGGAGTTTATCACCACTTAATCAGCATTACAAGAAATGTTAAAGTGATTTTTTTAAATGGAAAAGAGGTCAAAACAAAAAATAAGAAAATATAGGAAAGAAAAAAATCTCACTGATGAAAGTAAACACTTAGTAAAAATAGTAGACCAACCAATTATAAAGCCAATATGAAGCTTAAAAGACAAAAGTAGTAAAATTATGTGTATCTAAAATAATTACTTAAAGGATCTACAAACACACATGCACAAAAGATGTAAAATATGGTGTCAAAAACATAAAACATGAAAGGCTGAGTAAAATTTTTAGTGCTTTAAGAATGTGTTCAAACTTAAGCAATCATCAATTTAAAATAGAGTGCTGGAAATGTAAGGTGTTATATATAAAGCTCATGGTAACCACAAACCAAAACCTTATGATAAACAAAAAATAAAGAAAAAGGAATCCAAACATAACACTAAAGAAAAGTCATCAATACACAAGAAAAGAGAGTAATTTCCCAAGGGAAATTTCAAATTCTTTCTCTTTTCACCCTTTGCATGAAAAAGTCACCAAGTCTTATCCCTTTCACCAGAGGGATAGTGGTCAGGGTGGTCACTGAACACTGGGTAAAGAAACCAGCTTCACACAATGTTTACTTGGATATGAGTCCAGATAAAGTTACTACTCCAGTTCAAATGACTCAAATCATCCACAGTTGATTTATTAAAATGTTGTAATTCCTTTTTATCCAAACATTAGTTTTTGAAAATTTTTGATCTGCTAGTAAATCTTCTCTCAAATTATATTTAACAGTTGACAGTAACTGAGGCTAGTGAATAAGTGCGAGTCATTTAGTTCATGACTGATCCTAGTTCCCTGAGCTAGATCTGTATGTTAATAGGGTTCTGTGATGCTCTACCACACCATAATAAAATGATAAAGACTTAGATTATTATCGGAAATGTTTCTGATATAACATTTCAGAATGAACAGGGAGGAAAATTAAGAAAATGAAGAGGTTTAAAAAATTGATGCACCTTAACAATTAAAAAAAAAAAGATTGGCATGCATTTAAATAATGGGGCATCAAAATTTAAAACTTCCCATATCTAGAAGACCATATACTAACTTTCACATAGCATATATGATAAAGTGGTATTTGAAATTTACAGATTTGGAAAAAAAATCTCAAAATATAGCCTTCTAAATATTACAGATATCCTACTGTATTTGCATGAGTAATTTGTGATAGTAAGCCTGGTCAAACATTGCATAGGGATTGCTTTGCTATACTACAAAAGGCTGAAGGCAAGGTTGAGGAACTGGTTAAATGGGTGCAAAATTGAGATAGTGGTAAAACTGAGACTAGGTTCTTGCAGTCTTGGCTACCAATTTACTTTCAATTCAGAGAGAGGATTACATTAATAAATATACTAATTTATTTTAGAATAATAAAAATGACACCTCTCTCTCTCTCTTTTTTTTTTGCAAAGACATAATTATGTTTCATGAGCAATCTGTTTGTTCAAGCATTGTGCTTAGGAAAAAAGAATTTATAAGAAAGAAAACTGAAATACAAATTGTTGAAACTGGAATGAAATATCTTTCTTGTTGAAGTCTTTTAAAAGTTATTTTTAGTTTTCTTTGTTGTAATTCCAACAGATACATCAAATACTTATTTAAAATGAAAACACAGTGTCATAAATTTATTATTTGATATGGGTATAAATTTTAAAATTTAATATGTTTGTATGTATATATAATTTTATTCCTACAGGTACCCACTGACAAATTTATTTTTAATTACACAACTGAGGTGCATTATTTTTAGAAATATTATTAATATCCATAAAATTTGATTAATTTTACTGTCTTGGTGGCTAACTTAATTCAGAAAATTTTTGTTTTGCAAATGAGGATTTTTTATTAAAATTATTGGGATGACATTGGTTAATAAAATTGTATCATTTTTAAGTGAACAATTCAATAATATGTCATCTGTATACCGCATTGTGTGTTTGCCAGCCAAAGTTAAATTACCTTCCATCACAAAATATTTTACCCTTTTGAACCTTATCTACATTCCCTCTATCCCTCTTCCCTCTACTAACCAGTAAACTGTTGTCTGTGTCCATAAGTCTCTGTTTGTCTGTCATGTTTGTTTGTTGCTTTCAGTTTCATATCTCACATATAAGTGAAATCATATAGTTCTCAACTTTTTCTGTCTGATTTATTTCTCTTAGCATGATTATCTCAAGATAGATCTATGTCACAAATGGTAGTATCTCATCTTTTCTTATGTGTTATCCTTACCAGATTTTGATATTTGGGTAATGTTGGACTCATAAATTAAAAAGTATTGCCTCTTCTTCAATTTTTGGAAGAGTTTGAGAAGAGGTATTAGATCATCTTTGATTGTTTGGTAGGATTTACTAGTGAAGCCATCTGGTCCTGGACTTTTACTTTTTGGGAGGTTTTTGATGATTATTTCAATTTCCTTATGATTGTTGTTTGGTCTATTTAGATTTTCCAGCTCTTCATGATCCAGTTTAAGATGGTTGTATATTTCTAAGAATTTGTCCATTTCTTCTAGGTTATTGAATTTATGGCATATAATCTTGTATGACACTTTGTAGTTTGCTGATATCTGTCATAACTTCTCTTTCATGTGCATCTCAACATATGATCTATCCTTGAGAATGTTCCATGTACACTAGAAAAGAATGTATAATCTGCTGTTTTGGAATGAAAAGCTCTGTAAATGTTGATTATGTCCAGTTGGTCTAATGTGTTATTTAGGGCTGATATTTCCTTGTTGATTTTCTGTTTGGATGATCTATCCACAGATGACAGTGGAGTATTTAGATCCCTTACTATAATTGTGTTTTTGTCAGTTTCTCTCTTTAGTTCTGTTACTGGGTGCTTTATATATCTTGGTACTCCCTGATTGGGAGCATATATATTGACAAGTGTTATGTCTTCTTGATGTATTGTCACCTTTATCATTATGAAGTGTCCATTTTGTCTCTTGTTACGTTTTTTATCTTGAAGTCTATTTCATTAGATATGACACATCTGCTTTTCTCTGGTTGCTATTTGCTTGGAGTATTGCTTTCTACCCTTTTGCTTTGAGTCTATATTTGATCTTGCTGGTGAGATGTGGCTCTTAAAGGCAGAATATCATTGGGTTTTGTTTTTGATACAGTTTGCTGTTCTGTGCCTTTTTATTAGTGAAATCAATCCATTGACATTTAGGGTGATTCTTGGTATATGAGGTTTTCCTACAGCCATTTGATCTTTTGTTTTCTGGTAGCTCGGTGTCTCCATTGTTTCTTTGCCCTTATATTTCAGTCTTATTTTAATTTGGTGGTGTTCTATGATTTTTCCTTTTGTTCCTTCTTGTTTTATGTTATGTGTTTTAGTTCTCAATTTTTTGGGGGATGTGGTTACTATTAAGTTTACGTAAAGGAAAGTTTTATATATGCAGTAGTTCTTTTCTTCTGCTTTTCTTATCTCCATTTCCCTTTGCATAGTCAGATCTTTACTCCCTCCCCTTTTCTGTTTTTGTTGTCTCAAGTTATTCTTATTTTTGCTGTGATTTCATGTCTAGGTTGCAGTAGCTATTGTCTTCTCTTTTTAAAGTGTTTTTTTGATTTCTAATCATTATAAAATATTTGAATTTAGAATACTCTATTCTTAGTAAGAGTTGTACTTTCCTATTTCTGTCTATCTGTTAGTTATCTTACTCTTAGTTATATATTTTTCTGTCTTTTTGATTCAGATAAAATGATCTCATTCAGTATTTCTTGTAATGCAGGCTTTGTAGTGGAAAATTCCCTCAGCTTTTGTGTGTCTGAAAAAGTCTTTATTTCCCCTTTATATCTAAAGGAGAATTTTGTTAGCTATATTATTCATGGTTGGAAATTCCTTTCAATAGTTTGAATATTTGGTTCTACTTTCTTCTAGCTTGTAAAATTTGTGCTGAAAAGTCTGATGACAGTCTAATGAGTTTTCTTTTATAGGTTACCATCTTCTTTACCCTGGCTGCCTTGAGATTTCTTTGTCATTAATTTTTGACAGTTTTAATATAATGTGTCTTGAAAAAGACTTTTTTGGATTGAGATAATTAGGTCTTCTGTTTGCATCTTGGATTTTAGGATACATTTCTTTCCATAGGTTTGGGAAACTCTCATTGACTGTTTGAATATGCTCTCTCTTCCCTTCTTCCTCTCTTCTCCTTTTGGTATACTCATTATTCTTACATTGTTTTTTACTGATGGCATCAGATAGTTTTTGTAGACTTCTTTCATTTTTTTTTCACCCTCAAGTCTCTCTCTTTTTTCATGTATCATTTCTAGATATCTGTCTTAGATATCACTAATTCTTTCCTCCATGTGTTCACCTCTATTTCCTAAGCTTGCTATTTTGTTCTTCATTCATTTTATTGAGTTCTTCAGCTCAAGAAGTTCTATTTGGTTCTTTTTTAGAGTTTCAGTCTCCTTGGTAAAGTATTCCTGTTATTCATTGATCTTGCTTCTAAGCTCACTGAACTGTTGATCAGAATTTTCTTGTATCTCGTTGAATTTTTTCAGAAGTGCAATCTTGAATTCTCTGTTATTTAAATAGTATATTTCTATATACTTAAGTTTATTTTCTGGAAGTTTTTCATCTTCTTCCTGTGCTGCCTTGTTCTCTTGGTTGTTCATGGTGTTTGATGGATTATTTCTCTGCCTAGGGATTAATGGGAGTGTATTCCACTTTTTTTCAAAAAAAAATTTTTTTTAATTTTTATAAAGAGTGATCACTCTTTAGCATGTTGATAAGAAGAGGTTTTTCTTTCTTTTTTTTTTTTTTTTATTAGGTGGCACCCAAGCCTCCAGCACTGTCCAAGCCTTCTGAATTTCTGCTTTGTGGCTAAAAATGCACATTATTCCCTGGGGAGGTGTGTCTCGTCTGTTACCAGTTCTCTTCTGTCCAGGGCTCTACCTCTGTGGGAGAATGTGAAGGTAGATGGGGTTCCAAGTCTCTGAAGAGCCTCTGAAGTCCTAATGCTGCCCCCAAAGCCAGATGCAATGCTATTCTGCTTTCTTCCAAATTAGCCTAGATAGGTGGGGGCTGGGTGAGTCAGGAGAAGCCAGAGGTATGTCTGTAAGCTGTTTTTCTTCCAGTAATGTTGGCCACCAAGCTTCAGCTGCCTTGCTTCTATATCTCCACCCCTATCACTGGTATCAGCTGCAGTATGTGTCTCAGTTTTCACTGCTGCAGTTTCCCCTTGGGCTCGCTGCTAGGGTCAGGGGAAGCAGCCCTGATTTGGTTTTCTGCCTGGCAATACTGAATGCTAAAATACAACTTCTGCCCCTTTGTATTCAGTCTCTGCCCTGTTCTCTGCCCTGTTCACTGGGCTCTGCTGTGTGGAATATGCTGATCACTCAGGCAAAACTGGTTGGGCTTCAAAGAATCAAAAGAGCCACCTAATTCCCCCCTTTCTCAGATCTTGCAGGGAGTTCTGGGCTGCGTCTGTAGCACCGGTCTCCATTCTTCTCCCTTTCCTGCTCCCTTGCTTGCCCAATTTGCCCACCATCAGATGCTCTGATGCACAGATCTCTCAGACATGTTTGTGTGCTAGGCTGAGTGCTACCTGTTGAATTGCTGCTGTTTGGTTTGCTATAATTTCAAGGGGAGAGGTCAGGGGAGATCTCTCATGCTGCCATGCTTCTGAACTAGATATCCTCAACTATGTTATTCTCAAGCAAGTTGCTTTATAAGAGTTTCATATAGAAAAATTATTTGTGATTAAATGATATTAAGTTCATGTGTTTTAGATACAGAAGGCACTATATACATCCTCTTAAAGCATTTTAAGGTAATTATAGTCACTTTTAAAAGTAATTTTAAACAAGTGAAGTTCTCTTCTGACATTAAAACTTATCTAAATATATCACAAATATTTAGACAAATGTTTATCAATAATTTTCTCAATAAGAGACACATGTTTTTAATATGTATGAATTTCAATTTAATTCTGACAGATAATTTTAATAAATATTATTTATTAAAAGTATTAGGGATACAAAATTTATTTTTTTAGGAAATAGTAACCATCTGAAAATTTTCAGTGTTTCCAATTAATCTTCTTATATTGGTGTCTCATTTTAGAGGAACTAATTAAATTAAAACTTTATTGTATCTTCCATCTTCTTTTACTTTTTTCTTTCTAGTATGGTATCCATTGCATGCCTTTTGATGTTCTTATTTATATTCTTGTATTTTAGTAATGAAGAAAACAAAAATCTTTGTCTAAATAAATAAGCAAAGTTTTTCTGTTTCTGCCATATTTCTTTCCTGATGTATGATTCTTAGATGACAACATCTAGGATTTCTATATTGCTTAACATACAATTTTGTAGAAAAAATTCTGTATATAACTTAGTGTTCATACTAGAGAATAGTCAACAAAACTCTAGGTATTTCCTGCGCCTGCTATTTCCATTGAGCCTAAAGCAGCTCTGTGCATCCAGGTGTGCAGTTTTTATTATATGAGGGTCCCTACCTTGGTGACAGCTGATTAGATAAGAAGTCACATGATTCAAGACCTTACAATCCACAGGCCTCCCATTTTATTCTGTCATTTGTTTCTGTAAACGCCATCCTCATGTACATCCATCCTATGCCTAATAATGCACTGGGTCAGACCATGTGAATATGGTTTTATATCACTGTAAATGACATGTTCAGTTAAGAATATTTGAAATTATGATATTAATAATGCTAGCTACTCAAGGAAACTACTGAATTTTCTGTGTGAACCAGAAAAATTCCAGATCAGAAATAGTCTAATCAGTGGAACTCATCCATATTTCATATATCAAGGGACATCTTGACCATTTGTAATATATATATAAATTATGATAGCAGTATAGATAATGGGCATTTGACATGTATAAAATAGGTTGTTATAAACACTGGAATTCATCACAAATGATATATTAAAGATTCTTCAATATCCTGAGAAACTGGAGCATCTTTTATAGCTATGCCATATGTAAATTTTGGAGATGAACCTGAACAGATAAGTTAAAAATAAAGTTTGGAGACATTTTGAATGGCTGAGGATGAGGAGCTTTGTTCAATTTGCAATAGAGATTCACAAGTTTTTATATGGAGTGACTTGATAAGAGCTAAACAAGATTTGTGGGAGCTCTTATGTGCAGATACTATGCTCAGATGTGCTGGTGTGCAGTTTGGCTGTTTTTTATTGAGTTTTAGATGTTCAGCTTATTGTTGTTTCAAGGGGAGAGACCTGGGGACATCTCTCACTCTGCCATGTTTTCCGTTGAACTGTGGCTCATAGCATTGATCGTCCACTGGGATTTGAAATGTAGCTTACAGCGCTGGCCACTTTTGCTGTGATTGGATAGGCCACTCACAATGAAGGCTGCCCAGCTGTGAACACTTGGTCCTGATTCAATCAGAGCTGAGCTTGGCAGCAAGCCAATAATACTTGCTCCAGGCAGTCTGCGGGTTGGGTGGGGCAGGGTCTCAGAGAGACAGTGGCAGTCTGATCAATACAGCCTCAGTCTTGCTGCAAAATTGGTAACTGTCGTGAGTTCCCACTTAAGACCCAGGTCACAGCAAGACCAGCTGCTGTCCGAGACTAGCCCATAGGCCCTCAATATCTGCCCAAGTTCATGTTGGCAGCATATCTGCCTCACCTTATCTCTGAAATGGGGCTCACAGCTCTGGGCACTGTTGCTGAGATTAGAAACACAGCTCACAACAATGGCCACCAAGCTATGAATACTTCACTTTGAATAACTCAGCTCAGGGCTTGGCAGCCAACCATAAACAACTGTCCCCAGCAGTCTGTAGGTTAGGCAGGTTGAGCTGATCCCTTCGGACCAGCATCTCCTAATGGCTTCACGGGAGGGGTTTGTACAATCAAGCCTGGCGTGGGGCCCGACTAAGGCACAATGGTAGCTGCCTTTCCAACCCTCTTTCTGACTCCAGTTAATGGAGACTTTTTTAGAATGAATCCCACGCGAGGCTCAGACCCACTGCTGATGTCCTGGGTGAGTGTCCACAAGTCAGAAAACCTTTGTGCGGGTCCTTCAAAGGGACGTCCAGGAGTTCAGTTGCCTTCTGTCTCACCCAGATGGCCGGAATCCCTCTAATTTCTACAGCCAGAGTTATTGGAATCTCCTCTTCCCTGGGCTGGGACTCTGGTCCGGGGAGCCCCCAGATGAGACCAGGACCTTCATCTCCTTCAGGAGAGCATCTTCATTCTTGCTCTCCCTCCTGGTGATCCTCCATCACCTGTGGGTGCAGGTCCAGCCTGACTCAGGACTTTGCTCCTCCTACCGGTTTTAATGTGGTTCCTTTACATTATCAGATGGAGGTGTTATGATCAGCTGGACTTCAGACGTTTCTCCACATTGATTATTTTATAATTTGGTTGTAATTTCAATGCAATACCTACTCCATTATCTTCCCCCTAATCTGCCAAACAAGATTTGAATGCATTATCTAATATATGGACATGCACACAGAACATTAAACACATAATGAATGAATGAAATAATTATGATGCTTTAGACAAACTGAGAAAAAGACAAATCAAGTGAGAAATTAAAAATAAATCTCCTACCACTACACATCATCCCTAAAACAATGAAACCCTGTTTCAATGAATGCTACAATTCAAAAACAAAAATTAAAAAACTGCCCTATAGATAGAAGATTGGCTATCTGATTTCATTGGACTGAGGCAAAATCATAGCAGTTCAACAGAAATACTGTAAGATATTTTAATGTATGACAATATGTTAAGTATTAATTAGCATTCTAGCTATAGAGGAAAATAAACATCTTTAAGTTGCTGCTGTATTACTTTCTCACTGATCTAATTCAGAGAAAAGCATTAAAATGTCTGAATATTGAACACTAGTGAGATATTCAGGAGGATAATTTCTTTCCAAAGTCTACCTGGGGATAAGGCTACTTCTTACATAGGAAAATCTGTCCCATAGATTTCTACCCCTCTACTCCCAGTAATATGCTAAACAAACAAACAAACAAACAAACAAACAAACAAACAAAAACCACTAAAAAAGGCAGTCCGAGTTACCACCAAATCAAGGAGAAGGAAGAGATATTGTCTTCCTCTCCCTGCTTTCCTACTTCCATGATCTTTGTAAATGCTCCCAGATCCCAATAAACAAAATTCCTTGAAATTCCAGGTGCAGTGGAGAGTAGACTTGTAAAGAAGTTAGAATCCTTTAACCAAACACCTTCATTTTTTACAGGTGAGGAATGTTAATGTTACACTATGCAGAATTAACAGAGGCAGCTCCTTATTACTTCGATACTCATTTAACACTTCGATATTCAACAAACTGCCACCTGGGACAAAGAGACACCATCAGTTATTAAAGTTCAAGAATCTGATACAATCATCAGGCTCAGGATTTGTGTTGTAAGAAATGGTAAAAGAGGTCAGGTGCAGCAAAAGTCAAAAGTTGAAATGAAGACGCTGAATACTGGTTGAGTAAGAGAGTATTAGAAGAGGACCAGACTGCCCTGAGGGAGGATGGGGAGAGAAAAGCTTCCAGTTGGACTGGATGAGAAAGCATTTTATGTCCAAGAGTAAAATATAATATAATGTTTAAAAGTTACTGCTCTGACAAGAAAGCACAAAGTCTTTGGTATTTAATTTGTACAAACCATAGAGCTACACAAGACAGCATAATTTCCTTTTTCACTGAGTGAATCTCACTCAGTTACTATATTACAAGTATCTCTCAGAAGAAACCTTTGTAACTGAAAAAAGCCGAGTCATAAATTCTCATATTTGTCAGAAATTTGGAGTTTAAGTATCTTGTACCTATATCATATTTTGTTTTATGTTCTACCTATGGCCAAGGCAATGAAAAGCACAAGCTCATAATTCTCATCATTTTCAGACTTGGAAAATCTTATGGCCTGCTTATGTTACTGAAGAAAACATAATGCCAACAGCTGGCACTTTCAGGGCTTCTATCTGGGTTCACGAGCTCTGTCAGCCTTACTCACAAGGCCTATGGGTTCCTCTTCTCACAGAGGCAGCATGTTAGGAAGAAATCTCATGAGCCTGGAGAGATACTAGGTAGTTTGGCCACTTTTCAAGGAGAACACTTTTCATTCTTATAACAACAAAAGAAGAACAAAAGAATAGAATTCTGAATTTTTTTCTTAGCAATATTGAGTACAGAAGTCACAAATGAAATTCTTATTTTTAACTTCAACTCCTAAATTTAATTTATTGTCAAAAAATATCAGAATCATATGCCTGAAAAGTCTACTAACTACACCAAACAAAACTTTGTATAAAGGATTATTGGATATGTTTTTGGATGAGGGAAAGGAGATATAGGCTTTCAATCTTTCTTCTGAGAGCCATGGGAAGTTATTTAAGGGTTCAAGTGGAGTTGTGGCTGTGAGAGTGAGAACTGTGACTCTTGGCAGCTTGGCTTTTTATAAAGATGACTTGACCCAAATGTAGAGAATGAATGGTACAAGAAAATTTTAGAAGATACACATAGATTTTTAAAAGGGTATGTCAGTGTTCCAGGCAGGAGATGAATTTTCTTAAATTTGGGAAGAAGTGGATGGTTTCAACAGACATTAAAGAGATACAAACTGTGAATTTGATAATGGTTCTGGCATGGGTTTGGGTAGGGAGGGGGAATTCAGCATCAGGGATGACTCTCAGGCTTGTTTCTTTAAAAATAGGGTAGATGGTAATGTGATTAATGAAGAATGGGGAGACAGATTGGGATCCAGGTTTAGAGATTGGGTTTGAAAAGATTCTATTTGGATTTGAACATGTTGAATTTGATGTCCTTTGAGATGTCTGAAGAAACTATTGGTTGGAATGTGGCAACATCAAGAGTTATCAGATAAATGAATAAGTCCTAAAAACTGCTCAGAAGCAGTTTATCAAGTTGTCCTCACAGTGAACCCTAATGACACAATGTGTTGTTCTAATTGTTACACTCGGGTGTGTCTGGTGTTATTTGCTGATTAGCTCACAATGCCCAATAGAACAACTGTACCTTCATCCTACAGGGAATTCAAGGATAACTTCCATGGAAGGAACTCTAATGTTTTTTTTTTTTTTTTTTTACCTTTTTTCTGAATAGAATTGAAAGAGTACAAATAAATATGTCCCTGCAGTTGAGGTTTCTAAGAAAAAATTTTGCACATGTGAACACTGCTTCATTCTGCACCTTCCACTTTCCTTCATAAAAGGGATTTTAAAAGGAGATACAGCCATGAACATGAGAGCAGTGGTGGCCTCATCAGTCTGGCAAGTTATAAGGATGACTCTGGCCCTAGTGTAGAGTATGGTAGAGGAAAATATATATTTTTTATTTTTTTCTTTGAAAACCCAACACCATTACTTCATAAATCAACCAATTTCTTAATCTCTCAAAGACTTACAGGAACCGAGTGAGATATCAAGATCTGCCTAATTTTCATTAACATAGTTTTTCAATTTGCCTATTTGATAATGAAATGTCCAGGTAAGAAATGAAAATCCTGGTAACCCTTTGAGATTTTCCGCTTCTCTTCAGGGCAAAATTCTTGATGCCTTTCATAAATACTAAATATTTTACTGTTGAGGACACATGCATGATAAGATTTCTTTTTAATAGTAAATTTGGAATAATAGAAAAATGAAAAAAATAATGATGACTCAAAAGTTCCAGAGATTATTTCAACTACAGAAAATTTTTTTGTCATAATATGGGCAACTAAATTATGTGGCTCAAACTTCTTTAATTTATTTTTGGAATCATGAGAAGATGAACTAAAGTCACCAATGAGAACTTTCTAAAGCTCTTAAAATGTATTGTAAGATTGTGTGTGTGTGTGTGTGTGTGTGTGTGTGTGTGTGTGTAATGCCTAATAACCCTTGACCTAATTATAAAAATTGGAAATATCAATTATGAGTTCAGAGTTGGCAAAAAAGCCAGAACAAAACCTTTGCTTTGAAAACTAAATGATTGCTCTCAGTGTCCATAAGGCTAGTTTTCAGCAGAGCCATATCAATCAGGCTTCTTGCTGCTTGTGTTGTTTCCAGGTCTCCTTCTGGTGCTTTAAAAGATAAATTTTTAAAGACAATTTTTTTATTCTATTCTCAGTGAAGATAGAAAATAATATCATTCTCCCTAATGCTGAACCATTAAGAAAAATATTGCCTTTGGGCCTATTTTGAAGTCAAACAAATCCAATTTTAGTAAATAGGTAATTTTTATGTATTTTAATCAACAATAAGTATGTATATAAAATTGTTATTCATTTTATTTGAAGAAACAACTGACCTTACACATCAAATTATAGGTGGATTTTTCTCCAAGATAATCTAGATTATTACTTCCAAATATCTTGAGATTTCTTCTTTTGAATTTACATTTAGAAAAAAAGGGTGTATTATAAAACAAATTCCAATTATTTAAAGGCCACATCGAATATTCCATCTATAAATAATGACAAAAATTATAAAATATTTACCAATATATTCCACAAGAAAGGTACTTGGATATGAAGAAAACTGTATTTAAAAAAAACTTATTCTACTTGTATACCTAACTTTATTTATTTACAAAATGCCTTTGCCTATTTAAGAGAGAGAGAAAGTGCTGTCAATGGTTAAAGTCAGATATCACTGAAAATAGTCAAAAGTATATGCTACATAATCCAAAAATTCTGAACTTAAAAAATATTGGTACAAAACATTTTACTTATAATTAATTCCTTATTATCAAAATATTGCCATCTATTAAATGCAAAAATAGCATTGTTATTCTTGTTTCTCTCATTCTCTCTTCCTCACTATTAACTCTCTTATGACTCTTTAAATTTATCTCTTTATATATAATTGTGTAAATAGGATAACATATATTGTGTTTTTATCACAAAATCTTTTTTGGAAGTCTATTTTTCTCTCTCCTCTTCTCCTTTATTCGCTCTTCTCACCTACATCAAGATGATAAATATTAACCTGGAGTTTACCATTTCATAAAGTCTTTTATATTTATATTTTTTATACAAATGTGTTCATAGATATACTTAGAGTGAGAATTTTAAGACTTTATTGTCTGTATGTTTAATGTGGTCACCTCATATACATTTCTCGGTATCTTAATTTTCTCACTTTTCTAACAACTATAGAAATTTCCTTGAGTCAACCAGTAGAGCAATACTCATTTTTAAATGATGCCATAATATTGATTAGTTCACCAGGATTTGCTCAACTGTTGTTTCAACATGATTGGTATTTTCTATTATTTTCAGTCTTTTGCCATCATGAAAACTGCTGCAGTAGAGTTTTCTTCTTACGAAGGGGTGTTATTGCTATAGAATGGATTTCTGGGTTGAAGAATATGTGTACTTTTATTCTTAAGATATTGCCAAATATTTTTAAAAGGCTTTTATAGTCTCACCACTGAGTGTGAGAGTAGATTTTACCAAATTCCAGAAGCAATTTTACCAAATTTCACAAGCAATTTAACTTATCAATTATTTGACTTATCAATTTCTTTATATGTGAAAGATTTTAATATTTTAACCTGTTATATGTATTATATATATTTCTTCCAAAATTTTATTCCTTTCACCTTATTAAAGATTTGACACATACTCCATTTTCTTGCAATTAAAAATTAGATTAAATATACCTATATCTTTCTTGTAATTTATAGATTTCTTATATTATTCAGAGACTTTGTAATATATTTAAATTATATTTATTTCATTAATTTTCTTAGAATGTTTTAATTGCTTGTTTTTTAAATTTTTCACTTTTAAGTCCTTGATCTGGCAGCTTTTCTAAAACAGTCACAGGAAAGGAAGCCACTTTTACTTTTCTTTCTAGATAGGCAATTATAGCCATAATATTAATTGAATAAATCATCTTTTTTTCACAATTGAAAAATCATTCATGCAATATATTAAATTCTAGTATATACTTGTAATCTGTCTTTGGAGTCTATTTGGTTTCATTATTATATTTTCCTGTTTCCATAACATATCATATTCTGTTGAATAGCTTTATGTTCTAACATTTACTGCTACATACTTGACTTTCTTACTGTTTATATTTTCCTTGTCTCTTCAAATAATCTTATTTTACATGGATTTTATGATTATGCTACTACATTAAAAAGTGATTAGGATTCTAAATTAAATTAATGTCAATTCTACTATAATAGTCTTCTTATCTAAAAACATATTTTGGCTATTAAAAAATTGTATAATGCCCTTTGATTAGTTTTTTAATTTTCTTTACATGATCTTACACATTAAAAAAGTTATTCAATATATTTTAAAGTATTATGTCTACTGGAATAGACACGATTTTTATTTCTCTTTTTTGCTGGTTATGGTTTTCATAGAAAAAAAAAATCTAGGGATTATTTACATATTCATCCTCCATCTGGTACTTATTAAACTCATAATGTTATTTGTTTATTATAACAATATAACATCAGCAAAAAATATGAATTTATGTCCTATAATTTTGTATATTATATATTTATTATGTTATTTAATATCTTAGATGTAATACAATTTCTAAGATAATACTGTATTATAATGATCAGAGCGAGTATTTCAATCTATTTTTAACTTGAAGAGATACTCTATATTATTTAGAAACTATGCTATTTAGTTTTGATAACTAATCTTTAACATATTTTTAAAGTTTTTATCTATTTTTAAAGATTAAAAATAGAAATTTTATTTCTAAACATTTTAAAATTAGAAGATAATTATTAAATTGCAATCAATTTTTCAAGTTAAAAAATTAAAATCTTTACCTTTTTAAATAAAATTTTTAAATCTTCAAGTTTTATATTTTCCCCTAATTTTTAGAACCAGTTTTGCAAACAATTACTATTTGTAATGAATTCTTATTTAAGGGAAAAGGTAAATGTTCTGATTAAAGAGGATACATAAACAAAGAAGATGCATCATTTTTTAAAATGTTTATTTTCATAATCTTTCATAACTGTGTTTATCACTTATTCTTCCATTGCAGTGTCAGCCTGAGTGGATTTAATGGAAGCAAACAAAACAGAGGTGACTGAGTTTGTTCTCATAGGTCTTACAGTTCTTCCAGGGCTGCAGGTCCCTCTGTTCCTGTTGTTCTTGGTCATCTATTTCATCACAATGGTGGGCAACCTGGGACTAATTTTTCTCATCTGGAAGGACCCCCACCTTCACACTCCTATGTACTTATTCCTTGGGAGTTTAGCTTTCACAGATGCCTGTTCTTCATCCTCTGTGACTCCCAAGATGCTAATTAATTTTTTATCTAAGAATCATATGATATCCTTGGTTGAGTGCATCACTCAGTTTTACATTTTTGCTTCCAGTGCAAACACAGAATGTTTTCTCCTGGTAGTGATGGCCTATGACCGCTATGTAGCTATATGTAACCCCTTGCTTTATCCAGTAGTGATGTCCAATATCTTTTGCATTCAATTATTATGTGTTTCATATATTATTGGCTTTCTTCATCCAATGATGCACATTGGTTTGTTATTTAGATTAACTTTCTGCAAGTCTAATGTAATACATTATTTCTACTGTGAAATTTTACAACTGTTTAAGATTTCCTGTACTGACCCTGGAGTTAATATGCTCCTGATTTTTATATTTTCAGTCTTTATACAAGCTGTCACTTTTATGACCATCATAATCTCTTACACCCATGTTCTCTTTGCCATCCTGAAAAAGAAGTCTGAAAAGGGCAGGAGCAAAGCCTTCTCCACGTGTAGTGCACACCTGCTCTCTGTCTCCCTGTTCTATGGCACTCTCTTCTTCATGTACGTGCGCCCTGGATCTGGCCCCTCTGATGATCAGGACAAAATGTACTCTTTATTTTACACAATCATAATTCCCCTGCTAAATCCTTTTATTTACAGTCTGAGGAATAAAGAAGTCATAGGTGCCTTGAGGATAATAAAAATAAATAAATAGATTAATTAATTAATTAATAATAGTTTTAAAGTGAATTTCGAACTTGTTCTTTTCAAACTTTTCACAATACAAAGCATCTGAAGTTATGCAAATTAGCCCCAATTTCATATTTTAACAGAAGGCTAGTGTCTATGGCAGTTGATAAGTGCTGTGTGAGTCAACTTCAACAGATTTTTGTTTCAATGGAAGACCTTCATATCACATAAAACTGAATTCTTTATAAAAAATAGAATATTGTTTTGAAAATTAAGCATTTAGTTTGCAATTTTGACTCTGTAAATTTCTTCTAAATTATATATAGTAGTTTGTAATTTTACTGTTACAGACATTTGCATGTTTCTTTCTTTGAAGCTAGTGTGACTGAGCTAAGACAATTGTCTGGAGCTTGTATATCAAAATTCTTATTGCTTCTCAATTGTTCTGAGACTTAGGTGAGTTTCTTGAAAGAAACTGTCCCTGAAGAAAAAACTTTCTTTGTAGTAAATAAAGTTTTTAAAGCACAAAATATGAGATTGGTAAATTTTATTGAATATAATGTAAGTTGTGATAACATAAAAGTGTACTATTGAATAAAAGTATGACTCAAATATATGAAAATACATGGTGCATTTTATCAGGGATAACATAGGCAATAATGGTATTTAAGAATTTTCAGATTTTGGAAGATTTCAGGATATAGCCTCTCAAATTCTTAAAGTCTACTATATTTATCTTTATATGTCTAATAAAGAAGAAATTCAGAAATGCAGTTATCACTCTTCTTATAATCTCATATATGTTTACTATTATTTAAGTAAAAATAATTTACCTCTGTAATTACATGATGCAATATATGTTAATATGGAATGATTCTCATTTCTGAAACAACTATAAAATCCTTCAATGTAATATTTATTTTTCTTTCACTGACAGCTTTGTAAGGAATGTATAGTAATTTTCTTTGTTAGCCATCTCCTAAAATTAGAAGAGCTCTAATGTGGTAAATATATAATTTGTTTAAATTTGTAATATCTTTGGATACTTGTGGTTGCTGTAAAATCACAAGGTGATGGCCTGGTATGCTGAGCAGTATGGAAGAATTAAGAAGACTCATGTATACAGAAAACCTGATATATAGACTTAACAGGTATTCAGGGTAGAAGTATTCAAGACTGAGGACTGAAGTGCAACACTGCACTGTACACACTAAGGCCAACTGAATTCATAATTTTTTAATTTCAATAAGTCTTAGGAAAAAAATGATCCTTATTATATAATAAGAGGGACTTAACAGAAGTATCTTTAGTACTGATGGAGATCCAAGTGCCCAATTCCTCCATGCTTTTGTAAGGTTCCTTGCTTTTTCTTCAACTAGGTAGAGCAAAAAGGTTTAGATTGTGAGGAAGAACACTATTATTTCAACAAGAGATATGAAACCATGTAATATTAAAACAACTCAAATATTAAAGTTAAAAAAACTTCAAAGATTGTAGTGTTTATCTTTTAAGAGTGATTAGGAGAGAATCTACTACTGGAGGGGATCTATAGAGCATTTACTCCTTCTAAGCCTATGATTCTCGCATAGGCAAGTCAGATTTGCTCAATTTAAACTATAGCTCATCAGGCCATTTCCTAGAAACAATGGATATCACTAACAGTATACTAACCCCAAGGAGAATATGCTCCTGTCAAACAATCCCAGACTCCAGGGTTAAAGAGAAGTTCTACAAGCTTCCAGACAGAGACTGGGTTATTAACAAAGGAAAATACAGTAACATCTGACTTCCCATCTGTTGCACAGAAAGTATAAAAACAATGAGACAGCACTTATAAACTATGGCTATAAACATAATGTATTACATGAGTAGTGTTGAGAAAAAGTGTGTGTAGAAGGATTATGAATGGTCAGGATGTATGCACTGCTCAAATCAGGGGCACTATTCATGATACAATACTGTGTGGTTGGCTGCCCAGTGTATAAGACACTGTAAACGCTGAACCAATAAATGATGATCAAGTGACTATGAACTGTGTTATAAGTATTTCTTTACATTTCAAAGACTATGAAATAAATAACATTCACCACTCTTTTAGGGGAATTTTGGCCAATCTCAGAGGAGGCTCTCTTCTAGTTAAGAGGCTTTTTGCTAAGTGTTATCTACAAATTGTATGCTATGACTCACTTTGAGACAACTGTTTCCACTTTTCCATGTCCATCAAATCAAATTTCATCATTTCTTTGATTACTTATGAACGAACCACACCTTTAGTTTTTCAAGAGTGGGTTGCTTGAATGTGAGTCACAGATCACATTGTTCATTGATTCCTATAGATTCCCTGCCACAAAATACTGTTGGTTTCTGCCTATATCTTTACTAATTGTACATCTGCACCTGAGAGCTTTGTCTGATAGCCAGAGCTATTCTACCTTCACTTAAGGTATAGTATAAAAACAGGGATATCAACATTCATAGAATCGCTCCCAAATCATTTGTCTTCTATGATGGGAGTTGGTAAATAAATACCCACAATCATTTGCCCTTTGGTTGATATAAATTTGAAGTTCATGCTTTAAACTGGCTCATGGTGTTTCCAAAAAAAAAAATTAAACTTGGTTACACACAGTTATAACTTGTTTAACAATCACCTTTTCTGTTTCACAAAACATTCTCATTCCTGCCTTGCTCCCTCACTTTGTTACTCATTAATTGTTAACAATTGTGAGACAAAACAAAAAAAGCAAGAAAGAAACAACCCAATGTTAAAAGACAAAGCAGTCAAAAAAACCAGTCTTAAATATGACTCAAAGGTTGGGTCTATCAATAAAAAAATGTAAAATTATCATGATTAATATGTTAAAGTTTCCATTTATAACTAGATGGAAAATTCAGTGATAAATAAAAAGAATTTTTTAAAGAACAATGGAACCACCCAATATACAGATAATGTATTATTGAGTTGTATACTTGAAACCTATATAATTTTATTAACCAATGTTGCCTCAATAAATTTACTAAAAAAGTCAAAAGAAATGCTAGAAGTAATTTTTTAAAAATGAGAACAAAGGTAAAGAATGCCTTTGTTGAGTTTATCAGTAAATTAGATACAGTGGAGGAAAGAACATTGAACATGAATATAGGTTAATAGATATCAAAATTAAGTACAAATAAAGTAAAACTGAAACAGAACATTTAAGTACTTTGAAAGAATATCAAGTTATCTAACACAGACATAATTGGAATCTGAGAGGAAAAGAGAGTGGATCAGAAATATTTGAAAACATAAGTAAAGATTTTTTGAAAAATAATAAAAGGCATCAAACTGAAGATCCAAGAAGTATATAAAACCTGAAGCATGATAAATACCAAAACAGAAATCAAATTACAAAATAAAAAAAGAAAAACACTTAGACACATTCTTTTAAAGTGCCTAAAAGCAAAAGATAAAAAAAAAAGTTTGAAGGTAGCCAGAAGGGGAGGAAAACACACAGCCTTTGGAGATAATTGAGTGACATATTTTGAATTGTGGAGAAAAAAAATCTTCCAACTCAGAATTCTATAACCAATAATAAAAAAAAAAACTTCCAATACTTAATGTGGTCCAGATATCCAGTCTGGGGGCCTTTTTTCCCCACAGCAGGACACCTGGCTTCAAATTTTGCCTTTTCACTTCCAGAGGATGGTGCAGGTGATGGGCCAGGAGGGCTGGAGCTGGGATCGTATTAACCCTTTGACATGGCTAGGCTTCCAACATCCCCTTTATGTACTCTCTCCACATGGACCAGGAATTGGGCAGAGTTGAGAAGCTGATGAGGTATGGGGGTTTTGGGTTCTCTAAAAGAGTCCATGAGTAAGCTTACTTTTCTGGTCAAGAAGAAGAGTGAGATCACTTGGCCTATTTCAAAGGAACATGCCCAGAGACTACTTAGTATTTCTGCTAAAAGAAGAGAAAAGCAACAGTAAGTCAAAGTCACAGGCTGACCTCTGGATGTCCCATAAACATGTGGTCCCACCAGAATCTTGTCATTTCACCCATCAAATCAATATCTCCTTTCTTTGGGAGAAGGAAAAATAAAAATGCAGAAGGGATCAGAGTAGAAACTTCAGTTCCTTTCTCTAGAGCTATCATTCTAAATATATTAAGAAGGAATGGCAGGTTGCAGAATTGTATGCATACTGTACAAGTTCCTTATCTGCAAATATGCAGACATGTAGATATTGGCATATAATAGAAAAATTTGAAAAGGTTTGTACTAAATACTAGAGATATGTATTTGTAGGTGATTACAGGATATTATTTTCTTTTTCTTTATCATTATTTTCAAATCCTCCTCTAATAGTTTTTTGATAAATAAAATAACTTAAAAGAATGAATGGAAAATATTGACAGCCATTCTTTTATTGACCATCGTGTTTCTCATCACATTCAGCTTAAAGTGAGAGTTAGCTATAGGTCTAAAATGGGAGCTGTAGTTTGCAGTAGAACATTATTTGGGGTTGGCTCCTGAAGGGAATCTAGAGCTTTAGCCTCATAAAAAAATCCCGTCTGATTAGCTCACACAAGACCATAGTAATCACAGCACTCAGAGCACCAAAATTTTTACATAAATTGGAGTTCGTATAAATATGTTAGAAGTGTCATTTGTGGTAGAAAATAGTGGCATAAAGTGCAGTCACAGTTGTTAAAACTTGATTTTATTATTTCAGAGTCTGTAATGCCCTATGGGACAACATGAACTTCTCATACATGTCCAAGTTCTTAATGCCCAGTAGCTTTGTCCTAAAGGGAATCCTTGGGTAACATCAGAATAATTTTAGTTCTGCACTCTTTTCTCTTCTGGCAAAAGCACACAGTTGTATAATTGGTTGACTCTTCTTTTTAAAGCAAATTAATATAAATATTTTCCTGAGTTTGGAAAATGAAACCTCTAAAATAAATCAGTGTGCAAAGAATTGCTGCCTATATTATTGTCAATCTTGTGCTGTTGTATATTTTTCTACTTTAGAAAGCTCAATGTATTGAAAGAATTTCTACAACTTCTCAAAAAATATGGGTAAGAGAGAAATGATTTGAGTAATATTCATTATTCTTTATATAGAAAATTTTAAATACTGTTTATTTTATAATAATTTTAGATTGTGTTAATAATATGTTGAAATAGACAGGTGAAATGGGAAAAATAGTAAGTTGTGTATTTTATTTTTGTGACTAAAATTTTGGAATATGTCTGTAAAACTGAATTATTCCCTTAAATGTGTTTTATTATTTTGTTTACCTAACTATAATGATTTTATAAGGTAAATTTTGGTGTATATACATACTAGGAAATTTGTAAAAAAAAATCCCTCTGCAGTTTTTCATCATTTATGAATAAATAAGTAGCCCCACACAAATTGAATTTGAGTTTTCAATTATTTAGTGATTGGAATTGCAGATTTTTTCATATAAAAATCTACTTATGACTGGAATCATTGACATTCATTATATATATGGCCTTTATTCAAGATCCAGTTTTGGCTCAGTTTTATTCTGCTAACACACACATACACACAACCCCACAACTGATGGTTTTATTCTACACACACACACACACACACACACACACACACACACACACACACACACCACAAGGCTGGCAGAGAGAAAAGTGTTCTCAAGTAAAACAAGCAGCATTTCTAGAGAGGTCACTTCTAATCATTGTAATAACAGAAAACAATGTTTAAATATGAAAAGAACTTTGGGGCAGCACCATTATATTTATAAATAACACAGTTTATAAAACAATTTAAAAATTAAAGTCTCTTTTATCCTATACAAATTCCATAGGAAAATAAACTTTGAATAATAAAAAAAAAACTTTTAAAGCCTGACAACTTTTAAGAAACTCGAGTTGAGGCAAGCATTCACTCCCAACCCTCTGAGTCTTTCTTTTTACTTCCTTTTAGCCTTTCTCAGATACCACTTCTCTCAGTCTGTCTTTGGCTTGTGTTTCTTACACTTATCCATCTGTCTCTGTTATTTTTCATTTGTTATTCACTTCCCCTTTGCTTTTCACCTATGTATATTCCTTCCCAGGTCTCTTGTTGCCTTTTTCCTCTCCATGCCTTCTTATATTCTCCTCTTTTGAAACTTTTATTGAAATTTTCTAGAAGAAAAAAGCCCTACATGTGTCTATGAAAAGCAGAAAAATGCCAACTGTTCTCCACATTTTGGAGAGTACTGTTTTATTCCACCCATTTGTTTCCCTTTCACTTAATTATTTTCTGGCCTCAACTCTATCACATAATAGAAACTGCTGTCACTAAAGCCATTAAAATCTCTTGACTTTCACACTCATTGAAATCTGATAACTCCTTGTCCTATTAGAGCATTTATTTTTGGCATTTGACTTATATTTCATTCTTCTTTAATATCTTTTCTTTTTTAAAATTTAATTTTATTATTTGTTTCAAGTATGAAGTACATTGGTTAGACATTTATATAGTTTATGAAACTGTCCTCCTGGTTGTCTTTATTTTAAGGTTCACAACATTCAGCTTTCCAGTTTCTCTTCTGCTTCTCTGATCACTCTGCTCAGTATTCTTTTCTGGTATCTCCCTAGTCTTTGATGTGTCAGGCCTCTTTGTTGCAACAGGAAATAAGTTAATTGAATGGAAATTGCTCTAAGATAGAAATGTAAGAGAAATTGGAGGAATCAGTTGGGGGAATAAAGAGTGGGAACAGAAGGAAGCAAAGGAGCCAAGCAACAGCCAAAATCATGCCCCAACACTAGCTCAATGAGATCTAGGTCACTTCTGCTGAATTTAGAATGCCAGCTCACACTGACAATGCCATTATTGTGGATGCAAGATACATTTGCTAGAGTCTTCATATTGCTGCCTTTGCAATCAGTATTTTTTTGTCTTGGTTCTTTTTTCTCTTCTCTATATTTTGCATGTGATTTGGGTGGGTTCGTTATGCCAATTCTAAGTCAAGCCTCCTCACTCTAGGTGCGAATGGGATGGGAAAATCAGTTTCTAGCTCTTTTGGTTTCTTGAGTGGGTGTTAACATCTGCCAGTGATCAAGACTACGTGGTAGAAAAAGGAATCAGATGTAGCCAATTAAGATAGGCTGTGTATAACCTCTTCTAAATATAACTTCCTAAAGTTTCTTTTCATGCCCTTCTTCTGTTTACTTTATACATGCTCTTCAATAGATAAATCATCACTAAATATGCTTCAGGTACCCCCAATGATTCCTAAGACTATTTATATTAAGCTCTAGTTAACCCATACTACTAAATATATATTGCATGGTTGTTCAAAGCATGCTCTCTCCACAAATCAGCCACTGCTAGTTCTTAATCTCAGTTTTTGATGACTACCTACCCAGTCACCAAGTGACTCCGTTCTTCTTTACTGACCAGCTCTTTCATATTCAATATATCAAGTCCCAGTGGCTCTACATTCTGAGTTCTTTTGCATCTCTCATTCTTCCTCATCACTCCCAGGTAATATCACTCACTGAGTAGGCCCCTGACATGCACTTGAAGAGTTTTTTTTTTCTTTCCAGTCTTATTGTGTTATAATTGGCATGTAACATTGTATTAGATTTAGGTATACAATATAATGATTTGATATTTGTATATATTGCAAAATGACCACAATGTCTAGTTAACATCTGTCACCATAGTTACAGTGTTTTTTCTTGTGATAAGAACTTCTAAAATCTATTCTCAGAAACTTTTAAATATACACCAAAAAATTGTTAAGTAAATCACCATGTTTCACATTACATATCCAGGACTTATATATCTTATAATAGAACTTTGTACCTTTAGACCTCTTTTACTCATCCTCACCCCTAACACACACAACTGTCACCTCTGACAACAACAAATATGTTCTCTGTATCTTTGAGGGGTTTTCTTAGATTCTACATATAAGTGAGGTCATACGGTATTTGTATTTCTCTGTATGACTTATTTCACTTAGCATAATAGCCTTGTTCTTCTTGGCATGAATGGCAGGATTTCCTTCTTTCTCATGGCTGAATAACATTCTATTCTGTGTGTGTGTGTGTGTGCGCACGCACGTGCATGTGTGCACGCATGCACATGTATCACATCTTCTTTATCCAATTATTCATCAATATCCAATTATTCATCAATGGACACTTAGTTTGTTCCCATGTCTTGGTTATTGTGAATAACGCTACAATGAACACAAGAGAACATATATGTCTCTGAGATAGTGACTTCATTTCCTCGGAGCAAACCCAGAAATGAAATTGCTGGATCATACAGTTATATTTTTTAATTTTTTAAGGAACCTCTATATTGTTTTCTGTAGTGGCAGTACCAGTTTACATGCCCAGTAACTTACTTCTTTAACTTGTGCAGATACTAACAACAGTTTTTAAAATAATTTATTAATTTTCCAATTATAGTGGCATACAATATTATTTAGTCTCAGGTGCATAAAATGATGATTAGACATTTATACAACTTCTGAAAGGTCACTTCAATAAATCTAGTACCCATACCATACATAGTTATTACAGTATTATTGACGATCTACTTTATAATATACTTTACATCCCCATAACTATTTTCTAACTACCAATTTGTACTTCCATTCCCTTCCGCTTTTTCATCCACCCTCCCAAACCCACTCCCATCTGACAACCATCAAAATATTCTCTGTAACTACAAATTTGTTTTTGTTTTTATTTTGTTCTTTAGATTCCACTTGAAAGTAAAATCATATGACTTTGCCTTTCTATTTGACTTACTACACACAAAGCAATACCCTCTACATCTATTCATACTTTTGCAGATGGCAAGATTTTATTCTTTTTGATAGCTGAGTAATATTCCTATACCACCTCTTCTTTATGAATTTATCCATTGATGTACACTCAGCTGACAGTCCTATGACAGTACCCTTGTAAGTAACCAACCAGCTTTTGCTTACTGCTTTTAAAATTCTTTGTCTCTAATCATTGCCATTTTAATTATGATGTGTCTTAGTGTGGGCCTGTTTGGGTTCATCTTGTTTGGAATTCTCTGTGTTTCTCGTGTTTGTATGTCTATTTCCTTTGCAAGTTTAGGGAAGTTTTCCATTATTATTTCTTGAAAAAGTTTTTCAATTTCTCACCCTCTCTTCTCCTTTTGGTACCCCTATGATGCGAATGTTTGTATACTTGATGTTGTCCCAGAGGCCCCTTAAACTAGTCTTTTTTAAAATTCTTTTTTCTTGTTGCTGTTCTGATTGTTTTCTACTATCCTATCTTCTAAATTGCTCATTTGATTCTTTGCTTTGTCTAAACTACTGTTGATTCCACCTAAGGTATTCTTCATTTCAGTTATTGTATTCTTCATTTCTAATTGATTCTTTTTGTTTTTTTATCTCTACTTTTATATTCTATATCTCTCTATTAACGTTCTCATTGAGTTCATCTACTCTCTCTTTAAGTTCATTAAGCATCCTTACAACCAGCGTTTTGAATTTTGCATCTGGTAGATTGTCTTCATTTTTTTGTTGTTGTTCTTTTTCTGGAGCTTTACTCTGTTCTTTCATTTGGAACATGTCTTTTTGTCTCCTCTTTTGGCTGCCTCCCTATGTTTGTTTCTATGTATTAGGTAGAGCTGCTATGTCTCTCGTTCTTAGTAGAGTGGCCTTATGTAGTAAGTGTCCTGTGTGTCCCAGTGGCACAGTCTTCCTGGTAGCTTAAGCTGGGTGCTCCAGGTGTGTCCTTTGTGTGGGTTGTGTGTGCCCTCCTATTGTAGTTGAGCCTTGATTATTCTTAGCATGTCAACGGGAGGGCTTGACTCTCAGGCTGATTGGTTGTAAGAACTGGTTCAGACTACAGTGGAGGAGCTGTTATGCAGGGGCTGACCTTATAAAGCAAGATTCATTTTAGCAGGGCTCTGGTGCTTCCCGGGTCTGCCTTTTTGGTGTGTCATTTGTGGAGGTGGTTGAGTGGTACTCTGGTGTGGTCTGAAGCTGGTCATTGGATATGTTTGTTCTGGATCCTCTAGGGAGAGGCTCTTGGGCAAGTCAAGGACAGCTGCTGTCTGTGCCCTTCCCAGAGTCACTTGGTATGAGCTATAAAATATCTGTAGATGGTTGCCACTTATGCTGAGCTTAAAAATGCATGGGAGAGTCTAAACTGGGAACTGAGGCTGGCTACCATTAGTGCTAGGCTTGGGGCTGCTTAGCAAAAAGTACGGGTGACACAAAGGTCAAATGCAGCTTGCTTAGGTTTTGTAAACCTTTAAGAGATTTTAGGAAAGTCTGTGGCATGAGCCAGGACAGGCTATTTACATAGATAAGCCACTGGAAGTGGCTCGGGTGTGTTTACAAGTTGGGTGGGTCAAGTTCTCAGGAAATAATAAGGGCAGGGTGAATGGTATTAGTAAGGTTAATGGAAACTCAGTATGGTGCCCACCTGCACTTGCAGGCTGGATGGTTGACAGCTCAATAAAGAAACAATGGCTTCTGCCATTTCCTGTTGTAGTTGAACCTCGGATTCCAACAGCCCTCCTTCTCACTCAGCCATAATCTTTGCTGGTTGTCACAGCCTGAAGTTGTGGGGACTTCTCAGCACTGGATCCCTTGGCCAGGCAGCCTGGTATGGGGCTAGGACCTCTCAGTCCTCCAGGGGAACCTCCCGATATCTCTCCCGATTACCACCACAAATAGGTATGAAATCAGCTCACTGCATATCTCTTCCCCTCTTCCCAATCTTACGGTAGGCTCTTCTGTGTGTCTCTAGTTGTAGGACTCTTGTTCAGCTAAACTTCAGGCACTACCTAATAATAGTTGTTTAGTTGTAATTTTGATGTGGTTGTGAAAGGAGGCAAGCACAGTGCTTACCTATTCTGCCATCTTGATTGAAAAACCACTTGAAGAACATTTTTAAAATGCAGATATTAGAATTTATTCTTTGTTAAATTTAATTTTTAGTTTCAAGTACATACATTGGTTAGATATTTATATAGTTTATGAAACGATTCCTCCAATTATTCTTTCTCTTTTCTGGCTCTACACCTAGCCATTACAGTACTGCTGACTGCATTCCTTATGCTGTGCTCCCCATCCCTGTTACCATCTACCAACTACTAATTTGTACTTCTTTAACCTTTTCCCCCTTTTATCCAGCCATTAAACAGCCCTCTCCTCTGGCCATCACCAAATTGTCCTCTATATTTGTGAGTCTGTTTTTGATTAGTTTATTCTTTTTGTTCCTTAGATTGTGCATATAAGTGAAATTATATGGTATTTGCCTTTTTCTGTCTGACTTATTTCATTCAGCATAATAATTCTTAGGTCCATCCATGTCATTGCGAATGGTAGTATTTCATTTTATCAAAGGCTGATTAATATTTTATTGTACATGTGAACCATAACTTCTTTATTCAATCATCTGTTTATGGGCATATAGGTTGCTTCCATGTCTTGGCTATTGGGAATAGTGCTGCCATGAACATAGGAATGCATAGATCTTTACAAGTTGTTTTGGTTTTCTTTAGATAAATATCCAGAAGTGCAATTGCTGGGTTAAAAAATAGATTCATTTTTAACTTTTTGAGGAAACTTTAAACCTTTTTTCATAGTGACTATACCAATTTGCAATCCCACCAACAGTGTATGAGGGTTCCCTTTTCTTCACATCCTCATCAATACTTTTTCTTTGATTTATTGATAATAGCCATTATGACTAATGTGAGGTGATATCTCGTGGTTTTAATTTGTATTTCTCTGATGATTAGTTACTTTAGGCATATTTTCACACATCTATTGGCCATTTTATTTCCTCTTTGGAGAAATATCTATTCAGGTCTTATGCCCATTTTTTAATTGGATTGTTTGTTTTTGTGGTTGTTGAATTGTATGAGTTCTTTACATATTTTGAATATTACCTTTTATCAGATGTATCATAAGCAAATGTCTTCTTCTATTCAGTCAGTTGTCTTTTTGTTTTGTTGATGGTTTCTTTTGCTGTGCAAAAACTTCTTAGTTTGATGTAGTCCCATTTGTTTATTTTTTCTTTTGTTTCCCTTGCCCAAGGAGATAAGTCCAAAAAGAAATCACTAGCAGCAATATCAGAGAAATTGCTTCTTATGTTTTCTTGTAGAAGTTTTATAGTTTTTGGTCTTACATTTAAGAATTTAATCCATTTTGAGTTTATTCTTGTATACAGAGTAAGGTGGTCCAGTTTTTTTTCTATTTTTTCTTTCTTTCTTTCTTTCTTTCTTTCTTTCTTCCTTCCTTCCTTCCTTCCTTCCTTCCTTCCTTCCTTCCTTCCTTCCTTCCTTCCTTGCTTCCTTGCTTTCTTGCTTTCTTGCTTTCTTGCTTTCTTGCTTTCTTTCTTTCTTTCTTTCTTTCTTTCTTTCTTTCTTTCTTTCTTTCTTTCTTTCTTTTATCTTTCTTCTTCTTTCTTTCTTTCTTTTTCTTTCTTTCTTTTTTTTGCATGTATCTGTCCAATTTTCCCAACATCATTTATTGAAGAGATTGTCTTTACTGCATTGTATATTCTTACCTCCTTTGTCATATAGTAAATGAGTGTACAGGCATGAATTTATTTCTGGCCCTCTATTCTCTTCCATGGACCATGGTACTGGCACAAAACCATATCTGGTTTTGTGCCAGTACCATGCTGTTTTGATTACTTCAGCCTTGTGTGTATAGTTTGTTATCAGGTAGTGTGATATCTCCAACTTTGTTCTTGCTCAAGATTGCTGTGGCTATTCGGGTGGACTTCATTCTTGACCCACTGAATCGATTTCTACGGTAATACCTTACAATTTCTACTTTGCATAAAAATTCCTCAGACAATTCTTACCTGAATCTAGCTTGAGAACTACTGGACAAGAGTATCAGCTTTCTGACTACTATTCCTGACTCCCAGAAACTTATTTTTTACACTACTATGTATTTATTTTTTATGATATTTTTCAGTTCCACTCCTCTCATGGCATCCAATTTATTTTATTACTCTTCAAACTTTTCCTCCCTTGACCTTACATCCATGTTTCATACACAAAATTTCCCTATCATACTCAATAGTACCCCCATAAATATATCACATACTTAGAAATGTCTTTTTTTTCTAAATCTGCTCATTGCTGCACATTTTTTGAACTAAAATCTTTTTTTTCTTCCAGTTGTTCAATTACTCAAAAACAAATTCCATCTATTAAGGAGCAAATATAATTAAGGAAGGATTCTCATGTGCTTTTATTTTAACTCTCATTCCCCCCCCCACATTTTCATGTTATAAATCCTTATAACACACACGTGTGTGTGTGTGTGTGTGTGTGTGTGTGTGTGTGTGTTCATTTACTTCATTTCATTTCAGGCAACACAGAATGAAGACATGGAAAAGGAAAATGTTACATTGCTGACAGAGTTTATTCTCAAAGGACTTATATATCCACGAAAATGGCAAATTCCCCTGTTTCTGATGTTCTCAGTGATATACCTCATCACCATTGTGGGAAACCTTGGTCTAATTGCTCTCATATGGAATGACCCTCAACTTCACATTCCCATGTACTTATTCCTTGGACATTTGGCCTTTGTGGATGCTTGGATATCATCTACAGTCACCCCTAAGATGTTAGTTAACTTCTTAGCCAAGAGCAAAATGATATCTCTCCCTGAATGCATAATACAATTTTTTTCCTTTGCAGTCAGTGTAACCACGGAATGTTTTCTGCTGGCAGCAATGGCATATGATCGCTATGTGGCCATATGCAAACCATTACTTTATCCAGTGATTATGACCAATAGACTATGCATCCGGCTGTTAGTCTCATCATTTGTAGGTGGCGTTCTTCATGCTTTTATTCATACAGGAGTATTATTCAGATTAACCTTCTGTAATTCTAATATAATATATCACTTTTACTGTGATATCATTCCATTGTTTAAGATTTCATGTATTGACCCTTCATTTAATGTTCTTATGGTTTTTATTTTCTCTGGGTCAATACAGGTGTTCACCATTCTGACTGTTCTTGTCTCTTATACACTTGTTCTCTTGACAATCTTAAAAAAGAAGTCTCTACAAGGCATAAAGAAAGCCTTCTCTACATGTGGAGCTCATCTCTTATCTGTATCTTTATACTATGGTTCCCTTCTCTTCATGTATGTACGTCCTGGGTCTACACAAGCAGATGATCAAGATATAATGGACTCTCTATTTTACACTATCATCATTCCTTTGTTAAATCCAATTATCTACAGTCTGAGAAATAAGAAAGTCATAGATTCACTGGCAAAACTGTTTAAGACAAATATTTAGATCGTATACTAATGTATGTTCTCTTTTTATTAGAATAGTCACAAAATTATGTAGATAAATGTAACAGTTTTGGTTAGTGTTAAAAAATTTTGCAATTATAATTAGACTAGTATTTCACTGATTTAAGGTGTTAGTACTAATTTACTCCTTAAAATATTTGGGTAAGTTGTTCAAATAATAAAATAGTTGAACAAATATTCATGTCATACCAGAATAATAAAAGCTGAAAACATTTTACATACTCTTACATTCTTCAACATAGCTTTACAAAATTATTAATAGTGTAGTTCCTCTAACCAGGAATTAATTATGTTGTCTTTGATACACAGCTGTGCAGCCTGAAGACTCATCACATTTAACACTGCAATGCAGGCATGTTTGTATTTGAGTAAAAAGAGATAAATCTCAAAAATTCTGCTAGTCATCAAAAGGTCTTTCATTTTATTTTATTTGAGCCGTGGTGAATTTCACTTCTTGTGGGGATTTGACTCATATCTCAGAGAGAAATAAACAGAAATAGTAAATCAACGATTTAAAACTTAAAAGAGAGTTAAGACAGTGAAAGTCAGGTAAAATTGTAAGAAGATGAACTTAGCTCAGTATGTTTTCAAGAGTAATGAAAAGAGAAAAGTTGCTTCTATCTTTGATAGCACTCTGCAGTATGATTGTATGTTGTAAAGTGAAAAGCTTCATTAATTCAGAAAGCTAAGAGATGAGATTGCAGACTTTAATGATGATGGACATAGAGGAGAAAAAAGAAGTGGCAGACTAGAAAAGAAATGTTCAATCTTCATATATATATAACACGTGTGTATGTGTATATATATGTGTGTGTGTGTGTGTGTGTGTGTGTGTGTGTGTATATATATATATATATATATATATATATATATATATATATATATAGTAGATAGTAGAATGTGTTGTTGACACAAGGTCTTCAAATGCATATTACCAAAGTTTAAATAATAAGATAGTATGATATCTAATGCACAGCAGGTGGCTGGGAAAGACATGAAAATAAACAGATTTTGAATGTTTTGTGCTCCAAAAGTCTTTAAATGTTAGCTTTCATCTCACTTTATATTCAAAATATGAGTGACCCAACTTCAAGTTCCCTCCTACTCTCCTTTTTTCAACACTGAAATCGATACACTTTTTCATTGATAAACTAAAACCCTTACCGAAGAACTCCCGAGCTCTGTTAACTTATATTCTATATTCTGTTGATACTCTTACTTCCTAAAAATAGATACCAGGTTATTCTTTATAAACAGAAGCCAGATTAAACCATAGCTCCTTTCAACAACTTTTAATGGATTGGCATTGCTACTAGATTATGCACATATCCTAGATAGATAGATAGATAGATAGATAGATCTGTATACATACTCATACATTCATTTATTTTTTCAAAGACTAAAATTTCAGAGATCATTTCTTTAGTTTGATTACTTGTTCATGTGCATGTCCATATTACGATATATACCCATTCCTGCATATATCTCCCTATCTCCATTTCTATCCCTAGCTCTGTCATTTTCACCCTGATTTGTTCACTCTGACATTATCTAAGGTCCTTTCAAATAAAACTGAAGTCTCATCCTCTAAAATTTTCATAATAAAACCTGGGTTAGACCCAAAATGAAATGCAGAAAGTTTTCTGGACACCCTTTACCCTGGAATATGATTGTGCTTATAAATGTCTTTCCACAGAGATTCTAGTCCCCTATTAATCCTTCCATTTTATTTGCCATTGTAATAGTGTTCTTTCTTCAAGGTCAATCTCAAATGTTACAGTTTATCTGATGCATTTCCAGATTATTTAATAAGGATGATAATACTCATTTGAAACATTTAGCAGTTTACTTATTCTTGTTAGGCCAAACAGCCTATAATACTTATTTTGAGGCTATAAGAATTTTTATTACAAATGTGATGTCTTAGTTTCTTTCTATCATCTGCAGTGCTTAACACAATGGCTTACATACCTGAGGTCCTACATAAGTATTTGTGAAATATTTGTAAAATTGAATTGAATCTTACAGTGCATATACATAGAATAAAGTAAGAGTACATAACTCTTTTTCATTACTATAATGAGCTCCAGGAGATTGTGGGCCTGAGATGGCTGCTACATGCCAGCTCACCATAGGTTTCACTCATGATAATCACAAGTATTGTACACTTACAGTGAATTATTATTGTTTTTTCTTATTGCTAGGATCATCCTCTGGGATAGAGTACAACAAAATATCATGGAGAAGTTTTTAAATTAGATGTTAATAAAAGAAAAAGGAAAAGATGGAAAATTATAGAATATCACCAAACTACAAAATAGACAGAAATACAAAGGCAAAGAAACAATGGAGACATCTAGCTACAAGAAAACAAAAGATAAAATGGCTATAGGAAAACCTTATATATCAATAATCACCCTAAATGTAAATAGACTGAATTCTTTAATAAAAAGGCACAAAGTAGCAGTTTGAATAAAAAAATAAAACCCAACAATTTGCTGCCTTTAAGAGACCATCTCAGCAGCAAGGACAAATACAGACTCAAAGTGAAAAGGTGAAAATTAGCACTCTAAGCAAATGTCATCTAGAGAAAAGCAGGTATAGTTGTACTTATATCTGGTAAGAATAACACAAAAAAAGAAAATTATAGGCCAATATGTCTGATGAATACAGATGCAAAAATCCTAAACAAAATACTAGCAAATCAAATATCACAATACATTAAAAAGATTATATATCATGATCAAGTGAGCTTCGTTCCAGGGGCTCAAGGATGCTGCAACATATTTAAATCAATCAATGTGATACATCACATAAACAAAAGAAAGGATATAAATTATATGATTATATCTATAGATTAAATAAAAGCATTTGACAAGATAGGGGATCCATTTATGGTTAAAACATTTAATAAAATGGTGATAGAAGGAAATTAATTCAAAATAATAAAGGCCCTATATGACAAACCCTCAGCTAATATTATAATTAATGGTGAAAAGCTAAAAATTTTCCCTCTAAGATAAGGAACAAGACAAAGCTGTCTGCTACCACAACTATTATTCAGTATAGTATTGGAAATACTAGCTACAGCAATCAGTCAACAGAAAGAAATAAAATAAATCCAAATTGGGAATGAAAAAATAAAATTGTCACTCTTTGCAGGTGACATGATTCTCTATGTAGAAAACGCCAAAAACTTTACTTAAGAACTATTAGAAACAATAAACAAATACAGTAGAGTTTCAGGATACAAAGTCAATATACAAAAATCCATAGCATTCCTATACACTAAAAATGAATTTTGGAAAAAGAAATTAAAAAACAACACTTCTTTTGCAATTGCAACAAAAAGAATAAAATGCCTAGGAATAAACTTAACAAAGCATAAGAAGAAGACACAAAGAAATGGAAAGATATTCTGTGTTCTTGGATTGGAAGAATCAACATACTTAAAATGACCTTATTACCCAAAGCAATATACAGATTTAATACAATCTTCATCAAAATCTCAATGACGTTTTTCAAAGAACAAAAAATCATCAGATTTGTATGGAAGCACAAAAGACCCTTAGTCACCAAAGCAATCCTGAGATAAAAAGAACGAGGCTGAAGGTATCATTCTACTCAAATTCAAATTATCCTATAAAGTGACAATAATCAAAACAGTATGGCCTTGGCAGAAAAACAGACAAACAGACTAATAGAACAGAATTAAGTGTCCAGAAATGAAGCCGCATATATATGGAAAATTAATTTTAAACAAATGAGCCAAAAATGCATAATGGAGAAGGAAAACGCTCTTTAATAAATAGTGCTGAGAAAATTGGAAAGCCACAAGCAAAAGAATGAAACTAGACTGTTATCTTTCACCATACATCAAAATTAACTCAAATGGATCAAAGATCTAAATAGAAGATTTAAAACAATGCATTGCATAAAATAAAATGTGAGTACCAAACTTATAGAGCTTGGTTTTAGAGAGGATTTTATGAATTTGATGTCAAAGGGAAAAGAAATAAAAGCAAAAATAAAAGAATGGGACTACATCAAACTTAATAGCTCTGCACAGCAAAAGAAACCATCAACAAGGTAAAGAGACAACCATCCAAATGGGAGAAGATATTTGCTAGCAATGCCTCCAGTAAAGGCCTAATATCCAAAACATACAAAGAACTCATACAATTCAGCAATAAAAAACAAACAATCCAATTAAAAAATGGGCAGAAATGTGAACAGACACTTCTCCCAAGAAGACATGCAAATGGCCAATAGACATATGAAAAAATGCTCAACTGCATTAGCTACTAGGAAAATGCAAATCAAAACTACAATGAGATACCATCTCACACCTATTACAATGGCTATCATCAACAGGAAAGTAATAAGAAATTTAGAGAGGTTTTGGGGAAAAAGGAAACCTCATATACTGCTGGTAGAAATATAAATTGGTACAACCACTATAGAAAACAGTATGGAGGTTTCTTGAAAAATTAAGAATTAAATTACCATATGACCCAGCAATCCTTCTTCAGGATATTTATCCTAAAAACCTGAAAACATTTATCTACAAAGATATATGCACACTGATGATCATTGCAGCATTATTCATGGTGGCCAAGACATGGAAACAACCAAAGTGCTCTCTATAGATGAGTGGAAAAAGAAGATATGGCACATATAACAATGGAATATTACTTAGCCATAAGAAAAGATGAAATTCTGCCACTTGCGACAATATGGATAGATCTTGAAATTATCATGGTAAGCAAAATAAGTCAGAGAGAAAAGGCTGAGAATCATATGATTTTACTCCTCTGTTGGATATAAACTGAAAGCAACAGAGAAACAAGACAAATGGAGACCTATGGACACGGACAACAGTTAGTGGTTACCACAAGAAAGAGGGAAGAGGGAAGGTAGATAAAGTTAAAGAGGGCCAAATATATGGTGATGAATGAAATTTAACTTTTGCTGGTGGGCACACAATGCAACATACATATGACTGTTATTATTGATTTGTATACTCAAAACTTACATAATTTTATTAAATAATGTCACCCCAATAAATTTAATTTAAAAAATTAACTAATTATTAGATGTCACATTTAAATGTTGTTTTTAAAGATGTTTTGTTTGAAATAGATAAGCATTTAAAATATAATTATTATATAATCTGCAGGTGCACTTCACAGATTAGACTAAGTCATCTGCCCTTTTTTGTCCCCTGAGGTATACCTCAAAGCCCTAGGAAAGGAAATACTGAATCATAGTCTAGCTGCTCTTATACTTTTCCCCCAGAAAAATCAATATTATTGGATATGTCTGTATTTTTTATATTGTTGCTATATAATATTCTCAGTGTACTGGTGGTTTCCTGACAATTATCATGATTTTTACTTGTTTATTCATTATCACGAAATCAAAACTATATCAAACAAAAACATGTTCTGCCATTATAATGATCTGGTTCCCTATCTGATCTTTTTCTTGAATCAGAAAGCTGATTCAAGATATGAACATCTGAGCAAAATTTGTTACCTGTCATATCTTATTTTAGATTGGATGACTATGAAATGCAATTGAGATCTTCTAAGAATTTTTGTGTAGCCTTCTCTTATGCATATCTGGTCTATAGATTCCCCTTTTCTGGTTTGTTCTCCAGTGCAGTCCCAACTACTTTATGTCTTCCAGAAATCCATCCAAATCTCCAGTCTACTGATGTAATGTCATTCTCACTTCTATTATATCATTTTTGTACTTCATTTTTGTCACATTGGTGACATGTTGGGAAGGAGGTAAAATATACACCTGTGCAGAAACCAAATTTTGGACACCATATTCTGCTGGATTAAAAAAAATATATGAAATTACCTATGTATTATTTAAGGGTTATATAAGTGTAAAGGATGATAAATTGTTAAATTCACTCAGTTATCCAGAACACTGATGATGTTTGATTAAAGCATCCCATGAAAATATTAATAATATACATAAAATACTCTTTATTATGAAGGTATATTTATTTTAACATGGAAATTTAAAAGAACGCATAGTTCCTGTCTCTGCATATGTGTATATGCATATGTTTCCTCATCATTTTATAATATCTTCTACTGTTTCTAAAGTTGCTGATAAAATCATCCAGCATTGTGTTCAAAGAAAAAAACTATCTGAATTTAGATAAAAACAAAGAAACACCAAAGAAAATTAGAACAATATTTCTAAAGTTTGGTTTGTTGAGTGACTATGGCAGAATGTTTTGGAGTTTATATTAGGTATGTTTCATATCCTCTTTTTTCTATCTTTTAAAAAAATTTTTTGGAAAAAAAAGAGGTTCTCAAACTTTAGTGGGCCTAGAATTACCTAGAAAGCTTGTTAAAGTATGGATTGATAGGCTCCAACAATACAGTTTCTGATTCAGTAATGTTAATGCTGTTTGTTTGGGACCACACTAATTAAATCACTGTTTTAGACTGAATTTTAGGTACTTACAAATTCATATGTTGAGGTCCTAATCCCTGATGTGGTGGTATTTGGACTGGGGCCTTTGGGAGTTAATTAAGGTTAGATAATGTCATCATAAGGGTAGAGCCTTCTTGATGGACTTAGTGTCCTTAAAAATAGGAAGAGACAGCAGTACTCACACAGAAAAGACCGTGTGAGCACAGTAAGAGGTAGCTGTCTATAAGCCAAGTAGTGGGCTCTCACCATGTACTATATCACTGGCACCTTGACCTTGAACTTCCCATCCTTCAGAACAGTAAAAAGTAAATATCTGTTGTTTAACCCATTCAATGTATGATATTTTGTAATAGCAGCTAAGCAGACTAAGACAACCACTGTTTTAAATAATCAGTAAAGCAAAACTTAAAATAGGAAGATATTTAGAGTCTAGTCAAAATGATAAAAACAAATATATTCTCTATTTTCTACTTAAACTGCACTATGCAAATATTTGAAAAGTTTCCACCCTCCACATACTTCTTTCTTCCCTGTTTTGGGCAGGTAGATACAGATTTCAGCAGGGCATCTGTTTCAAAGAATAAAGAACTATGAACTTTGTTATAATTTTTTCCTAGGGACCATGATAGCCCCATTGCCTCATTTCAAGAGGGTTACTAAGAAGGAAATCTATCCATTAGAAAAAATAATTGTCAAGTTGGATTAACTTGCTCAAATTACCATTATTCTCAAAAAAAAAATAATAACATACACGATGTCCCACCTGCTGTAATATGATGTTAATCCTTTCTGAGAAGGTACCCTCTATGTGAAGCTTATTTGACAACAATAATTGACAATCTTATGATGTTTCCTGTATTATTTTTTAAAAAGAAAGAAATTTACAAAATTTACAGTGAGTGTTAAAGAAACTTTAAAATATTTGAGATTGTAAGAGTGGACCAAAGAGCAAGACTAAACTATATACTGTTTGCAAAAAACCCATTTTACATATAAAGACCAAAATAAGTCTAAAAGTAAAGAATGGGGGAAAATATATTATGCAAATATTAGAAAAAAACTGAAGTGGCTGTATCGATAGCTACCAACTTGATGTTATTGGAATATTGAACACTCCACCCAACAGCAGCAGAATACGTAATATTTTAAATCATAGAAGAAACATCTTATCAATTTATAATAAATTATTGAGTTAGACATATTACCTATGTGCCCTTTTTTAAAAATATATTTTTATACACTTTACTCTCCTTAGGTGATAAATTTATTAGAGAGAGTGATGTCAGAAAAATGGTGGAGTGAGAGATGGCCCCAGATCTCTTCCTTGAAATAACAATAAGCTGAATATCTAAAATTCAACAAAAAACACCTGACCTGCACACAAGCACATCTGAATGAGGGTTCGGCAAATAAAAGTTACCACAACTCAGAACCCAGGGAGTTGAGTGAAGGACTGGGAAAAACAAAAAAAAAGCTGCCTCTCACAGCCAGAGCTCCCTGCAGGAGGAGTGGGAGGGAAAAAGATAAGCGGGTACCCTTTACAGCCCTGCCTGAGAGAGCTGTGAGCTCCATAATGTGGCAGTGTCCAGGATCTATGGCAGAAAGCAGAGAAGTGAGTATGGCAGAGAAGAAACAGCTGATTATTACCAGTCATGATTGCAAAGCACAAGGCTGAGCCACAAACTCGAGAGCCCAACCCAGAGGGCACATCCCTCCATAGCCTCCAAGCCCAAACACCACAGAACCCCAGAGGAATCTGAGCAAATGCTACCAAAACTGTCGCTGACACTGACAGAGACAGAGATTGAGGGTAGCAAGTGTGATTGAATATGATAAGAAAAAAAGACATTATTAAGGCATTATATAAAACAGGGATCCAAGAGGCTTAGAAACCATCTACAGAAATTCAAAAGAAAAATGCCTTCTTTGCAACAGGCTAAAGAGACCCTTTATATAATAAATCTTCTTTCTGGAGAAACAACAGAATACACTTCCATTAATGCCCAGGTGAAGAAATAGTCCATTAAACTCCATGAGCAACCAAGGTGACAAGGCATCTCAGAAAGAAAGAGAAAAATTTCCATAAAATAAGCATACAGACATACAAATATGTGACTTAAATGACAGAGAATTCAGGATGGCCCTTCTGAAAAAAATCAGTGAGATCCCAAATAACTCATATCAAGTAAAAAAACAATTAGATCTGCAGAATGTGTTTTCTAGCAAGGAGATTGCGGTCCTCAAAAAGAACCAATTGAACTTCTAGAGATGAAGAACACACTGCAAGAGAAGGAAAATGAGACAGCAAGCTTGGGAAGTAGGGTTGAACAAACAGAAGGAAATATCAGTTATATAGAAGACAGAAATCTAGAAATAAATCAGAAAGAAGAGAGAAACCAAACAATGAAAAATAATGATAGAGAAATACAAGAACTAGTTGAAACCATTATGAAAGTAAACATAAGAACAATGGCATTCTTGAAGGGGAGGAAAAGGAGCAGGGATTAAAAAAGCATTTTCAGAAAATAGTTGACGAGAATTTCACAAATCTAAGGAATGAACTAAAGCTTGAAATTCTAGAGGTCAACAGAACACCCAGTTATCTCAATCTAAAAAGGCCTTCACCAAGACACATTGTATTAAAATTATCAAAAATGAATGACAAGAAAGAATTCTCAGGGCAGCCAGGGAAAAGAAGATGATAACCTATAAAAGAAAACCTATTAGATTATCATCAAACTTCTCAGCACAAACATTATAAGCCAGAAGGAAGTGAAATCAAATATTCAAACTATTAAATGAAAGGACCTACCAGCCAAAAATAATGTGTCCAGCTAAGGTTTCCTTAAGATATGAAGGAGAAATAAAAATATTTCCAGATATACAAAAATTGAGGGAATTCCCCACTACAAGGTCTCCATTACAGGGGTCAGCTCACCTAAAACAAAATGACAAAAAAAATACATAATTAGGAGTAGGGCTACTAACAGGTAGATAGTAGAAGAATGCAACCCTTACTAAAAACAGGGCATTATAAGCTTAAACAATAAGTAGAGATTTGCTATAGCAAAATAGTAATAAACCTTCAGCATACATGGGGACAAACTGAAACAACAATGACTGAAAAGGGGATGATTCAAACATCTAAAATTGCAAAGGGGAATGAGATAAGGCAAATGCAGAAAAAATGGACTACTATATGTATATATATAACTATCCTCTATATATTTGTAATGGAAACCACATGCCAAAGATTCAAAACTGAAATATATAACATAAATCAAGGGCTAGAGAGAAAATCCACAAAGCCCAACCAAAATACAAAAACAGACACACGAGGAAAAGGAAGCAATGAAAACACCAAACTACCAGAAAGCAAAAGATAAAATAGCTATAGGAAAACCTCATATTTCAATAATCACCCTAAATGTAAATGGACTGAACTCAACAATTAAAAAAAAAAAACAGAGTTGCAGATTGGATCTAAAAACAAAACCCTTATGCAGTCTCCAGGAGAAAAATCTCAGTTCCAAGGACAAATATAAACTCAAATTGAAAAGATGGAAAATGATATTTCAAGCAAATGGCACTGGAAGAAGGTGGGAATAGAGGTACTAATATTGGATGAAATACTCTTCAAAATATAAAAGGTAAAGAAAGATACTGAAGACCACTTCATAATGATAAAGGGAATCATGCACCAAGAAAACATAACTCTTATTAATATCTATGCTCCCAATCAGGGAGCCCCAAATATATAAAGCAATTAATGACAGAACTAAAGAGAGAAATAGACCAAAACATTCTCATAGGAGGGGACTAAATACCTCACTGTCAGATATGGACAGATCATCAAAACAGACGATCAATAAGAAAATAACATTTTTAAATGACACATTAGACCAACTGGACATAATTGACATTTACAGAGCCTTCTATCCCCAAATGGCTGCTTATACATTCTTCTCTAGTGCACATGGAACATTCGAAAGGACTGACCACATACTGGGACACAGAAATAGCCTCAACAAATATAAGAGGGTTGAAATCATACCAACCATATTCTCTTATCATAATACTTTGAAGTTAGAGAACAATCATAAAAAGAAAAAAAGAGAAAGCGAAGAACCACAAATACATGAAGATTAAACAACATGCCACTGAAGAATAACTGGGTCAGAGAAGAAATAAAAAGAGAGATCAAGAGATACATAGAAACAAATGATAATGATAGTATAACATATCAAAACTTTTGGGACATGGCAAAAGTGGTCATAAGGGAAAAATTCATATCATTACAGACCAATCTCTAAAAACAAGAACAAGCACAAATAAAAAACCTAACACTTCTTTTTAAAAAACTAGAAAAAGAAGAACAAATGAAGCCTAAAGTCAACAGAAGGAAAGAAATCATCAAAATTATAGCAGAAATAAATGAAATTGAAAACAAAAGAACCATAGAAAAAATAAATGAACAAAGAGCTGGTTCTTTGAGAAGGTTAATAAAATTTATGAACCCTTGGCTAGATCACTAAAGAAAAAAAGAGAAAGGACACAAATAAACAAAATTGAGGATAAAAGAGGGGAAATTATCACAAACACTGCAGAAATACAAAGAATCATACAAGAATAGTATATAACACCAAATTTAATAACCTACAAGAAAGGGATCTGTACTTAGAAAAATACAACCTTCCCAGACTGAATCAAGAAGAACCAAAAAATCTAAGTAGATGGATCAGCAGTATGGAAATGGAAACAATCATCAAAAACCTACCAAAAAGTAAAACTTCAAGACCAGATGGCTTTACCAGTCAATTCTACCTAACATTCAAAGAAGATTTAATACCCATTCCCCTCAAACTCTTCTAAAAGATCGAAGAGGTGACAATACTTCCCAACTCATTTTATGAGGGCAGTATTACTCTGATACCAAAACCTGGTAAGGATAACACACAAAAAAAGGAAAACTACAGACCAATATCTCTCATGAACACAGATGCAAAAATCTTAAATAAGATATTAGTGAACCGAATATAGCAACATATTTAAAAAATTATATATCAGGTTACAAGTGGGCTTCATCCAGGGGTACATGGATGGTTCAACATACACAGATCAATTAATGTGATACACCACATAAACAAATAAAAATTAAGAATTATATTATCTTATTAATAGATGTAGAAAAAGCTTTCAACAAGATACAGCATCCATCAATGATCAAAACAATTAACAAAATCGGTATAGAAGGAAATTACCGTAACATAACAAAGGCCATCTATAAGAAACTCTCAGCCAACATTATACTTAATGATGAAAAACTAAAAACCTTTTCTCTAAAATTAGGAACAAAGCAAGAATGTCCATATCGCCAGTGTTCTTCAATGTAACATTGGAGGTCCTAGAGAGTGCAATCAGACAAGAGAAAGATATAAAAGGCATCCAAATAGTAAACAAGAAGTCAAACTGTCATTATTTGCTGATGACACGAGTCTCTATACAGAAAACTCTAATACTCCACAGGACCACTACTAGAAGTCATAAGCAAATACAGTATAATCTCTGAATACAAAATCGATGTTCAAAAATCTGTAGCTTTCCTATACTCTAATAATGAAGTATCAAAAAAAGAAGTGGAAAAATAATTTCTTTTGCAATTGCAACAAAAAGAATAAAATACCTAGAAATAAATCTAACTAAACATGTGAAGGACCTATATAATGAAAACTACAAAATCCTATTAAAAGAAATTGAAGTAGATACAAAGAAATGGAAAGATATTTTGTGTTCTTGGATTGGAAGAATCAACATAGTTAAAATGACCATATTACCTAAAGCATTATACAAATTTAATGCAATCCTCATCAAAATCCCATTGGCATTCCTTAAGGAAATAGAATAAAAAATCATCAGATTTGTATGAAAGCACAAAAGACCCGAGTTGCCAAAGCCATCCTCAGAAAAAGAACGAAGCTGGAGGCATCTTCTGCCCGACTTCAAATTAGACTACAAAGTGACATTAATCAAAATGGTATGGTATTGGCAGAAAAACAGACACACAGACCACTGGAACAGAATCAAGAGTTTAGTGGTAAACCCGTATTTATATGGACAAAAAATTTTCTACAAAAAAGCCAAAAACATACAGTGAAGAAAGGATAGCCTCTTCAATAAATGGTGCTGGAAATATTGGAAGGCCACCTGCAAAAGAATGAAATTAGAATGTTGTCTATCACCACACACCAAAATTAACTCAAAATGGATTAAGAACCTGAATATAAGAACTGAAACAATAAAATGCATAGAAGAAAAAGTAGGAACGAAACTCAAGGAGCTTGGACTTAAAGAGGATTTTATGCATTTGACCTCAAAGGCAAGGGAAGTAAAAGCAAAAATAAATGAATGGGACTACATCAAACTAAAAAGCTTTTCAAGTTAAAGAGACAGTCATATGAATGGAAAAATATATTTGTAAGCAATGCCTCCAATAAGGGCCTAATATCCAAAATATACAAGAAACTCATATGACTCAAGAACAACACAGAAACAAAAGATTCATTCAAAAAATGTGCAGAGGACCGAAGAGACACTTCTCTCTAGAGGACATACAAATAGCCAATAAATATATGAAAAGATGCTCATCATTACTAGCTATTAGGGAAATGCAAATCAAAACCACAATGAGATACCATCTCACATTTGTTAGAATAAGTGTTATCAACAGGACAAGTAATAACAAATGTGAAAAGAATGTGGAGAAAAAGGAATCTTTATACACTGCTGGTGGGACTGCAAATTGGTACAGCCACTATTGAAAACAGTGTAGAGGTTTCTTGAAAAACTAATAATTGATGTACCATATGATCCAGCAATTCCTCTAATGGGTATTTACCCCAGAGACTTAAAAATTTATATCCATAAAGATATTTGCACACCAATGTTCATAGCAGCACAGTGGCCAGGACAAGGATGCAACCAAAGTGTCCTACCACAGAAGACTGGCTAAAGAAGCAATGGTACATATATACAATGGCATATTCCTCAGCCATAAGAAGAGATGAAATATTGCCATTTTCAACAACATGGATCTTGAGATAATTATGTTAAGCAAAATAAGCCAGACAGAAAAAAGTTGAAAATCACATGATATCACTTACATGTAGGATATATACCTAAACGCAACAAATGAGCAGGACAAACAAACGGAGACTCATGGACATGGACTATAGACTAGTGGTTACTAGAGGACTATAGAGTTGTTGTTACTAGTGGGGTGGATGAGGAGCGGGGAGGTAGATGGGGATAGGGGAGGGTGAAGTGGGTAAAGAGAATCAAATATATGGTAGCTGAAGGAAACTGAACTTTGGGTGGTGAACACACAGTAAAATATACAGATGTCAAATGATAATGTACACTTGAAAATTATATGACTGTATTAATCAATGTTACCCCCAATAAATTCAATTTTTTTAAAAAAGCCAAAAATAGGCAATGGAGAAAGGAAAGCCTCTTCAATACCCAGTACTGGGAAAACTGGAAAGCCACCTGCAGACGAATGAAACTAGGCTGTTTTCTATCACCACACACCAAAATTAACTCAAAATGAAATAAGGACTTAATATAAGACCTGAAACAATAAATTGCATAGAAGAAAACATAGGAACTAAACTCATGGACTTTGTACTTATATTTTATGAATTTGAGCTAAAAGAGAAAAAATAAAGGCAAAAATAAAAGAATGGGATTACATCAAACTTAAAAGCTCTGCACAGCAAAAAACAAAACAAAACAAAACAAAACAAAACAAACAAAAAAAGTCAACAAACTAAAGAGACAACCATCCAAATGGGAGAAAATATTTGCAAGCAATGCCTCCAATAAGGGCCTAATATCCAAAATGTACAAAGAACTCATACAATTTAAAAACAATAAAAGAGAAATCCAATTAAAAAATGAGCAGAGGACCTGAACAGACACTTCTCACAAAAGGACATACAAATTGTCAACAAACATATGAAAAGATGCTCATCATCGCTAGCTATTAGGAAAATGCAAATCAAAACCACAATGAGATACCATCTCACACCTGGTAGGATAGCTATAATCAATAGGACATGTAATAACAAGTGTTGTAGATGATGCAGAGAAAAAAGGAACCCTCATACACTGCTCGTGGGTCTGCAAATTGGTACAGCCACTATGAAAAACAGTACAGAGGTTTCTCAAAAAACTACTGGGTATTTACCCCCAAAGACTTGGAAACTTATATCCTAAAAGATATTTGCACACTGATGTTCATAGCAACATTGTTCATGGTGACCAGGACATGGAAGCAACCTAAATATCCTACAATAGATGATTGGATAAAGAAGCTGTGGTACATACATACAATGGAATATTACTCTGCCATAAGGAAATAAAATATTGCTATTTGAGACAACATGGATGAACCTTTAGATAATCATGCTAAGCAAAATAAGCCAGACAGAAAAAGTTGAAACCATATGCTATCGCTTATATGTGGGATATAAACCTAAGAGCAACAAACAAACAGGACAAAAAAACCCCAGAGACTCATGTACAATCTCTAGTGGTTAACAGAGGATTGGGGGTAGTGGGGAGGTAGATGTGGTCAAAGGAGTCAAATATGTGTTGACAGAAAGAAATCTATTAGTGATAAAGACACAATGCAAAATATATATATGCCTTATTGTTGAGTTATCCATCTGAAACTTACTGGATTTCATTAACCCATGCCACCATAATAAAAAAAAGAAATTTAAAAAATAAAATAATGCATTTTCACTTATAAACAAAAACAAGTGTTGGAGAAGATGTGGAGCAAATTAACTCTGTACAATGCTGTTGGGACTGCAAATTGTTACAATCACTGTGGAAAATAGTATGGAGTTTTCTAAAAAAAAAAAAACAACAAACAACAACTAAGAATTGATCTACCATATGATCCAGCAATCCCTTTTCTAAATATTAACCCCAAAGACTTAAGAAATATTTATCCAAAGAGATATTGCACACCAATATTCATAGCAGCATTATTCATGGCAGCGTTATTCATGGTGGCCAGGATGTGGAAGCACTTAAGTGTCTTACAATAGATGATTGGATAAAGAAGCTGTGGTACATAAATACAATGCAATATTACTCAGCCACAAGAAGAGGTTGAAATACTGCCATTTGCAACAACATGAATGGATCTTGAGATAATAATGCTAAGTGAAATAAGCCAGAAAATTATGAAAACCACGACATCACTTATATATTGGATATAAATCTAAAAGAAACAAATAAACATGACAAACAAACAGAGACTGATGGACATGAACAGTAGACTAGTGATTGCCAGGTGGAGGGTAGGTATGGTAAAAGAGGTTAAATATACGGTGATAGAAAAAAATTGAAGTATGGGTGGTGAACACACAATGCAATATATATAACTTACTATTGAATTGAATACATGAAACTTATTAAATTTTATTAATGTGTCACAATAATAAAAAAATAATAAAATTTTAGTGACAAAAAAGGAAAAAAGATAAAAATGTGAATGATAAAATGGCAATAACTACATATTAATAATTATTACTTCAAATACAAATGATTTAATGCTTCCCCAATCAAAAGACAGGGTGGCTTAATGGATAAGAAAACATGACCCTTACATATGCTGCGTATAAGAAACTCACTTTGGATTGAAAGACACACAGACCGAAAGCAAAGGGATGGAAAAATACATTTTATGAAAATATAACAACAATATAAACAAAAAGCTGGGGTAGCAATATTTATGGCAGACAAAATAGACTTTAAAACAGAGGCTACAACAAATGTCAAAAAAGAGCCCTGTAATTCCACTGCTGAATATTTTGGGTTCCCAAAAAAACCAAAATACTACTTCAAATGGACATGTGCATCCATATGTTCATTGCAGCATTATTTACAACAGCCAAGATATGGAGGCAATCTGGGTGTCTATCAATGGATGAGTGGATAAAAAAGAGGTGGTACATATATACAATGGAATATTACGTGGCCATAAAGAAAAAATTAAATCTTTTTGTTTGTAACAACATGGATGGACCTGGAGATTATTGTACTGAGTGGAATAATTCAGAAAGAGAAAGACATATGCCATATAATCTATCTCATTTCTATGTGGAATCTAAAGACCAAAATAAACAAACAAACCAGAAACAAACTCATAGATACAGAGAACATTTTGATAGTTGTCAGATGGAAGGTGGGTAGGAGGTAGGTAAAAATAGGAAGGAATTAAAAAGTACAAATTGGCAGTTACAAAATAGTTATAGGGATGTAAAGTATGGCATAAAGAATATAGTCAATAATATTGCAATAACATGTATGGTATCTGATGCATACTAGATTTATCAGGATGATTACTCATAATTTATCTAAATGTATAATCACAATTTTGCAAACCTGAAACTAATGTAATATTGTATACTAACTTTAAATTTAAAATTATTTAAAAGAAACTTCTGAAGAACAATGGAAAATGAGTCCAGGTGGAAATTGGATCTTCAGAAAGAAGTGAAAAACTCTGAAGATAGTCCAATAGACAAATAGAAAAGAGTACTTTTTAAATTAATTTCTTTAAAATACACATGAATGTTTAAAATGATTCATATTTGGGCTATAAAATGTGCAGTTGTAATACATATGACAATTAAGGCCGGGCACATTGTTTGGTTTTGTTTGAAATGGTAAAATATTAATCTTAAGCAAACTTTGAAAAAAAGCTGATAATATATATTGTAATCCTTCCTAAAAACAACCACAAAAAAAAAGTAGAGAAGTATAGATAAAACAGACATTACAAACATAAAACAAGTAGTAAAATGTTAGACACAGGCCAATATTATCAATAATTACATTGAAGGTAAATGGGAACTAAGTATCCCATTAAATGACAGAAATCCTTTAAATATATTTTTAAATAGCAGGAGAGAATTCTGAGAAAATGGTAGAGTAGGAACACCAGAAATCCTTCTTCTTATCTGAACAAAAATTGCACTAGCAGAATCTAATTGACCTATTTTGAAACTCTAGTGTTTAATAAGGCTTTCAACTTCTGGTAAAGACTTGGACAGTAAATTATGGTTAATTTTGGTCAATTTTAGCTTTTGGCACATGAGTAGCTACCTACCCCTTCTCCAAAACCCCACAGCAGACAACTTTGCACGTGTTCTTAGAGCAGTTTGCACACATGTTGCAGGAGCCAGGGTAGGCAAAATAGATCCTATTATCCAAATATTAAGGCTATATATACTGATTTCTGATTCTAAACAAAGAGATGCAAAGAAGAGACTGCCATTGTTGTTGTATCTCTCATTATGGATGCAAGTCCCTCCCCTCTAGCTGACATGACTTCCAGGGAATTAAAGGGCCAGTGCTCTTCTTCTTTTCTTCATGTTTATATTTTTCCCCTTTTTGGAGTCAAACATTAAACACAAATACATTCAAAAGCAACCATGTATATGGGAAAAATTAGAAAGTCTTCATGCATGCCCATGGAAAGGTGTAGGCTCATAAATAACCTAAAAAGACTTAACTTTACACCTCAGACTCATCCTCAGCAAAGAAACAGTCTACAACAATTAAAAAAAAAAAAAACAAGCAATCTCTGGGAAAAGTAGAGAATTTAATTTCTAGAGTTATTACATTATTAAACTCCTATATAAATTTTTAACAAAACAATCTCAAAGCACACAAAGAAACAGGAAAGTATGACCCATTCAAAGAAAAAAAAAGAAATAAAAAGAAACTGTCCCTGAAAAAGACCTGATGTTAGAACTAGTAGATAAAGATCTTAAAACAATTGTTTTAAAGATGCTCAAAGAAGCAAAAGAAGATGTGGAGAACGTCAAGAAAATGATGTATATACAAAATGGAAAAAATAATAAAAAGATAGAAACCTAAATAAAAAAATCTAAAAATTTTCTGGAACTAAAAACCACATTAACTGAAATTTTAAAAAATCACCAAAGAAATTCAAATGGAAGATATGAACAGCCAGAGGAGAGAATCTGCAAACTTGAAAATAGGACAATAGAAATTGTCAAGTCTGAGGAACAGAAGAAAAAGGACTAAAGAAATGAGAATAGAGCCTAAGGGATCTGCGGGACACCATTAAGCAGACCAATACACACATGTGGGAGTTTCAGAAGAAAGAGAGAGAAAGGGGTAGAGTGAGGAAAAAAATGGCTGAAAATTATTGACAACTGATAAAAGATATAAATCTAAAGATCCAAGAAACTCAACAAATTCCAAGTAGTAAGTTAAAAGAGTTCCAAGTTAAAAGAGTTCACTCTGAAATATATAACCGAACTGTTAAAAGACAAAGACAAAGAGAGGAGTTAGAAAGCCAAGAGAAGTGATTCATCACCAAAAAATAAATCCTCAATAAGATAATCAGAAAATTTCTCATTGGATGCCTGAAGGCAGTGGGTCAAAATATTCAAAGTGCAAAAAAAAAAAAAAAAAACTCAACCAAGAATCCTATTTCTGGCAAAATTGTCCTTCAAAAGTGAGGGACATATTAAAACATTAGCATATAAACAAAAACTGAAATAGTGTATTACCATTAGACCTGGAGTGCAAGAAATACTAAAGTGTATCCTACAGGCTGAAATAAAAGAACACTAGGCAGTAACTTGGAGATGTATAAAAAAATTAAGATCTCAATAATGATAAATGCCTGAGCAAGTATAAAAGGTACAGCTATTGTAATGATGTTCTATAACTCCACTATTTGTTTTCTATATGATTTAAGAGGAAAGTACATTTTTAAAAATTATTAGTCTAAAAGCTAAGATTATTATAACTTGTTTGTAACTCCACATTTGTTTTCTACATAATTTAAGGGATTAATGTAACAAAAAATTATTAGTTTATGTTTTTGGATACACAATGTATAAAGATGTAATTTTGTGACATCAACAACAGAAAAGGGTGGGAATGGAGCTGTTAAAAAACAGAGTTTTTAAATGTTATTAAAATTAAGCTGGTATAAATTCAAATCAAAGAGCTATAACTTTGAGATATTAAATTTAATCTCCATGGCTATCACAATGAAATCACTTAAAAATAAACAAAGAAGGAAATGATTAAGTTGTAGTGAATTTAAGCATTTCACTACAAAAAAAAATCAACCACAAAAGACAATAATGAAAGAAATGAAGAACAAAAAAAGCTATAAAGTATATAGTAAATAGATAGCAAAATGACAGAAGTTATGTTCTTTCTTATCAGTAATTTCCTTGTTTTAATGAATTCTCTAGTTAAAAGACTCACTTTAGATCCAAAGACACAAATAAGTTGAAAGTGAAAGATTGATGGCATAGCCTAGGCTGTTATAACAAGTATTGTAAACTGGGTGGCTTATCAACAACAGAAATTTATTTCTCACAGTTTTTGAGGCTGGAAGTCAGAGATCATGGTGTCAGCATATTAAAGTTCTGCTGAGCACCCACTTCCCTAGTTGTAGGTGGCCACCTTTTCATTGTATCCCTACGTGATGGAAGAGATAGAAAGGAAGCTCTCTCATGTCTCTTCTTAGAAGGTAATTAATCCCTTTTAAGAAGGCTCCACTCTCATGACCTAATTACCTCCCAGAGGCCTCACATCCTAATACACAGTAGAGGTTAGAATTGTAACATATGAGTTTTTTGGGAAACACAAATATTCAGTCCATAACATTATATTCTCCCGCACCCCCATTCATGTCCTTCTAACATACAAAATCATTCATTCCATTCCAACAACTCTCAAAGTTTTAACTCATTCTAGCATCAAATCTAAAACATTAAATTTAAAGTCTTATATAAATTAAAGTCTTATATAAATATCATCTAAATAAGGTATGGATGACTCAAGGTATAATTCAAGGTATGAATTATACTCAGGTACATACTCAGACTCAAGGTATGAGTCATCCTGAGGCAAAACTCCTCACAATTGTAAACCTATAAAGCTAAATGTTTTATATGCTTCCTAAATACAATGAAGAAACAGGCATAGGATAGATATTGCTGTTTAAAAAGAAACAAATAGAAAAGAAAGAAGGGATGATATGTTTCAAGCAAATCTAAAACCTAGCAAGGCAAACTCCATTAGTTATTAAAGCTTAAGAATAATTTTCTTTGGCTCTATTCTTCTCCCTCCATATAAAAAAATAAATCTTAACTCTTACTCCACACCACTCACAAAAATTAACAACAACAAAAAAATGTATCACATACCAAAACATAAAAGCTGAGCTATAAAACTCCTGAAGTAAAACAAGAAAATATTGCAACTTTGGGGGTAGCTAATTATTTTTTTAGAGATAATACAAAACATAATAACCATAAAAGAAAAATTTTACAAATAAACCCTACTTAAAATATAAAATATCTTTTAAAAAACACAATTTAGAAAATAAAAAGTAAAGCACATACTTGGAGAAAATAATTGCAGCACATGTGACTTGTATCCCGAATATAAAAAGGACTCTTCAACTCAGTAATAGGAATTCAAATAACCTAATTTTTTAAATGGAGAAAATATTTGAATAGATACTTCACAAAAGAAGATACATGAATTGCCAATATAATCACAATAAAATTAAATTATATTATTATTGATTTCTGATTTAATTTTATTTTGGTTAGTTAACATACCCTGTATAATTTTATTTTTCATAAATTTATGAAGACACATATAATGCTCCATCGTATGATTATTTTGGTGATAATTATGTGCACTTGAAAAGAATATAGTTCTTGAAGATGTTGGTTGCATCATTCTAAAGCATCAGTTATATCAAGAAAGTTGATAGTGTCCTTCACATCTTATCTCCCTTCACTAAAGTTCTGTCTAGTTGTACTATCACTTGTTAAGAGAGGTGTTAAAATCTTCAACAAAGATAATTCTGATTACATCAATTTTGTCTTTTTGATAAATCAATCCCTTTATTATTATGAAATGTCTCTCTTTATTCTTTGTTTTATTATCAATTCTTCTGATGTTAATTTAGTCACTCCAGCTTTCTTATGGTTATTCCACACACGGTATATATTTTTTCTTTTTTTATTTTTGTTTACTTTTAACCTATGTCAGTATATTTAAATACACTTCTTATAGACCACATAGAGTTGGGTCTTCCTTTTTTTATTTTTAAAATAATTATTATGAAAGCATAATAAAATGGCACATGTAACTACTAGCAGGTTTAAAATATAGAACATTTCCATCACCTCTGAACTGCCCCCTACCTCCTCCCAGTTATTCTCATTTTCTGCTACTACAGATAAGTTTTGCCTTCTTTAGTATTTCACAGAAATAGAATCATACAGTACATAATCTTTTATGTCTGGCTTTTTCACTCAACATAACTATTTTGAGGTTCATCATTTATTTTTATTGCTGAGTAGTAGTCTATTGTATGGCTTTACCAGTTTGTGGGCCAATTTACTTGTTGATGGACATTTGTATTGTCTTCAGTTTGGGGTTATTCATAATAAAGTGGCCATGAACAACAGTGTACAAGTCTTTGGGAAGACACATGTTTTTATTTCTTTTGGAGAAATATCTAGAATTGTTGGGTCATAATCTAAATGTATGTTTAACTTGTTAAGAAAATTTCAAACTCTTTTGAGTAGTTGTGCCATTTTACATTTCCACCAGCAATGTGTCACATCTTGGCAAGACTTGATGTTGTCAATCTTTTCATATTTAGCCATTCTTATAGGTATGTAATGGTATCTCACTGTGGTTTTAATTTGCATTTCTGTAGGGATCCACTGAAGTTTTGAGCAGAGTAATATTACATGACTTACAACTCTGGATGCTCTGTTAAGACAACACTGGCTGGAAGCAGGGAAACTTGTTAGATGACTTTTGCATTAATAGATAAGAAATATTAGTCTGTAACAGGATGGTAAAAGTGGTTGAATTTTGAATATTGTTTGATAGTAGTGCTGACATTTACTTGATAACTTATATTTTTTGCCTGAGTAATTAGAAAAACAGAGTCACCATTTTCTAAAATGGGGAAGACAGGGGATAAATAAAATTGGGGGTTCATAGTAGTAAAGAAGCTCAGGTTTGGCCAAGATGACTACTAGATATTTGCATGGTGATGTCAACTAGGCAGCTGGATATATAACATGATAATTTGCCAGTTTATAATTGAAGAACTAGCTTCAGTTTTGTTTTGTTTTGTTTTTGCTACAGAACTGTTTTGTTTAAAAATAAAATTAAATGGAGTAAATTTGAAGGTCTAACTGGCTTTAAATAAGTAATTCATGAATTGGACAGCATCCCATCTAGCAACCAGAAGGGTGCTCCAAGAAATTGTACAAAATGGAAGGTTTTTATAGGCAGAAAGAAGGTGGGACTAATAAGTTTAAAGAATGATTATTTTAGGCAACGCCACCCACCTTCCCTTAGGGAAAAGGCAGGGAGTCTTATCAGGAAGGTTTTTATAGAAAAAAAAGTGGTGGGCCTAATGAGTTACTAGAGAAAGGAAAAAAAGGCTTATTTTTAAAATTCAGAATGCCCTTTCTTTGGGAAGAGAATGTAAGGAGTTTTTTATCACGCAAATTGACTCTTTTTGCCTGGAGGATGGAGAGGACCCATGGGATAGATTACCTTACTGGTGGTTGGCCAGAAAATTCCACACTGACTATGTTTCTGAGAGAGGTTGAAACTGCAATTAGATCAGGTATTAAATTTAGGTTTGGTATTATGGACTTTCAGCACGAGTGACACAATTTTGGGCCTTTGGATTTTTGTTTAAGTTTCAAAAATAAATGCCTTTCCTGTTCTTCTCACTTAAATTAGATCAATATCCTTTTGAAAAAGATCTGATGTGGTCCAAGACAAATCCAAAGCAGCTAGCTCTCTTCTTGAAAAAAGCAGGCTTGGAACTCCATATGAAAATTGAAAGAGTTGTACAGAACACCAGGATCGATGATAGACACAGCAATCCTGGTTCCACTCCCACACCTGGAGATGTCAGGAGAATAAAGGATGAGCATAGGAGCTCTGTGGCACAGAACTAAGAAAAAGAGAGTTAGAGAAGATAGGAGAAAGAAAAGAAATATTTAGGTCGGGACAAGTGATAGAGGTAGAGCAGAGACTGGGAAAGACAAGGGATTTAAATAGATTTAAATAGAAAATAGATGTGGAAGTCACTAGATAATGCTTTATACCCATTACAATTATCTACACAATTAACAATGAATGGAATGGCTTTCCAAAAGAAATTGGAGTTTCTTCCCCTCTACTCATAATCTCAAAGTTTACTGCTAGACTAATCTCCAATATTTATACTGATTTTTCATGTATTATAAATATAAATCAGTGGCTTTGTCAACGTAAGCAGCATCCAAACCTGTAGAGAATTTTAATGAGTTTATTTGAGCCAAACTGATAACAATTTTTGGGAAGTGAAATTCAACACATTGAGAAAATGCTTTGGAAAACGGTGTTGTAGCTTATTTTATGCATTAGAATCAAAGAAGGAGATATAAGGACAGTTACATGAAATCCACTGGTAGTAGATTAAGGGGGTGCGAGAAAGCAAAGTGGGGAAATCTCTGAGACCTGACAAAAAGTAAAATGAGAGACACATAATTTTTTTTTTATGTTGGTGGGTATAGGATAGTTAATGATTAACATTTATAGCACATAGAGATGGTATTTGAGAAATAAGATAACAATGAGGGGTTCTGTGGTCTTGTACTCTGATGCATTGGGTATACCACGAGGGGTCCAGAAAAGGGAGATTACTTTGACACATTCCAAGGGTATGTTATCTTAGAAAAAAGGCTGACTTAAGGTAAAGAATGACTTTTGTCTACAGGCCTAGGATGTAACTACCCTCTGTGACCTGCTTTTAGGAATTTTTATGTTCAGACCATCCTATATGGTTAATTGTGGCCTCTGAGTTTGTAGGTGCCTGTTGTGCTGGCCTCCCCTGAGCTTGTCAGGTTTAGTATGTGGCTCCTTTTCCATCCACAGCTTCAACAAAGCTCATACATAAGACCCAGAGACTCTTCTCTCATTTTATTACGAAACCAAAATGAGGAGCTTATTTCCTTATAAAGGAAGTAACCAAAATATTTACCATTTTTAGACTATCATTGGCCTTTGAAAAACAATGTATCACCTGAGAAACATTGAGGACAGTATTCTAGCTAATATTCTTTCACTTGTTAACTGGGGACATACATAGACAATTAATACTCTATTGAAAACATAATAGTGAACTTGAGAGTATTCTCTAGAGACTCTATTACAAGTTTGATGCTTAGAGACTGGGAATAGAAAACTTTTGTATTAGTAAATATGTATCTGTATTTATGTGCAATGCTCAGTGGACATATTAGGGAATCAATAGGGATTTCTTAGGAAAGGTAACATTGCTGTTGTCAAACAAGAATAGTGTTTTCATAATATGGGTAAAACTCAAAGTCAACCTTGCATGAAGGGCAGAAGACTTTTTTGTCTGCTCTGGCCCTAAGCCAAACTGACTGGATAATCTTCTACCTCTTAGCCACTATCAAGATGAGGCTGATTCATTAGAGCAAGATACTAGTGGTAATGGCTGATCTCCAAAATTTCTGTAACCTTGCTCTTTGTTTATTCTGATTCATTAGCACTTATTCTTTTCCCTCAAATATTTAATTCCATACTCTACGCCAATCATAGGTACTCCAGAGGAATCACCTATTTCTAATCTGACTTCAAAGCTGGGCACAGATTATAGTAATAGAAACCTGCTTCAGGAGTTTATGAATGCCTCCCATGTTCCCTCCCCCGAAATCTCCCTGAATAATTATGTACAATAAATGAGACACTGGCTAGATCATGATGATTCGATATATGTATATTGCAAAATTAGTACCACAAGGCTAGTTAATATATCCATAGCCTCGCATGGTTACAAATTTTCTTTTATAGTGAGAATTTTTAATACCTATTCTCTTAGCGCGTTAGAGTTTGTAATATAGTATTGTTAACTAGAGTCACCATCCTGTATATTAGATCCCCAGACTTATTCATCTTATAGTTAGGAGTCTTTAACCACCTTCATCTATTTCTTCCACCTCCACTCCTACCCACAGCAATCACCAATCTACTCTGTTTCTGAGTTTGGCTTTATAAGATTACACATATAAGTGAGATAATACAATATTCATCTTTCTCTGTCTGACTTAATTCACTTAGCATAACATTCATGTATGTTGTTGCAAATGGCAGGATTTCCTTTTATTTTTCAGACTGAATAATATTACATTGAGTGTCTGTATGTGTATCATTTTCTTTATCCATTTATTCTTTGATGAACATTTAGGTTGTTTTCATGTCTTAGCTATTGTAAATAATACTACAGTGAACATGGGTATGCAGGTATTTCTTTGAGATAGTGATTTCATTTCCTTTGGCTATATACCCAGAAGTGGGATTGCTGGATCATATGATAGTTCTATTTTTTTTATGAACCCTCATAGTGTTTTCCACAGTGGCTATACCAATTTACATTTCTACCAATAACACATAAGGGTTCCCTTTTCTCTATATCTTTACCAATATTTGTCTCATCTTTTCAATAATAGCTTTTATAATAAGTGTGAGATATTTCATTATGGTTTTGATTTGCATTTTGCAGAAATCAGTGGTGTTGAGCACCTTTCTGTGTACCTGTTGGTCATTTCTATATCATTTTTTTTTTGGAAATGTCTATTCAGGTCCTTTGCCCATTTTTTAATTGAATTATATGATTTTTTGCTATTGAGTTGTATAAGTTCCTTATATTTTTATATAACCTCTTATCAGATATATGGTTTGCAAATATTTTCTCTCATACTGTAGGTTGCCTTTCACTTCGTTGTTCCCTTTGTGTGCAAAAGCTTTTTAGTTTAATATAGTCCTATGTGTTTATTTCTGTTTCTGTTGCTTGTGCTTTAAGTGTCATATTAAAAAAATCATCATCAAGACCAATGTCACGAAGCTTTTTCTTATGTATTTTTCTAGGAGATTTATGGTTCAGGTATCACATTTACTTCTTTAATCCATTTTACTTAAATTTTACAAGTGGTGTAAGGTAGGGTACCAATTTCATCATTTTGCGTGTGACTATCCAGTTTCCCAACACCATTTGTTGAGAGACCATTCTTTCACCATTATATATGCTCATCAAATATTTGTTAACTACATATTTGGAGTTTATTTCTGGATTCTTGATTCAATTCAGTTGACTTATGTATCTGTTTTATACTTGTACCATAATATTTTGATTTCTATAGTTTTGTGGTATAATTTAAAATTAGAAAATACAAAGTCTCCAGTTTTATTGTTCTTTCTCAAGATTGCCTTGGCCATTATGATTTCATACAAATGTTAGATTGTTTTTTTTCTACATCTGTAAAAAATACCATTGGAATATTGATTAGGTTTTATTGAATCTATAAATGGCTTTAGATTGTATGAATACTTTTAACAATATTAATTCTTACAATCTATGAACATGAGATATCTTCCCATGTATTTGAGTTTCCTTCTATTTATATTATCAATGTCCTATATTTTTCACTATACAGATTTTGACCTTCTTGGTGAACTTATTCCTAAGAATTTTGTCATTTTTCATGCTATTGTAAATGGCATTCTTTTTTTTCTCTTTCAGAATATTCTTCATGCTACTTATTTCTATATGTCAATTTTGTATCCTGTAACTACTGAATTTGTTGATTAGTTCTAATCACTTTTTGGTGGAGTCTTAAGAGTTTTCTATATACAAGATCATATCATTTGCAAACAGAGACAATATTACTTTTTTTTTCCTTTAGATGCCTTTTTTCTCTTGCTTGATTGCTCTGGCTAGGATTTTCAGTACTACGCTGAGTAAAAGTGATTAAGAGTGGGTAGTCTTATTCCTAATCTTAGAGAAATACTTTCAACCTTTCACCATTGAGTATTATGTTAGCTGTGGGCTCTCCATATACAGTTCTTTTTAGGTACATTTCTCCTATACCCAATTATTTTAGTGTTCATGATATGATATTAAATTTTGTCAAGTCTTTTTTTTGCATCTATTAAGATGATTGTATAGTTTTCATCCTTGATTTTATTAAAGTGGTATATCACAGTTTTTGATTTGTGTAATCTCAAAACGTCCTTGTATCTCAGGGATAAATCACAATTGATCATGGTGTATGATCCTTTGAATGTGTTGTTGAATTTGGTTTCTTAATATTTTATTGAGATTTCCATCTATATTCATCAGAAATACTGATATGTAGTTTTATTTTTTGTAGTATTCTTATGTGGTTTTGGTTCAGGGTAATACTGGCCTCTATATAAGTTTGACTATGTCTTTCCTCTTTGATTTTCTGGAAGAGTTTGAGAAGAATTGGTTTGCTAGAATTCACTAGTGAAATCATCTGATCCTGGGTTTTCTTTGTTGGTAGGTTCATCTTACTGATTTAATCTTACTATTAATTGCTCTATTCAGATATGTTTCTTCATGATTCAGTCTATGTAGATTGTATGTTTCTAGGAATCGATACATTTGTTCTTGGTTATCCAATGTGCAGGCTTCTAATTGTTCACAGTAGCCTCTTATGATCATTTGTATTTCTGTGATGTCAGTATTAATGTCTCCTCTTTAATTTATAATTGCATTTATTTTAGTCCTCTTTTTTTTCTTGGTTAGTCTATTTTGTCAATTTTGTGTGTTAAACAAAAACTGCTCTTGGTTTCACTGATCTTTACAATTGTCTACCTAGTTTCTATTTCTTTTTTATGCTCTAATATTTATTATTTTCTTTTTATGCTAAATTTGAGCTTAGTGTGTTCTTTTTCTACTTTCGTGAAGTGTAATGGTAGGTTGTTCAATTGAGATTTTTCTTTTTACTTGGTATATGTATTTATTGCTATAAACTTTCCTCTTACAACTTTTTGCTGCATCCTATAAGTTGTTCTATGTGTTTCCATTTTCAATCGTCTTAATATGCTTTAAATTTCCCTTTATTTTTTTTTTAATTTAGTGATTGTTCAGGAATATGTTGTTTAATTTCCATGTGGATGTTCCAGGTTTCTTCCTCTTATTGATTTCTAGTTTCATACCATTGAAGTCAAAAAAGATACTTCACATGCTTTCTATCTTCTTGAATTTTTTGAGATATGTTTTATGGCCTATAATATAATCTAACCTAAAATGGTCTGAGTGCACTTGAGAAGAATGTATATTCTGCTGCTGTTGGATGGAATGGTCTGCATATATCTGTTAGGTTCATTTAGGTTATAATGTTGCTCAAATCTTTATTTTTCTTGTTACTTCTCTGTCTGAATAATCTATCCATTGTTGAGAGTGGAGTATTAGATTTCCAACTATTATTGTATTGCTATCTGTTTCTCCCTTTATGTGTGTTAATATTTGCTTTATATATTTAGGCACAGTGCTATTGGATACACAAACATTCACAATTGTTATATCTTCTAAATGAACTGATCCTTTTAATCTAATGACTTTCGTTCTTTCATGACCATTTTTAGCTTACATTCTATTTTGTCTAATACTGGTATAGCTACCCCTCATTAATTTTGTTTATTATTTTTTAGCATATTATATTTCATCTCTTCAGTCTCTTGTAGGCAGAATATTATTGGATTTAATCTTTTATTCATTAAGCTATATCTTTGTTTAAAGAGTTTGAAGTAATTGATTATTAAGGTCTCACTTAACAATTGAAATTTTTAAATTGTTTTCTGATTTTTTGTAGATTTTTTTCCCATGCTTCCTCTTTTGCTGTCTTTTTTTGTGATTTGATGACTTTTGTGGTTGTATGCTTTGACTCTTTTATCATAATCTTTTTTGTATTTACTACTGGTTTTTCCTTGCAGTTTCCATGAGGCCTATATAAAATATCTTATACTTATAATATCCTACTTAAAGCTGATAACTTTGACAGCATAGAAAACTTTATACTTTTATTTCTCTTCCTCACATTTTAGATGGTTGATGTTATAATTTGTGTATTTCTTATTTTGTGTATCCAGTGACAAATTATTGTAGTTACGGTTATTTTTAATTCATCTGTTTTTTTTTTTTTAACTTTTAAACTAGAGTTGTAAGTGACTTATGTGCTGCCATTACAATATTACAGAAAATCTGACTTTGACCTTTATTGATGAATATTATACATTCATATATTTTTATAATGTTAGTTAGTATTCTTTCATTTCATCTTGTAGAATACGCTTTAAGGAAGATTTAGTGGTGATAAACTTCCTCAGTTTTTGTGTTCGGGAGCCTTTATCTCATCTTTATCTCTGAAGGACAGTTTTGCTGGGTGTAGTATTCTTGATTGACAGGGTTTCCCCTCCCCACCCAATATTTTGAATATTGTCCCAATTTCTCTTGACCCAAAAAGTTTTTGCTGAGAAATCCACTGATAGTCTTATAGGGACTCCCTTGTATGTTAAAAGTTGCTTATACCTTTCTACTTTCCACCCCTATCCTCCCCCCAACCCCTCCCCCACACACTTTAATTATAATGTGTCTTGGTGTAACCCTTTTCGGATTCTACTTATTTGAGGTCCTTTGAGCCTCATGAATCTGAGTACTATATCTCTTTTCATGATTAGGCAGGTAATTGACCAGGCTCCATGCCTGAGTGAGGCTGCAGGCTGTGTTTAGCAATTGGACATGGCCATATGCTAGGTTCCGTTACTGGGTAGGGTTGTAGGCTGGGCTCCATGGCTGAGTGGTACTGTAAGCTGGGCTCCAAGGACGTTTGGAATTAGTATTCAGACCTCTGGGTTATATGGAGCCAGCAGCTTTGCACAACAGTTAGGTAGAGCTACTGATGTGGCTCCATGTCTTGGGAAGTCTATAGGATGTGCTCTATGGCTGGTGGAAGTCTGTGACCACACTTCCTATAGGGGAGAGACTGGAGGCTGCACTGAACAGTAGGGTGAAACTGCAACCTTGCTCCATTCCTTATGTGGTCAGCAAGATGTTCTCCAGAGGTAACGGGCATAGATGCATTCTTAAAAAAAACTTTTGGTTCAGGCCATTCTGGATGAGTTATAACAGTACTATGTTTAAGCCAATCTAAACAAATTTAACTTATATTTTAATTAAAAATAAAAATTATAAATATAACACATACAAAAAGTGAGAACAAAAAAAATATACAGTATGAAAAATTATTATGATTATGTAATAATCATAAAGATCAAGACATGGAAATTGGGTGCGCTCAAGATGTTTCTTGTACAAATTTATTGCAACCTACTTTGTAACTCATACTAAGTATTCCTGGCCAGGACATAGGCACCAGCTGTTCTTGGCCTGCACAAGAGCTTCTCCAAGAAGCAACTCCAGAAGTAACAACATCTGGTGACCAGCTTGAGACCAAACCAGAACACCACCCAACCACCTCCACAAGTGACACACCCAAAGCAAAGACTAGGCAGGAACAAGAGCCCTGATATAGCAAATCCTATTTCATAGGGTCAGCCCTTGCAGAACAGCTAGTCCTTAAAACCCCATCAGCCTGAAGATCAGCACTCCTACTGACATGCCAAGAGCAATCAAGGCTCAGCTACAACAGGAGGGCACACACAACTCACACAAAGGACACACCTAGAACACTTGGCTCAGGTGACCAAGGAGACTGTTCCATTAAACTCTAATACCTATGGCCACTATATTAAGACTGGGAGATATAGCAGCTCTACCTAATACATAGAAACAAACATAGGTTGGAAGCCAAAATGAAGAACCAAAAAAAAAAAAAACATGTCCCCCAAAAAATATCAGAACAAAGCTTTGGGAAAAGAATTAAACAAAATAGAAATAAGCAATCTACCAGATGCAGAATGCAAAACATTGGTTATAAGGATTCTTAATAATCTCCATGAGAACTTCAACAAAGAGATAGGAAACATAAAAAATAAAGATATAAAACATAAAAAAGAACCAGTCAGAAATTAAGACTATAATAACTAAAATTAAGAATACATTGCAGGGAACCAACAGTAGATTAGATGAAGCAGAGGACCAAATCAGTGATTTGCAAAGTAAGGTACCAGAAAACACACTGTCAAAACAGCAACAAGAAAAAAAAGAATTTTAAAAATGAAGATAGTTTAAGATGCCTCTGGGACAACATCAAGTGTAAGAACATTCACATCACAGGGTTACCAGAAGGAGAAGAGAGAGAGCAAGAAATTGCAAACCTATTTCAAGAATTAATGATGAAAAATCTCCCTAACCTGGAGAAGGAAATAGGCATACAAGCACAGGAAGTGCAGAGAATCCCAAGGAAGATGAACCCCAAAAGGCCAACACCAAAATACATTATAATTAAAATGCCAAAGGTTAAAGACAAGAGAATCTTAAAAGTAGCAAGAGAAAAACAGTTAGTTACCTACAGGAGAGCTCCCATAAGACTGTCAGCTGATTTCTCAACAGATCTGGCTTTGTAGGCCAGAAGGGATTGAGAGAAAATGTTAAAATAATAAAAAGCAAGAACCTACAACCAAGGTTACTCTGTCCAGCAAATCTATCATTTAGAATTGAAGGATAGAAAAAGAGCTTCTCAAAAAAAAAAAGAAAAAGCCAAAGGAATCCATCATTACGAAGCCAGTACTAGATGAAATTTTGAAGGGTTTTCTTTAAGAAAGAGAAGGAAAAAAATGATTAAAAATATAGATAATAAAATGGCAATAACTACATATCTATCAACAATTACTTTAAATATAAATGAATTCAATGCTCCAATCAAAATACAGAGTGACTGAATGGGTAAGAAAATAAGACCTTACACATGGTACCTACAAGAGACTTACTTCAGAGCAAAAGACACAAACAGACTAAAAGTAAAAAGATGGAGAAAAATATTTCATAAAAATGAAAACAAATAAAAAGGGTAGAAATACTTATACCACGCAAAATATACTTTAAAACACAAGCTGTAATAAGAGACAAAGAAAGACCCAGTTATCCCACTTGTGGGTATTTATCCAAAGAAATCCAAAACACTGCTTTGGCGGGACATAAGAATCCAAATGTTTATTGTGGCATTATTTATAATAGCCAATATATGGAAACAACTTAACTTTCCATCAATAGATGAATGGATAAAGAAGAAGTGGTACATATACATAATTGACTATTACTCAGCCATAAAAAAAGAATTAAATCTTGCTATCTGTAACAACATGGATGGACTGTGAGGGTATTGTGCTAAGTGAAATAACTCAGCAAAAGACAAATACCATATGATTTCACTTATATATGAAATCTAAAAAACTAAATAAATGAACAAACAAAACAAATAAATTCGTAGATATAGAGAACATTTTCATGATTGCCAGATGCGAGGAAGTTAGAGGAATGGGTGAAAGGGGAAAAGGATTAAAAAGTACAAATTGGTAGTTACAAAATAGTCATGGGATTTAACGTACAGCATAGGGAACATAGTAGTATTGCAATAACTATGTATGGTATCAGATGGGTACTCCATTTCTTTGAGTGATCAGTTTGTAAGTTATATAAATGTCTAATCACTATGTTGTACACCTAAAACAAATATAATATCGTATGTCAACTTTAATGAAACAAAAAAGTATTTTAAAAAACATAATAAAGGCCACACATGACAAACTCTCAGATATTTAGAAATCAGACTCAGATGGATTAAATTCAGATAGCATGATACCAAAGGTTTTCTTTTGTATCATCTGAGAATACACTCCTGGGAACATCTTTCAGTAATGAGATGTCCCTCCAATTATTTCGGCTGAGAAATGTGTATTTTGATGTTATTATTTGGCCTTTCTATGTATGTAAAACAAATATTATGGTTACTCATATGTTATGAGAGCCTGATGTGGTAATTTACAAGAACATATCCAAGACATCTACAAATTAGCATAGTTTTATTAACTGTAGTAGTTCTAGGTAACAGAAAGATATCAACTATTTATTGGCCAGTCAAGTCAGAGTTAATGCAATAACTAATGCCTGGGTGCACACTTTAGAAAAAGTATAACTCTCAATTAATCAATTAAGACAATTTATCACTTCTAGTTGACCAAACTTATTCATAGAACTGATTCTCTAAGTTAGGCCTAGGGTAGATACAGAAGGAGTTCAAATGTTTCATAATATTAGTATAAATTATGCTGTAGAAATAAGCAAAGAAAGAAAGACCAACCAAACAAGAACAGCAAAGACTATTTATTCAGAGCCAACTATCATAATGAAATACTTATTCCACTACTTTTCAAAATTTATTTAACCAAATGATAAAAGTTAAGAAGCCCCTATTGAGGTTATTTAATCAAAAGTAAAAATAAAAAGCTATATGTCACTGGAAATATACATGTTTCTCCTTAACTAAGTAAAAATATTTGCACTGATTTAAAGATTGTTGGAAATAATACAGAAATACAATATAGTAACAAAGTAACATGTGTTCCTTTATCATTAAAAACTGTTGCACAATAAATCAATGAATATAATGAGTACAGATACCACTTCATTTGAAAACAATTATTTTCATTATTCATAGGCAAGCTACTGCAGCAAAAAAGCTAAAGTCAGGAGTGCATGAAAATATACAGGATGATACTAATAAGGTAATTTTTTTATTAGAATAATCTTTAAAATGCCAAAATCTTTGATACCTTAAAATGAGATGACGAGTGGTTGTACACAAAACAGACGTTTACTGAGTATCTAACAAGTACATAAAAGAGTTGCTGAATATAAAATGTTACATATTTGTCTTCCAAAAGATAGGTATTCTAAATTTGATGATGCATTCTCAGATGATAAGTAACTATTCAACAAATATTTTTAAAGTAATTAACATTTAAATTTTTCCCTTAATATAAATGTGATATTTAACTATGTGAAAGCAACTGCTTTTCAAAAGGCAATCATGCATTGCAGATAGAATTTTGAAAACTTATCTGAGTTTCCATATATCCTGACATGATTTTGGGGGGCAAAACTTATATGAATAGCATACTAAAAAATCTTATGTGTGCATATATTTTATTAAAACTTGGAAACAGTATTTTCTCATAAAAATATTTCAGAGAATTTCAATGAGGTTTGAGCCTATTTAAAAAAATATATAAAAATTCAGTACATTCTGTTTAGTTTGCAAGAGCAGCTCGTTAACATCAAAACATATGATAGTTTCCTAGTAAATATGTTTTAAATCCTTTGTAAGTTAGTAGTTAGTATTTAAAACAAAGTTCCATAATTTTATAAATGTACTCAAGGATACACTTTTTTTATTTCAATAAATGTGTATTTGAGGAAAGGATGATCTAATACAAAATACAGAGAAAAACCAGCTGGAGATATAGGAATAAAAAAATGTTATTGCAGAAGCTGAGGAGGCAATGAATTTCAGAGTATGGTCAACAGTGTCAAATGATATAGTTAATTAAGGTAATAACTGACAAATGGGCTTTGGATATGAGTAGTGATCTTTGTGAGAGAGCAGTGTCAGCGAAATGCATGGGGCAGAAGCAGAACCAGTTATAACCCGAACTTCCCAACTCCTCCTATTCCCAGCGTACACCCTGACTTTGGCTAGCCTGATTTGCTCTCCATTCCTTAAAATATGGCGTATGCTTTAAAGCCTCCATGCCTTTGCCTTTAATAATGTTGTTCCTTCAGCCTACAAATCTTACTTCTCATTCTCTGCTTATTGAAATCAAATCTATTCTTCAAGAATCAAGGGAAATGTCATTTCTTTGAATGTTTTCTCTTAGTTTTCTAAGTTTCCTTCTTTGTGTTCACTTATCCCTTGCTTATATTCTATTTTAATATTTAACCCAGTCTGATGTGCTCTACATACAGTTGTGTAAGTAATTTTACTCTCTAGTTTGGTAGTTCCATAAAGGCAGGATTATTTCTTATTTTCTTATGCAACGTCCTTCTCAATTTCACCCCTACTGAGGGCTCCTCTCTACTCAATGTTTGACTCAGTGATTTGTCTCTTATAATCACTCTTTAAATATTGAATTTAATGTAATGGAAATTTATGCTACCAATTTAATAAGCATTCTTTGAGGGCCTATATTATCTGGAACCATGAAAGATTTGCAGTAGAGAAAGTCAGAAAGAAAATTAATTCAGCTGAGAATAAACAAGGCTTTTATACGAAGAAAAGCTGAACAAACATTCAAGTGAAGCATAATTAGAAGCCCTTTGTCTCATAAGGACAGTAATTATTTTGCAGGTCAGAAAGTTGCAGATAACTTCATGGAGGGAATCAGACCTCATATAAAAATTGAATAGGATTTGGACAGAGGAATAGATGAAAGAGGGCATTTTAGATGAGGAGTAGATTCTGAGTAAATATTCTGAGTTATGATTTAATTCTAGTGCATCAAGGAACAGCAAAGTGATGAGTATGTCTCTGGAGATGGATTCTTAAAGGTAAATGGTAAAAAATAAAGTCATAGGTGATATAACCCTAGTCTATGGAGACCTGAGGATTCTAAGATAAAGGAAAAAGACTTGATTTGGAGAGTAATGAGCCAAAAACATTTCCAGTCCTTAAGAGCATATCTATACTAGGAAAAGGATGGATACAGAATATCAGTTAAAGAGTTCTGTTATGATGCATAAGTAAAACTAAAGAAGACAATGTCAGAAATGGTGCAGAGGAGGAATTTATAGAATGGTCAGATTTTCCAAAGGGAGAAAAGGAGAATGTGACGACATTTTTGCCTATATTTCACAAATCCAAATCTCTCTTCAAATCCTGTTAAACTCTCGCTTCCTCTATTAAGTGATCAATATGAATTTTTTTGCTCTCCACTATAGTTTTCAAGTATGTATGTGAGGGAAGGGTGTGGGGAGGGGGAAGAGGGATCTCAAGTGTGTAAAAACCAACAACACGAGCCTATCCTTAAGCTGACCTTAGTGATATCCATTTCTTTTAACCCTAGAATATCAAGTTTTTCTGCCTCAGGAATTCACACAGGCATTTCCAGACTATCCTGTTTACACAATTTGTGATATTTTTCTTTTTGCAGATTTGACCTACTGTGCCTGTGCTAGTTTTCGAGAGATAGCACAAATAGGATGATTAAAGCAGACTTTTTCTTTTCTTTTCATACATGGGAAAATTAGAAGAGAGAATTAGACAAACTCTAATTTAGAATCTCATTTCTCTATGATTTCCATCTCAGCCAAGAAGTCAGGAATGGCTCAGGAAAATCACTCCTTGACAAGTGAATTTATCCTCATAGGACTTACAGACCACCCAGTGCTAAAGATCCTTCTGGTTTTGCTGTTCTTTGCCATATATCTGACTGCTACGGTAGGGAATCTGGGCCTTGTGGCATTGAGTTTTGTGGAGCATCATCTTCATATGCCTATGTACATCTTTATGGGTAATCTGGCTCTGATGGATTCCTGTTATCCCTGTGCCATTACTCTCAAGATGTGAGAGAACTTATTTTCTGAGGACAGAACGATCCCCTCAATGAATGAATGATACAATTTTACTTTCTCTGCCTTGCTGAACCTGAAGATTGCTTTCTCCTGGAGGCAATGGCTTATGATCACTATATGGCCATATGTAAGCTCACTGCAGTACTACACCATGATATGAAAAAAAAAAATGAACATTCACATGATTACAGGGACTTTAATAGCTAGTAACCTGCATTCCATGATTCATGTAGAGATTCTGTTAAGGTTAACTTTCTGCAGGTCTACTGAAACTGACTACTTTTTTTGTGATATTCTTCCACTCCATAAACTCTCATAAAGATCATTATATCATAATGACATATTCTTTCAATGCCAGTTCGAATCTTCCCCATTGCTACTATCTTGATTTCTTACATTTGCATCCTAAGATGTTAAAGTTTTCCCACTATTTCTGGCAAATAATCTCTTTGTATTAATAGTATTTTAAAATTTGTTTCTGTTATTTATAATTGATCAACATTTAAATGTGATATTCTCATATATATTGATTTTGTATCATATGATCTTTATGCTTAGTTTTTTAGAATTTCTTAATCTGAAGTCTACTATTAATCAATATTTTTTTATTTTTTTTCTTATTTCTCCTGCACCTCCTCCTCCTCCTTGTTTTCCACTTCCTCTTTCTTATTTATTTTTTTTGAAAGTTTAAATTTTTGCACTTCACTCTTGATTCTGCCTGGAATTTAGTAGAATATGGCATGAATTGAAGATGTAACTTTATTTGGCTTGATTCTCCAAAAATCATCCAAAGGTTAATTTAACTCAAATAAACATCTGGGGAGGAATTCTTTGAAAATCTGAAAAAATAATTCTAAAGTTTTTCCAAAAAATTAATTATTAATAGAACAAATAAACTTGATATATTATATGAAAATGTATGATGTAGTTCCAATAATTAAAACAATTTGGTTTTACAGAAAGCAACACATGAACAAATAAAACAAACTCATAGACACAGACAACAGAAAGGTGGTTACCAGAGGGATAGTGGGTGGGGAGAAAGCAAAGATGATTCAAATTTATGATGATAGAGGGAAATTAGACTTCGTGTGGTGAGGACACAATGAAATATACAGATGCTGTATTATAGAATTGTACACTTGAAACTTACATGTTATTAACCAACGTCACCTCAATAAACTTAATAAGAAAAATTTGGTTTTAAATAGAGAATCAGTAGATATGTCAATTAAAAAAATCAGATTATCTACATTTTATTACTCTTACATAAAATAATAAGAGTATTACAAATCAATACAGAAAGAAATGTTTAGTAAATGGACCATGGTAAACTGATTAGCTCTTTTGTGTTTCTTCTCATTCAGAGATACTCTATAAATATAATTTGTATTTTTTTCTTTTCCCATTGCTTAAATTTTTATATATAGCACTTTTACTAAATTGGGATTCATTTTAAAATTATGTGAAGTAATAATTAAAAATTTTTTTTATAGCTAACCAGTAGTTCAAAGCATTTATTTACTAATTCTTTCCTTTCACTGATTTCTTATACCTCTTTTAGTTCATATACAACAGGCACTGGCATATGCAGAGTCTATTTCTAGTCTGTCTAGTTTGCTCAACAAAAACAAAAACAGACAGTTCCAACCTCTACACTTCTAGTAGGGAAGAGACATTTTAAGAAGTAATTAAACTAAGAAAAAAAAGAAGTAATTAAACTAAGCAGAAATATGTTTTATGATTGGGAAAGATTCTTCTGTCTCTATAATCTGAATGCTAAAATTCTATAACATTCAGATATAAGATTCTCTATTTTATTCTTTCTATTCTTTCTTTTTATGTGACTCCACGTATTTTTATGGCTTTTAATATATCAATATGAAGATGACTCAGAATGTATGTTTCCAGTTCTGACATGTCCTCTAATCTCCAGACTCATGCATTCAAATGCCAAGCAGGACATAATTATTCGTCTGCCTCAAATATGTCTCAAATATAACATGATAAAAACAACTCTCAAATTTTCCTGTAAACGTGGTTATTCCTGGTCTTCTCTGTCTTGATGGTAGTAGCATCCTTTACCTAGTTCAGCAAGAGACAAATTATGAGTAATACTCCATCTCTCTGCTATCACATCCAAACTTTCACAAAATCTGTCAACTCTGCTTCTAAAATATACCTGAACGTGCCCAAATCTCTTCACTTACACTGCGTTTACACAGTTCCATGCTATCATCTCTCACCTACAGATTATCAAATGCTTCAGACTAGTATCCTTCTGTTACTCCTTTTATAACTTTTTAATTTTTATTCAGAAACCAACTTAAAAAATAGTACTAAAAATGCATTCTAAAATAGATAGTCTTCTGCTCACCAAGACCTATGTATTTAGTTACAGCCACATTTTAGTTTTATTAAAGCTATTTCTCTGAAAATTTACCTTTATATTTGCTAGTATAAGTCATAGACATAGTAATCAATTTCCTGTAATGGTAAATAGATATTTATTTATTTACACCTCTCCACTTCTCTCTTCATTAATGGTATATCACAGTTTTCAATAACTTGGTAATCAGTTTTTATTAGGGACATGCAAACACTTTCCACTACTGTAACAACTAGTGTATCATGCTTATAGTTTCTTTTCTATATGATTTTTGTGGGATTTTTAAAAAGTTAATAAAATTTTATCATCCCATGCATTCAATTAGATCCATCATGTGTCTATCAAATATCTTTCTTAAAAACCCAACTATATTAAATAATCTTTTCTTTTTTATTTTAGAGACTTTTTCCTGGTGCCCTCTATCCTCCTGTTCCACTCTGGGCCCAATGGTCATTGTCCTGCTGAGACTTTTCTTTGCTAATTTCATGTGTTGGACTGTCTCCAAGCTATCTTCCTCTTTCATTCTCTTGTTTCACTAGAAATCTTGGTTGCCTCTTTGTCGGTCATGATTTGGCTCTGGACAAGATTTGGCTTTGTTCTTTCTTCTCACATGATAATAATTTGGTTTCTATAAAATTCTAGATTTGAAATAATTTTCTTTCTAATGTTTAAGTATTTGAGCAAGCTGTGCTACTTTTGAGAAATTGCATGTCATTCTGATTCCCATTCATTTTGTTATCTTTCTGGAGACATTTAAAATTTATCACTGGCTTTCTAAAATTTCAGAATAAATATATTTGGCATTTTTGTTCCTTCATTTTTCTATGTAGTGATGGAATCTTTCTTTCTCTTATTCTTGCCTTCTTGGCTCTGTTTTCTATTTTCCATCCCTTCCCTCTTCCATTTCTTTCCTTCCCTTTTCATCTCTTCCTTTCTCTTTTGCATCCTTCCCTCTCTTCTCCTTCCTCCCATCAACATCCTTATCTTTTGCTCGTCTTTCCCTACTCACTTTCCTGCCTTCCTCCCTCTAGCTCTCTCTTTTTCTTTTGCTGTACAGTATCAAAGCTTAATTTTTTTCAATCAAGACAAAGCCGAGTACAAAATAAATAAAATTCCCATAGAAAAAGCAGAATTAACAAACCTAATTAGCAGTATTCAGACTAAGTTGTTTTTCTATTATCCTATGGTGATCATTAACATTTTAAATATTATCATCATGAAGCTATAGATCTTAATATAATTAGCAACATAAATTCATTATAATTATGATTCCTCTGATGTCAAAATTATCTCAAATTTGTCATATTGGAACTTAACTCAAAAACTTCAACATGATTTCTGAGTCCTTCTGATATGACTGCAGTGGTTTCTGACATTTCTTGTTCTCTGGTACAAGATATATAAGTTAAACTTGTGCATTTTCTGCCTCAGAAAGGAAATTAGATATTTTCTGAATAGGTCCTATAAGCAAAATGTTCAATAGTTTCTGGTCTATATTTCCTCTGTTTCTTTTTTAAAATAATTTTTTTAAAGCACAAACATACATGCATATCTATACAATCTTTTATAAAAAATCATCCTGCCAGTTTATTAACTTTCAAGCCAATAAAAATGTTCCTACTGGCCTTAGTATTGCATTTACTCATTCAAAAGACATTTAGCTGTTACAAGCCCATGTTCAAATCCTGATTCTGCACTCAAAACAATCTTATTTCCTCTTCTTTCGTACTCAAATGGTAGAACACGCACACATACACACATAATGACTTCTTTTTTTAAATTTTACTTTACAACATGATGTGGAAATAATCCCATATCAATTAGTACTGCTATTTCTCTTTTTTTAAAAGTCATGGTGTACTCCACTGGGTATTTACTCCATTGGCCTCTTATGAATGGTTTTTAGATTGTTTTGTATGCTTTATCTGATACATCTCTAGTCATACCATGTACACTCCACCCAAATTCCTCAACTGTTAATATTTTAAATAATTATGACACAATTATCAAAGCTAACATGTTAACTACAGGCTTTATTTTGGATTTTATACTATATTCATTAATGTCATTTTTCTGTTTCAGAATCTAATCCAGGATACTGGTTTAGTCAGTTTAGTTTCATGTCTCCTTACTTCCCTCCAATCTGTGACAGTTTATTAGTGTTTCCTTGTCTTTTATGATCTTGACAATATTGAAGAGTACTGATCAAATATTTTGTAGAATTTCCCTAACTTTCTGTTTGCCTAATATTTATTCATAATTAGACTTCTATTATGAATTTGGAAGGAGAGTATCACAGAAATGAAGAGTCCTTCTCATTGTATAATATTGGGGGTACATGGTGTAAGCATGACTTACCACAGTACTGATAATGCTAACCTTGATCACTTGATCAAGGTGGGGTCCATTAGATTTCTTCCCTGTGAAGTTAACTATTTTTCTTTTTTTATACTTTATTTATTAGAAACAAATCATTAAGTCTAGATTGTATTCAAGGGGAGGGGAACTATGCTGTATCTCCTGGAGGGAGTAGTATCAAATAATCTGTAGAAATATGTTAACACCACCCAAGTAACTAACAAATATGTGGGGGAGATAGTTTGAGACTATAAAAATATTTCTTGCTCACTAGTTGGTTTTGCTCACAGCAATTAGTACTGCAGTGTTCTAAGGATAATTTTCTATTTCCTTGATTCTTTCTACAAGTAGTAATTGAAAAATAAAGCTTACCTAGGTATAAAATTCTTGGCTCACAAATTTTTTTCCTTACATTTATTGATCCACAGTTATCTTGCTTTGTATGTTGCTGTTGAGATGCCATTCTGACTTCCTTTCTTTGGAAGTAAGTTTGTCTTTCTATGTAAGGTGCAGATAATTTTGTTTAAACTTGAAGTCTAATACTTTTACTAGGATATATCTTAGATTTCCCTTTTCTGCATTAATTATTATAAGTATATTTTAAACTGTATATTAAAGGCTTCTGTTATTCCCTAAATTTTTATTAGATTATAACTTTAAATATTATTTTTATTTCATTCTTTCTTTTCTTTTTCAGGGACTCCAATTTAATGTGTGATATATCACCCTTGCTAATTTTTCATACCATCATAATCTAATTATTTTTACCTCTTATTTGTTTCACTTTCATTCTCTTAATCATTTCTTCTCTTCAGTGATCCTAATATAGATAAAAGAATCCCCTACTCCTTGAGAATCTTGTAATTTAATTTTAATTACTAAAATGATTGTCTTTTTCTCCAATTTATTCTACTTTTAGTCAGTTTTCATCTTATATATTTTTTTGGTGCATCTCTGTCGTCATTATTGATAAAGGTTTCTTTTATAGCCACAAATGACTGTTTAAAGAAAATAAATTTAGTTGAGGTATTGTGTTAGAATTATTCTATTTCTATAGTTGATTTTCTTGTAAGAATCTTCATCAAATAAAATATTTCTATTCATATTTTTAGTTTTCTTCTTCTTCTTTGGTTTTGTGTGGAGATAGCCTATCATTTTCCTATTTGGGGGTACAACACTTAGTTTTCTTTTTCTGGATCAGGAACAATAGATGATTCTATTTAAGCAGGAGCAAGGGGATACTATAGTTTATTAAGTTATTAGTGAAAGCACCTTATTCTGCGGGTGCAGTGATTTGCTACTTATCTCTGAGGAGTACAATTATGTGAGTCTTCTAACATTGTGATTTTCTTTTGTTTCTGTAGCAATTTGTTCAAATTGAGGCCACAAGAAACAGACCCTGAAATGGACATATGCATATAAGAAGTTTGTATTAGAAATGCCCTCAGACTCAATACTTATTGAGGGAGTTAAGGAAGTAAGATTGGGTAGAGGGATACACTGAATGTAAACACAACAAAGACCTTAGACAATCCCATGAAGAAGTGAGAGTTTGGGATTTCCCTTCAGAATTCCCATGCTTTAAAGCAGATGCCTGGAATTTATACCTTCCATGGAACTGACATTGAATGGAGGCTGCCCTCAAGGAGGGATATGACCCTGAAAAGAAAATTCTCTTCCACTAAGGATATTTCATAGAGATGGAATCAGTTGAAAGCTATCAGCTATTACTAACACTCTTACAACTGAGGAAATAAAAATGGGATCTGGGGTATAAAATACAGATCCATAACAGACCTCCTTTACACAGTTCAGAGCTACTTTTTCATTTTTGTTTTAAATTAATTAATTTATTTATTTATGGTGACATTGATTAACAAAATCTAGAAAGTTTCTGCTGTACATTGTAACAGTAAAGCACATATATATATGTATATCTATTTACATTGTGTGTTTATCTCCCATAGTTAGATTTCTTTCTGTCACCACTTATTTGACCTCTTTTACCCTTTATACCTCTATCCCCTTCACCCTTCCCTCTGGTAACCACTACTCCATTGTCCATGTCCATGAGTCTCTGTTTCTTTGTACTGTTTGTTACTTTTTGTTTAATATCCCACATACAAGTGATATCATTTGATTTTCAACCTCTTCTGTCTGGCTTATTTCGCTTACCATGATTATCTTGAGGTCAATCCATGTTGTCTAAAATGGCAGTATTTCATCTCTTATGGCTGAATAATATTCAATTGTATATATGTACCACCACTTCTTTAGCCAATCACCTATCATAGGACACTTTGGTTGCTTCCATGTCTTAGCCACTGCTAATAATGCTGCTATGAACATCGGTGTGCAAATATATTTTAGGATATGGGTTTTCAAGTGTTTGGGGTAAATACCCAGCAAAGGGATTGCTGGATTATACAGTAGATCAATTCTTAGTTTTTTGAGAAAACTCCATACTGTTTTCCTTAGTGGCTGTATCAATTTGCAGTCCCACCTGCAATGTATGGGGGACCCTTTTTCTCTGCATCTTCTCCAACACTTGCTATTCATTATTGCTATTCTAACAGGTGTGAGATGGTATCTCATTGTGGTTTTGATTTGCATTTCCCTAATAGCTAGCGATGTTGAGTATCTTTTCATATATTTATTGGCTATTTGTATATCCTCTAGGGAGAAGTGTTTTTTCAGGTCCTCTGCCCATTTTTTGATTGGATCGTTGTTTTTTTTTTTTTTCTTATTGAGTTGTATGAATTTCTTCTATATTTTGGATATTAGGCTCTTATCGGAGGCATTGCTTGCATATATATTTTCCCATTCAGATGGTTGTCTCTTTACCTTGTTGATGGTTTCTTTTGCTGTGCAAAAGATTTTTAGTTCGATGTACTCCCATTCGTTTATTTTTGCTTACTTCCCTTGATTTTGAAGTCAAATGTATAAAATCCTCTTTAAGTCTAAGGTTTGAATTTAGTTCCTACATTTTCTTCTATACATTTTATTGTTTCAAGTCTTATATTTAGGTCTTTAATTCATTTTGAATTAATTTTAGTGTCTGGTGATAGATAAGAGTCTAATTCCAGTATTTTGCAGGGGGCTTTTCAGTTTTCCCAGCACCATTTATTGAAGAGGCTTTCTTTTCTCCACTTTTAGGTTTATATCCCACATATAAGTGATATTTTGTGATTTTCAACTTTTTCTGTCTGGCTTATTTTGCTTACCATGATTATCTTGAGGTCAATCCATGTTGTTTCAAATGGCAGTATATCATCTCTTATGGCTGAGTAATATTCCATTGCATATGTGTACCACCGCTTCTTTAGCCAATCACCTATCATAGGACACTTTTAGTTTTCTTGTCAAAAATTGTTTGCTCATATAAACATGGGTTTACTTTGGAATTTTCTTTTTCTTTTTTGCTTTTATGTTTATTGGGATAACATTGGTTAATACAGTTACATATCTTCAGATGTACATTATAATTTGACATCTATATATTCTATTGTGTGTTCACCACCCACAGACCAGTTTTCTTCAGCTACCATATACTTGATCTCCTTTACCCACTTCACCCTTCCCCAAACCCCTTTACCCTGTTTACCTCACTCCTTCTCCCCTATTTCCTATCCTCTGGTAACCACTACTCCATTGTCCATGTCACTGAGTCTCTGTTTGTCCTGTTCATTTGTTGCTTTTAGGTTTATATTCCACATATAGGTGATGTCATGTGATTTTTAACTTTTTCAGTCTGGCTTATCTCAAAGTCTATCCATGTTGTTGCAAATGGCAGTATTTCATCTCTTCTTATGGCTGAGTAATATTCCATTGTATATATGTATCACCACTTTAGCCAATCATCTATCCTAGGACACTTTGGTGGCTTCCATGTTCTGACCACTGTGAATAGTACTGCTATAAACTTCAGTGTGCAAATATCTTTTGAGATATGAGTTTTCAAGTCTTTGGGGGGTAAATACCCAGTAGAGGAATTGCTGGATCCTGGTAGATCAATGGATATGGTAGATCAATTCTTAGTTTATTGAGGAAACTCCATTTGTTTTCCATAGTGGCTATACCAATTTGCAGTCCCACCAGTGGACTGTGAGGGTTCCTTTTTCTCTGCATCCTCTTCAACATTTGTCATTACTTGTCCTGTTGTTTATAGCTATTCTACCAGGTGTGAGATAGTATCTCATTGTGGTTTTGATTTGCATTTCCCTAATAGCTATGGCCATTTGTATGTCCTCTAGGGAGAAGTGTCTCTTGAGATCCTCTGCCCATTTTTTGTTTGGATCATTTGTTTTGTTTTGTTTTGCTTTGCTTTTATTGAGTCGTATGAGTTCTTTGTATATTTTGGGTATTAGGTATTTATTGGAGGCATTGCTTGCAAATATATTTTCCCTTTCAGATAGTTGTCTCTTTACCTTGTTGATGATTTCTTTTGCTAAGTAGAAGATTTTTAGTTTAAAATAGTCCCATTCATTTACTTTTGCTTTTACTACCCTTACCTTTGAGGTCAAATGCATAAAATTCTCTTTAAGTCTAAGGTTCTTGAATTTAGTGTCTACATTTTCTTCTATGCATTTTATTGCTTTAGGTCTTATATTCAGGTCCTTAATCCATTTTGAGTTAATTTTGGTGTGTGGTGATAGATAACATTCTAGTTTCATTCTTTTGCAGGTGGCCTTCCAATTTCCCAGCATTATTTATTGAAGAGGCTTTCTTTTCCCCCACTGTATGTTTTTTACTCTTTTGTTGAAAATTATTTGCCCAAATAAACATGAGTTTACTTCTGGGCTCTTGATTCTGTTCCACTGGTTTCTGTATCTGTTTTGCTGCCAATACCATGCCATTTTTATTATTGTCGCTCTTAATTTAAAGACAAGCAGAGTGATGCCTCCAGTCTCATTCTTTTTCTGAGGATGATTTGGCAATTTGGGGTCTTTTGTGCTTCCATACAAATCTGGTAATTTTTTGTTCTATTTCTTTTAAAAATGCCAATGGGATTTTGATAGGGACTGCATTAAATCTGTATAATGCTTTAGGTAATATGGTCATTTTAATTATGTTGATTCTTCCCCTTAAAGAACAAAGAATATCTTTCCATTTCTTTGTATATTCGATTTCTTTAATAGGGTCTTGTAGTTTTCATTATAGAGGTCCTTCGCATGTTTCATTAAATTTATTCCTAGGTATTTTATTCTTTTTGCTTCAATTGCAAAAGGAATTATTTTTGCCACTTCTTCTGACACTTCATTATTAGAGTATAGGAACGCTATGGACTTTTGAATGTTGATTTTGTATCCAGAATTTTTACCGTATTTGCTTATTGTTTCTAGTAGTGTTCTTGTGGGGTTTTTAGGGTTTTCTGTGTAGAGAATCATGTCATCTGCAAATAGTGCAGTTTGACTTCTTCATTTCCTATTTAGATGCCTTTGATATCATTCGCTGGTCTGCATTCCCTCGGACTTTCAATATTACATTGAATAGCAGTGGCGATAGTGGACATTATTGCCTTGTTCCTGATCGTAAAAAAAAAAGGTTTTTAGTTTTTCACTATTAAGTATAATGTTGGCTGAGGGTTTCTCATATATGGTCTTTATTATATTAAGATACTTTCTTTCTATACTAATTTTGTTAATTGTTTTGATCATAAATGGATGTTGTGTCTTGTTGAATTTTTTTCTGCATCTATTGATAAGATAATATGATTCTTATTTTTTAATTTGTTTATGTGGTGTATCATATTAATTGATTTGTGTATGTTGAACCATCCCTATACCCCTTGTACCTCATATATAATTTTTTTAATATGTTGCTGTATTCAGTTCACTAGTATCTTATCTAGGATTTTTGCATCTGTGTTCATGAGAGATATTGGTCTGTAGTTTTCTTTTTTTGTGCTATCCTTACCAGGTTTTGGTATCAGAGTAATATTGACCTCATAAAATGAGTTGGGAAGTATTGCCTCCTCTTTGAATTTTTAAAAGAGTTTGAAGAGAATAGGTATTAAATCTTCTTTGAATGTTTGGTAGAATTCACTGGTGAAGACTTCTGGTCCTGAACTTTTACTTTTTGGTAGGTTTTTTATGATTGTTTCCATTTCCATACTGCTGATGGGTCTATTTAGATTTTTCAGATCTTCTTGATTCAGTCTAGGAAGGTTGTATTTTTCTAGTATGGGTTTATTTCTTTTAGATTATTAAGTTTGATGCTACATACTTTTTCTTGTATTATCTTTTTTATTTCTGTAGTGTCTGTCATAATTTCCCCTCTTTCATCCCTGATTTTGTTTATTTGTGTCCTTTCTTTTTTTCTTTAGTGAGTCTAGCCAAGGGTTTATCAATTTTATTAACTTTCTCAAAGAATCAGCCAGCTCTTTGTTCATTTATTTTTTCTATTGTTCTTTTGTTTTCAATGTCATTTATTTCTGCTCTAATTTTGATGATTTCTTTCCTTCTGCTGACTTTAGGCTTCATTTGTTATTCTTTTTTTAGTTTTTTTTTTTTTATGATGAAGCATTAGCTTATTTATTTGGGCTCATTCTTGTTTTTGGAGGGAGGCCTGTAATGATAAAAACTTTTCTCTTAGAACCACTTTTGCCATGTCCCAAAAGTTTTGATATGTTGTACTATCATTATCATTTGTTTCTATGTATCTCTTGATCTCTCTTTTTATTTCTTCTCTGACCCAGTTATTCTTCAGTAGCATGTTGTTTAATCTCCATGTATTTGTAGTTCTTCCTGCTGTTTTTACAGCTGATTTCTAGCTTCAAAGCATTATGATCAGAGAATATGGTTGGTATAATATCAACCCTTTTATATTTGTTAAGGTTATCTCTGTGTCTCAGTACATGGTCAGTCCTTGAGAATGTTCCATGCATGCTAAAAAAGAATGTATAAGCAGCTGTTTGGGGATGAAAAGCTCTGTAAATGTCAATTATCTCCACTTGGTCTAATGTGTTATTTAAGAATGTTATTTCCTTATTGATTATCTATTTCAATGATATGTCCATATCTGACAGTGTGGTATTTAGGTCCCCTATTATGATAGTGTTTTGGTCTGTTTCTCCCCTTAGTTCTGTTAATAATTGCTTTATATATTTTGGGGTTCCCTGATTGGGAGCATAGATATTATAAGTGTTATGTTTTCTTGGTATACAATTTCCTTTATCATAATAAAGTGTTCCTCAGTATCTTTCTTTACCTTTTTTATTGTGAAGAGTATTTCATCTGATACTAATACTACTACTTGCATTTTTCTCTGAATGCCCTTTGCTTTTAATGTCATTTTTCACTCTTTAATTTTGAGTCTATAATTGTCTCAGGAGCTAAGATGTGTCTCCTGGAGGTAGCATGCGGTTGGGTTTTGTTTTTTGATACAATCTGCAACTCTGTGCCTTTTTTATTGTTGAGTTTAGTCCATTTACATTTAGGGTGATTATTAAAATATGAGATCTTTGTAAAGTTATTTTATCTTTTGCTTTCCGGTAGCTTAGTGTATCCAGTACTTCCTTGTCTTTGTCAGATTTTTAAAAATTTTGGTTGGGTTTTGTGGGCTTTCCCCCTGTTCTTTCTTGTTTTCCATCATATACTTCAGTTCTGCATCTTTGGCACATGATTATCATTATGAACATGTAAAGGATAATTACATATACAGTGGTTCATTTTCTTCTGCACATGCCTCATCTCCATTCTAATTTGCAAATTTGGATCTTTGAATCCTCCCCTTTTCAATCATTGTTGTCTCAATTTGTCTCTATGTAGGCTGAACATTCGTTACTATTCTTGCTATTCTAGCAAATTACTATTCTAGCAAATCTCTTCTTATTGTTTAAAATTATAATGCCCTGTTCTTAGTAAGGGTTGCTCTCCTCTGCTTTTATCTGCCTATTAGTTGCCTTTCTCCGAATTGTGTTTTTTTTAATTCATTTTGTTTTTAGTGAGCTGACCCCTTTCAGTATTTTTTGTAATACAGGCCTTGTAATAAACTCCCTCAATTTTTGTATGTCTGGAAATATTTTTATTTCTCCTTCATATCTTAAGGAGAACTTAGCTGGATACATTAGTCTTGGATAGTAGTTTCTTTCATTTAAAAGTTTGAATATTTGATTTCACTCATTTCTGGCTTGTAAGGTTTGTGCTGAAAAGTCCTACAATAATCCAATGGATTTTTCTTTATAGGTTACCATCTTCTTTTTCCTGGCTGCCTTGAGAATTCTTTCTTGTCATTCATTTTTGATAATTTTAATACAATGTGTCTTGGTGAAGGCCTTTTTAGGTTGAGATAACAGTGTTCTATTGACTTCTTGAATTCCAAGTTCTAGGTCATTCCTTAGATTAGGGAAATTCTCTCAACTATTTTCTGAAAATGCTTTCTAATCCCTGCTTCTTTTCCTCTCCTTTGAGAATGCCCATTATTCTTATGTTACTCTCCTGATGATATCAGCTAGTTCTTGTATTTTCTTTTATTATTTTTTATTCTTCCGTTTCCCTCTTTTTTTTCTGATTTATTTCTAGATTCCTGTCTTTGATATCACTGATCCTTTCCTCCATTTGGTTAACTCTATTTCCCAAGATTGATATTTCATTTTTTATCCCTTGTAGTGTGTTATCTCCAGAAGTTCTATTAGGTTCTTTTTGAGGGTTTTGATCTCCTTGCTAAAAACTCATTCTGCTGGTCTAGTTGTTTCTTCAATTATTGGAATTGTTGATGTGACTTGTATTGGATCTCATTGAGTTTTTTCAGAAGTGCTGTCTTGAATTTTCTGTCACTGAATTTGCATATTTCTATGCTATAAGCTTATTTTCTGAAGATTTTTCTGTCTTTCTGAGATGCATTGTCATCTTTGTTGTTCATGTTGTTAATGGACTATTTCTCTTCCTGAGCATTAATGGAAGTGTATTCTGCTTTTTTTCTAGGGAGAAGATTTATTATGTAAAGGTTTCTCTTTAGCCTGTTGCAAAGAAGGTGTTTTTCTTTTGGTTTCCAGTAGGTGGCATGTAATCCTCTTATATCCTTGCTTTATAGAAAGTCTTAATAATACTTTTTTTTTCTTATAGATATGCAATCTTGCTTGCTGCACTCAGTCTCAGTGTTAGAAAGTTTCAGTAGCATTTGCTCAGATCCCTGGGGCTCAGATGTGTTTGGTCTCAGAGAATATGAGGAGGGGCAGTCTGGTCAGGGATGGAGGATGCCACTCAGTTATCATCATGGCTGGTAATAATCAACTATTGTTTCTCTACCATTCCCACTTCTCTGCCATCCCCACTGCTTTCTGCCTGGTGCATGGGCACTGCCGCCGGCTGCATGAAATTAACATCTCTCCACGGCAGGGCTGTGGGTTCCCTGAACAGGAACCCAAAGCACCTTCTTTCTTCCCCCTCCTCCTACAGGCAGCTCCAGCTGTGAGAGGCAGCTTCTTTGTTTCTCCCAGTGTACCACCCACCTCTCAGGGTTCTGTACTGTGGTAGCTCTTGTGCACAGACTCTACACTCAGATGTGCTGGTGTGAAGTTTGGGTGATTTTTGTTGAGTTTTAGAAGTTCAGCTTATTGTTGTTTCAAGAGGAGATAGCTGGGATTGTCTCTCACTCCACCATATTTCTGACGTTCCTCCTACTTATTTCTTATAATATGTTCTGGGGAATATCCCCGCCAAGCTCCAAACTTGGGTCTTTTTCTTCTTCTGCAAAGCCTTTAGTGGCACAACCTGCAGTCATCTCTGTTGCAGTGAGTCTCAAGACCATACTATATTTATCTTCTCCTGACTCTTAATTCCCTTCACGTTCACCCAATATCTCTGCAGTTCCAAGTAAATAACATAGTGGGATAACACAGATTTAGATTCCTGGGGAATCTGAGCTTCTCATTATCACGCCCTTTTCAGGTCATAATTGTTGTATTTGTTAGTTTACTATCAAAACTGAGCAAAGGGGTACCAACAGATGCCTGTGGATCACCTAAATGCCAAAAGTATTTTTTCTGCTCCCACAACAGCCAGACCTCTCTCTAATAACAGAGCCAAATGCCCCTATAAGCCTTGTGACTTCTTTTCTAGCCTGGTGAGCTCCTGGGAAAAGAAATCCAAAGTGACTGGGAGGCAGCTGTAGCTTTACATATGATGGGATTCTTGCTGTGTCCCCTGATAAGAGCATTTACCCTCTGAGAACAAGGATCTCTGAACCCATACAGCTTAGTAAATTCTCCAACAGGGTCACTTGAAGAGCTCTTGGACTTAGGTACTCAACTTCCTGAGGATATGGCACCATGTAATGGTCATTGATTTCTGGTGGTTGCTGCACTATGGAAGATATAGTCCTGATACCTCAACTATACCTTTGAAATGCCATTTCATCATTTATTAAACCATTATCCTTTGGGTAATGTAAAAAAGTATAAAACTCGTGTAACATGGTTATGTTTTTTATATCACAGCCTAAATTGCACATTATTTAAAATGTCAGTTCTTTCTCCCAACTAGATTATGAGCTTCTTGTCAGAAGCCATAGTAAAACCTGAGAACTCTTTATCTCCACCATATTCACATCCTATACCCACTCTACATATTGTTTTTTACAATACCATGTATATTATAAGTACTTGATTGAGGGTAAATAAAATTGAAAATCTAGCAATCAGTAGAGCATATACTGAGTTTGTTGTCAGGACCCCAAAAGATGTATAAAATCATCAGTGACTAAATAAAGACTTTTACAATCAAGAGACATACAAGTCACACTTGATAAAGATGCAAATGTATAGTAAAAGTAGGTAAGTATCATGTTGATCAGAAAAAAAAAATCAATTGAATTTAGAAAACTTAGAAAAGTCCTTGCAGAGGGGATCAGATATGAGCGCAACGATGAGTAAAGTTAGGATTGAAAAAGAGGAAGAAGATGTTTTAGATGAGGGAAACATGAGCAAATTAATTAAAGCAAGTGCACAGAGGAACAGTGAGGGGACACATGTTGCCAAGTGCCCGGAGGTGAGTGGAGAAAAACAAGGTGATGGATAAGACACAAGTATATTGTGGAGTACCTGGAATACCAAAAACAAGAAAAATTGATTTGGTTCAAAAACCAAGGAGGGACTACTATAAATTCTTCAGTGGGGGAGTATAATTTATTCCATTTATTAAACAAATATTTTTTGAGCACTACAAAGTGCCATACATTGTTCAAGGTGTTGGAAATGATGGGATGAACATAACAAAGAAATCCCTTCCATTTTATGTCTACAGCCAAAGATGGGGGTAAGGAAGGAGTGACTGATTATAGATGTACTAACAAAATAAATATATAGCATATTGAAGAGTGAATACTGGAATGAAGGAAGGGAAAACGGGGCAAGAAAAATAAATACAGCTAAACTAAAAAGAAAGGACAAATTCAGTAACTCATATGTGGGATTAAATAATATCAAATTTTCCAGTGAGAGTTTTGCAAGACATGGGATAAATTCAACTCATAAAGTGAAGAAATTGGTGACCCTGGCTAAACCAACCACACCTTTTAGTCTTCTCTCCAAATCCATTTTCCATAAACCATATTAATTCCTCCAGTAACAGGTCAAACCAACCTGAAACTCTTTCCTGCTGGTTTTACATTTCATTCACAGAATAAAGAACAGAACTATAAAGAGAGATCATTTACATAAGAATCAGATAAATGATCATCAAATGACCTTAGTAACTTTAGTAAAGGTTATTTGCTTTAATGTCATTGTCTCACGGGTCATCTTTAATCAATACCATGTCCCTTTTATGCTTTGGGGACTAAATCTCTCCGCAAAAATATAAGGATGTCATTGCAGGAAAATCTCTATAGCATTTGATGAAAAATTTCAACTTCGTATTATAAGGATCATAATTATTGACACTGATCAACAGTCTCACAGATTTTCATTGGTTTATCATGAATGCTTTAAAGACCAAAATTTATATTCTGAAATCCTATGAGAATTAAACATCATGAAGAAAACAATGAGGTGTTCCAAAACTCGCAGTGGTATTCTAATTTATTTTTAGTTGTAATATTAGCATCCATAAATGTTTATTTATCTGAATTATTTAGCATTTAAAAAATCTTAGATTTCAACTTCTTACTTATATTTCTAGTTCTTCTCAAACTGAAGGCCATGAGAACTAGGATGAGAATCAAACTGCAATTCACTCTGACCTCTTCTGATTATAAGGTAGAATTTCATAACTGTATACAGGTGTGAACACAGGCAAATTCTGTTAAGTAATTTAGGCATTTACATTGAAAGTTATTTCTAAATTAGCTAACTAAATAAGTGGCAGACTATTTAATATTTTTAAACAAACAAAATTTTCAGCCTATATGTAGGCTGAAATTTTTTATATACCAACAAATATCTAGATATAGGCTGAAAATTTTCATTTATCAACAGACTGGCTGTCATTAAAGACAAGAGATAAAAAATGTTGGCAAAGGTGTAGAGAAAAGGGAACACTGGTGCAGTGTTGGTGGGAATGTATATTGGTATAGCACTAAGGAAGACAGTTTGAAGGTTTCTCAAAAAATTAAAAATACAACTACCATATAATTCAGTAATTCCACTTTTGGGTATCTATCCAGAGAAAATGGAGTTACTGTCTTGAATAGATCTGCAGTCCCATATTCACCGCAGTATTATTCACAATAGTCAAGACATGGAAACAACCTAAGTGTCCATTTTAGGATGAGGGATAAAGAAATGTGATATATAAGTATAAATGTATATCTCCTACATTATATACACACATACCACAAACCACAACTCCCCCCGCCACACACACACACACATACACAGTATGTCCTTGCTTAACATCATTGATGGGTTCTTGGATACTGTGACATTAAGCAAAAGAACATAACAAAACCAGTTTTATCACAGGCTAATATAAACAAGAGTTAAATTACTGCAGTACATTTCCGGTCACAAAAATATCAAACTTCTAAATAAAGCCCCCAAACACTTCTACTATTAAACATTAAAGTAAATGTGAGATACACATACATTTAAAAATGAATAAAAATAAGTAAGATAATGATTTTCCAACCAGTTTATTTCAGTTCAGGCTTTTGAGCGGCCAGAGCTTATCCTCACAGCTCAGGGAGCAAGGCAGAACGCAACCCTAGAGAAGGTGCCCTTCTAACACAGAGTACATTCACATCATTTGCCTCACATGTTCATCTTTGGAATATGGGAGAAACATCAGTACCCAGAGAAAACCCATGCAGATTGGAAAAGACATGCAAACTCTGCACAGAGAGTGGCCCCTACCAGGAATTCTTTTTTCTTATTAACGTTATTATGAAATGATGTTGAATAAAAGGACATTATTCAAGTAGCTGCTGTATTATATCATATATATAAAATACACACACAATGGAATATTATTCAATCATAACATATAAATAAATCCTGCCATTGGAAACTATATGAACGGACCTTGAGAGCATTATACCAAGTGAGATAAGTCAGAAACAAAGACAAATGCTATGTGATCTTACTGATACGCAGAATTTAAAAAGGCCAAACTTAGAGAAATAGAAATTAGAATGGTGGCTGTCAACAGCTGAAGGATGAGGGAAATGGGGCAATGTTGGTCTAAGGGCACAAAATTCCAGTTTTAAGATGAAAATGTTTTGAGGATCTGATGTACAGCATTGTGGCTATTGTTAACAATACTGTTTTACAAGCATGAAAGTTCCTTAGAGAATAAATATTAAAAGTCCTTACCACACACAGGAAAAGGTAATTATGTGAGGTAATGGAGGTGTTAAGCTTATGTTGCAATAATTTCACAATATATACGTGTATCAGATGATCGCATCATACAGTTTAAATTTACGCAATATTTTATGTCAATTATTCTCAGTAAAGCTGGGGGGAAAATAACGGTACATGACATTATGTATGCTCCTAAGGCTGTTCTTCAGGGAACAGGCAGAGGTGGTCTCCTGAGATGAATTCTAGACACCTCACTGCTGCCAGGAGGAACTGGCCTCCAGGCTATACAATGCAACAGTGCATTTCGGTGGCTGTGGCCTTGGACGTTGGCAGGTTTTGGACTTTGGCAGGTCTGGGAGTGAGGTCCTGAGTCCCTTGCCAGAAGCCAGCAGAACCCACCCACCTCCTTCCCGCTTCCAGGAGGGGAAAGACCTACTGCCCTGAGCATGTGCAGTTAACTCCACCTCGGGCCTTGACCATTTCTCCCCTGAATAGCTTTTGGGCTGGAGCATGGTTCCCCACACCTTGCAGGCCCCCTGCAGTGAGGTGCTTCTGCACTGTGACATTAACTTTGAAGGAAGCTTCAATGGGTTTGCTTGAAAAGTGGTGTGAGGAAGACTCCTTACAGAGTCGAGGAAGAGGGGCCTCCAACACCTGGGGCAACCAGGTATTTCTCATCCGAGGTCTTTAATTATGATGTAGATTTTTCCTTGTTGGTATAGACAGATTTCTTTTTAATACTGTTCAGTTAAAGAACTCTTCCTAGTATTATTCCATTTTCCTAAAGGAATATGAGAAATAATTCTGGAAGGATATACATTAAAATGATACTACTTAAGTAGCCACCACATGTGTATATTTTTAAAAATCTTAATATCCTCTTATACACTTCTGATTTTTATGTCTTTTTTATTTTATTTTTTCTATGAGCATACATAAAAGTAATAATTTTATAATAAAAACTTTTAATCTTGATTCATAAATTCACAAAGAACTGAAGGATATGGGCATTATTTTATGTCTATAAAGCAACCTTCACTTATTGTTTTTATGTTAGTGTCAGGTTGACACCAACCAGAGTCTGGTTGGCTTGATTTAGCACCTAATCCTTAAATTTGAAATCCAGCTTGAATCAATGTGATGGAATCAGTATGTTGCTCATTTACTAAAAGAGCCAGCTTTTTCACCTATATACTGAGGGCTTGAAGTGGCCAATTATAGTCATCCCACTTCACCCTCTCTGAAAGTACTTTGACTCTGGGCCCATTAAGAACTCCAGATTGAGTAGTGAGTAATGAATAGTGAGTGAGGTTGAGAAACCAGCTGTAATGAGCCCAGGAATGTTCACATACACTTACACAAGTGGAGTGAGAGCAGGTAGGAGAACAAAGGGATCTAGATATCTTCTCTAAGAAGAGATGGATTTAAGGAAGATGGGAAATTAACAGCAATAGGGATATACATAGAGATAGAAGCAGAAAAAATGGAAAGGAGAAAAAGAAGAGAAGGAGATATAAAATGAGGAAAAGTGCTGTAGAGGGTATTTCAGAGTTCATGTCCCTCAGAAGAAACAAAATAACACTAAAGTTGAACTCAGTGATGATTACAAGTACTTAAATAGGTAAAAATTCATTGAACCATACCCTATGGTTTGTATATTGTATTACTGTGTGTTACATCTTAATTTTTAAAAATACATCAAGCTCCAGGTTAGGGGCTCAGATTCTGAGGGCTGAAAGGTCCCTGATAATTAGGGAGGGCAGTCAAAGAGAATCTACACACATGAATAGGGAGCAAAGTAAAAAGAAGCAAAAAGCAGAAGAAAACCCCACGGCATTCCCCCCAAAAAACACCAAATAACAATTGCTTTTCTTTCACCTCAGGCTTGGCTACTATCTTAATCATCAAGATATAAATAATGCAATAGTTACATCAATGTGAATAGAAACAAAAGATTCTGATTTAGAGCACCAAAATACTTCAAACAACACAATATAAAGATGATTTTTTTCTTTTTAGCCCCAGACTAAAAAATACTGAAGCATCTCTTAAACAAATTACATTAAAAAATCATGAATGTCTCCTTGAAGGTGAAACTTTGTCTTTGGGGCTCCGGTGTTGGTGTTAAGTTATATTTGCAAAAAGCTTAAGCTCTCAATATAATCTGTTATTATTATTGTTATTGCATACTTCTATAGTTGGAAGCCCTCACCTTATACAAGACAAGTGGGGCAAGAAATATTTGTTACCTAAATAATTGCGATTTGATGATGTTATGAGGAAATCAAGGCAATAGCACTTCAAAGTCCTTTTTTGGAGAAGCCACACTGTTTTAAAGCTGAATACTATAGCGGTCCTTTATGAAATTAACCTTTGGTATGGACTATCTGGGGAACAAGCACTAGGGTGATTTGCTGGACATTGGATTGTTGTCATTTTCTTTAATGAAAGGGTTACTTATCAGCCTTCTAGAGAGATTTTCTGCAGTTGTTTCATGTAATGCAAGTGTGATCCTTGAAGGATAAACCCAGCCCTTCTTGCTCATGATGTCTCTGGCCCAAAGGGCTGCCTCAATACAAATTCTTCATTCTGTCACACTAATGTACTTTTGCCAGAAATCCCTATCTATCCCCAAATAATGTCCTTTGTGCATTGTTTGTAAATGAAACAAAACTCATTTGCAGTTATGGAACTTATCCAATTCCCAGTCTCTAAGGGCCAAACTTTTAATAATATCTCCAGTGAGGATATCCAATCTTTACTAAAAATTTCACTGGATATTATTAATTCGTACAAATCTCCTGAGCTAATTAGTTAAAGTTAAAATTAACCAAGTCAGACACAGACATTAATTTTAGCTCTATAAAATGAAAAGACACAAACAGTAAACAAGATAGCAATAATTATAACAAAATTACTATTCAATATAATAAAATTTTATAATATCTATAAAAGCATTAACTATTAATGAAAGCTTTTCTTGATTGCCCTTGTGTTTCTATTTTGAAAAAAAAATGTTCACTAGTTTGACCGAGTTCTTTTACTATTCACGAGGCATTTTTCACATTTTTTTTTCATTTTTACACTTTTCTGTGCTACCAGTTCAGTGACCACCTATTTGCTGCAAGTGACACCTGGTTCTGCAGTGCCACAGGACCCGCTCAATTAATATTCCATCTGATAGAAAGTACCATCTCAGAATGTACGGTCAATTGTAGAAAAAGTAAATTTTACATATTAATCAAAATATGAAAAATAATTTGATCACAATTTATCTTATTGGTTTCAAGTTTGGCCCCCTTGTGCCGAGCCTATAACATATGAGCTGAAAATCACAGATACAATCCTGAGTAATAGCAGAAGAGACTGACTTAAGAGGTATTATAAAGGAACTTGATGGAAACTTGATGATAAGATGGAAATGGGGAGTGAGGACAATGGCAGGTGCCACAGATGACCTTAAAGGTTTTAAACTGGGGATATTGAATGTTTCCCCTTTGCTCTTGGGATACACTTGGGATCTCAACACTGGAATAAAAGGCCCTGTGATATTTGACCTCTGACTCCCATTCTACCCTCACTTATTACCACTAGCTCCCTAATTTATTGGCTACAGGTGCAGACTTTTCAGTTCTCAGAACCCACTAGGCTACTTCTCAACTCAGAGTTCCAAATGCTATCTATGACATAAATGCCATTCATCTCGCTTCTTCTCCTATTATGTGGTTAA